>CM053771.1:297546916-297582891 GCA_028658325.1 Potorous gilbertii
CGAACCTATACAGAATTGTATGCTGTCATGGGGAGGGAGGGGGGTAGGGGGGCAAGGTGAGGGGGTATAAAATCTTAATTTTAAGGAAGTGATTGTAGAACATTTATAAATAAGTAAAATAAAAATTAAAAAAAAATTCCTTACAAGTACAACACCTGAGGATAGTCTAATTGTCCTCTGCATCTGTGCTAATTTCTGTTTCCCTACAGCACTTGGAATTATCTGCCAGTTCCTTAGAGAATGGTCCTAAGTTTGAACAAGACTCTTGGCCCTTGTCCAAAGAACGTGCTATCTTCGTTCAGCCTTTGCTTCTACCTCAGCTCTGGGTCCATACATTCTCTTTGACAAACACTTCTCATAGGCAGGGTCTGTGTCAGTGAAGATGAATGTGTAAGAAAATACAGATTGGAAAAAAAAACACAACAGAAAGTGACAAAATTGAAGCGATACCTGTGATAAAGTGTTAATTTGAAAAGTGTAAAGGGAAAATTGCCTGGAGTCTACTGTATACTGTCTATGCATGTGAGAATCACATTTAAATGACAGGGCTATAAACATGCTTGTGTCCTTTCTATTCAATGCTCCCTAATTGGATGTAGTCCTCAGGGAAACTCCAATATGAATACACTATTGCTCTAGGTCCTAGCACTGCTCATTTGGAAAGCCCAGAGTCTATGAGATGCCTTGAGGATAAACAAACTCCGTTTGATGAACCCCAGCAAGACTTCAAGATCTGGATTTCCAGCATCCAGACTTCCTAGTCAAAAGATTAACATCTTAAAAATCTTTCTGCTGATCTAAAGAGATAAACTTATCAGATCTAATTTTCTCTCATCTTGGAGGGTGAAGAGAATGCTAATGATAACCCTCAACCACAAGCTAACTGCAGTCACTCACAGGGCCACATGACTGTTCATTTTAAATCAGTTACCTATTAAATTCTTAATTATTCACTAAAAGCATCCCCGCAGTGCTGTCTCAAAATTCTTTTCTGTTGATCAAAAGGATCCTATCTTCCCATAGGCACAAGGCCCATCCCTTGGTGTTTTGGCAGAAATGGATCTATGCTAGTCCAGACATATGGCTGCCTATTTTATTTTAAAATGTTTCCCATCCCCAAAACATGCCACCAACCAGTCCTTTATAAACCTCTTCTAACAATCCTCATGGTTATGATATTCTTCCCTATATATGACCCAAAGTAAACTCAGGCTAAAAATTAAGCTTCTCTCTCTCTCTCCTCCACACCCCCCCCACACCCCCATCAAAGGAGAAAAAAGAGAAATGGGCATGATTTCTTTCTTTCTTTCTTTCTTTCTTTTTTCGGCATATTAACCATTTATATGAGACATTAAGGCTGCCACTAGTAGATAGAGGGCTAACTTTGGAGTTAGGAAAATCTGAATTGATGCATTAAGCCTATATGATCATAGGCACATCACCTTCTCAGCACCTCAGACAGCTTATAAAGTTAAGTATCCACAGATCAGTGGCTAATTTGCATAGGTGATAAGAGTTTCCATAATGCAAAAGTCCCTACAAGAATGAAATCACTTTGCATATTTGAAGGGTCACTCCTTAGGTTTCTTTTCTCCAGAATAGTCATATTAATTTTTCCTCAGAAAAATTATAATTCATGTAACCTGACTTAAGACATATAGCAATTCCATAAAGCACAGCAAAGATATATATATATATATATATATATATATATATATTTTTTTTTTTAACAGCAAGGATATTTTTAAGAAAAACTTCAGAAAACTACAATGCGTGTGTGTGCACATGCATGTGTGTAACTGGGATTGTCTAATGGAAAATTCTAAAAAGGGAGACATTGGCATGGATTTCAAGAGGAGTGAATTGACTTGTGTCCTCAATGAAACCTGTATCTATAGGAAGGATGGAAGGATAGAAAGAAGGAAAGAAGGAAAAAAAGAAGGATGGATGAGAAGAAGAAAGGAAGGAAGGATTTATTAATCATCTACTATGTGCTCACTCACTTGAATAAGGCAGGGCAGGAGAATGAGCATGCAATATGGGCTTCCTCCTTGGCCCCTTCAAGAGCACCTGGGCTGAGCTGAAGAGGAGGCTGATGCTCCTTTTATTTGTTTAAAGGCAAGTAGATGGTGCAGTGGATAGAATACTGGATCTGTAGTCAGGAAACCTAAGGTCAAATCCAGCCTCAGAAGTTTATTAGCTGTATGACCCTGGGCAAGTCATTTAACCTCTACCTGTCTCAATTGCCCAATCTATAAAATGATATACAGCAGCTAGGTGGCATAGTGGAAAGAGTGTTGGGCCAGATGCCAGGAAGACATGAATTCAATTCCAACTTCAGATATTTACTAGCTGTGTGACCCTGGGCAAGTCACTTAACCTGCTTGCCTCCATTTTCTCATATATAAAATGATCTGGAGAAGGAAATGGTGATTCACTCCAGTAGCTCTGCCATACCCCGATAGGGGACTCGGAAGAGTCAGACACAACTCAAAAACTAACAAACAACAACAGCAATGTTCCAAAAACTGTTTTAAATTTTTTACAAATTTGAGCCTCATAACATTCCTGGAGGTAAATGATAATATTATCCTTATTGTCCAGATGAGGAAACCTAGCTTGATGGACATTAAATGAGCACTCAGGGTCACAAAGTTAGCCTGAAGTCACATGGGAACTCAATTCTTCCTCCCTCCAAGCTGTATCCCCTGGACCACCTGGCTAAGACAGAGCTGATGCCTGCAGAGATGTTTCTGGCATTGTGAATGTGGACTACATGCAGTTGGGTAAGAGAACCTCCACAAACATGATTTCTTTTTCCCAGCTGCCACACAGAAGAGCAAGTACCAATGAACGGCCCCCTCGAGTATCCAGGCAGGAAGCCCGCCCTGCTCTTTGCAGTCAGCCAGACCTCTAGTTTTCACTGCGCTGTTGATGAGCTGCTCCCTGCTCCCTGCAACTCTCATTGATCATATTGCTCAGTTTCCCCTGCTTTATGTTCCAATTCATCCAAACTATTTTTAGCACACTAGACTGGGCTATGAGATTTTGTGGGGGAGAGCTGAAGTTACTTTGGGATGAACAGAACAGGGTCACTCAGTGCTAGATAGGGGCCATCCCCTGGGGCTAAATCAGTAGGGAAAGCCTCTGCTAGCACCCACTGAGTTTTAAGTCAACCCTATGTCATAAATGGAAGAAGTAAAGATGAAAAAGGATGTTATCACTGAACCTGCATTCATCCCCCTATCCCCAACACAGCATAAACCCAGCATTAGAAGCCTAGTTGTTATTGTCTGACTCTTCATGACCCCATTTGAGGTTTTCTTGGCAAAGATACTGGAGTAGTTTTGCCATTTCCTTCTCCAGCTCATTTTACAGATGAGGAAACTGAGGCAAACAGGGTTAAATGACTTGCCCAGGGTCACATAGCTAGTAAGTGTCAAGGTCTGATTTGAACTGATTCTTCCAGTCTCCAGGCTCGGTGCTTTATTCACTGTGCCCCATAGCTATAGGAATGAAAACAGGAGGAAGCAAAGAGCATTTGCTTTTCATGGTGTTTCCTGAGCTCCTTTATTCCTTGATGAATAAGAGTGAAATACTAAAGCTGTTGCTACCCAATGAGCATATTTATGCTTCATTGCACATGAAATACACTCAAATGTATTGAGTACATAATATTAAATTGAGTACAAATATATTACACCACTCAAATGATGTATTGTAGGAATTACGTGAAAATTTTTTCTAGCGTAGAAGAAAAAGCAATCTAAGAAACATTCCTCTAGGTGAAACCCTTTGAAACTATATGAATATTAAATCTCTTGACAAAGATTAATCAAAGGTGGTGATGAGCAATGATTTAGAGTTTTCTTTTGACATATGGTTTGTAGTACTACATAACATTATCTGGCTGAATCCAAGATGTGAGTATGTTACAAACTTCTCTTACAGTGGAGAACAGTGTATATTTTTCTATAATTTCTTTGATCTTAGATCACAGGTGCAGAGTTGGAATGTAATTAGGGACATGCTGGTAGATGTTTAATAACCAGCTCTCCAGAAAAAAATGCACATATAACACACTTTTAAGTTTGATCTGAATTATTAACATTTTCTCCCTAACTTACTTAAGTCTAGACAATCAACAAAACCATAACTTTAATACTGATTTGTCAGTTCTACCGTCTAATACAATTTTCATTTTACAGATGAAGAAACTAATTCTTGAGATACAAAGTGACTCACCTAAAGTTACAATGATTTAGATATGAAAGGGACCTGAGAGGCTACCTAGTCTAATCATTTTATAGATGGAAAACTGAGGTGCTAAGTGGGAAAATGAATTCCTTGATATCAAACAGAAAGAGTCTCTGAGTCTAGCGTCAATGAGCTTTTTCTCTTCGGACTAAAAATAAAGGATTAAATTATTCCTCCATACTACACTTTTCTAGTAACATTGACAGGATCTAGGTGTTAAAGGCGGCATACTGTAGGACAGAAAAAAGATCATTGTTCAGAAAGATCTCTGCTAAATGCTGCCCTCTCTCCTTTTCTTAATTTCTAGCCCTTTCTCAAATGTTCCTTCTGATACTTTTACTTCTCCTTTCCTGACTTTCCTGAGACCTGTCTCTACCCTGATTAAATTAAACGAGAGCCTCTTCTTTTCATCATAGCTTAGTTCCAATTTCCTGGGAAAAGAAATATTCTTTCTTATAAATGAACTAAAAGTTTATTTCTGTATCTAACTCAACACCCTGACATTGTGTTGTTTATAATGCCTATGACGTTCTAAATGGGCTTCACCAGAATACAAGACCAGGCATGAGGGAATAAGAGAATTGTCCTTTCCCACATCTGTTCAGGTTTTTTTTTAAATGCACCTTAAAAATACTATTGTAATTTTGAGGGGAATTTCATCCAAACAGACTTATCCACAGACTGCTGTGTGGAGTCAGGAATCTTCCTGCTTTTGGAGAACTTATTTTTCCTAACCGCTAGGGGCTGGACAGACAATCCAGAGTACTACTGACTTTAACTAACTTGAACTAGAAGTTGGAGAACCATATATTCAACAGAGATGATTATCAGGACTCCTTTGCTGGCTTATACTAACAGGAAGGCATCTGAAGTGAGGAGAGAGTGCATTAGGTATACCAGAAGTGCTAAATACATCAAGAAGGCACTGTAGTATAGTGGACGGAATGCTGAACTTAGAGCCAGGAGCCCCTGGATTTAAATCCTGCCCCATACTTATTTACCTGTGTGACCCAAAGTAAATCTATGCCTCGGAAGTGGAGTGAGTTGTTAGGGAAGCTCCACACACCCCCACAAAGGGAGGATCAAGTTAGTTCCCTTAAGAGGGCAGTTAGTTTCTCTAGCTCCAGATGAACTATTCAACCTGCTTTGTTCATCATCACAACCTAGTTGTTTAAATTATTGTCAGTCTAATAGGGCACATGAGCAAATCACAACCTATTCACTTCTGCATGATGGAATCTGGGGGGCTGCTCTTCTAAGCTTCACTGTGGTGTGCACAGAATCGTTTGCCTACTTCTCCCCCTCCAACCTCATTTTAGGCTCCTCAGATCTCTTCAGTGAATAATCCTCAACCTGTAGTCCTTGGAACTGGAAGAATACTGGGAGCAATATTGGGAGTGGGGGTGTGTATGAATGAATGCTTTACAAGCATTAATTCCAAACTAAAAAAGGAGACAAACACCCTTGTTGACCCTTGAAAATTATAACAGGTTAATATGGCGACTCTACAACTTTATCTTTATCAGAGTTGCAGATCTCAGTAACACAAAACATCCAGAGGTTTTCTAATGGAGTCCCAAGTGCTACCTAGTCCCTCTATGACTCTTTGGCAAATGTCTAAAGCAAATTCCCATGGACATTGTACCTTCCCAAATAGGCAAATGGAAACTGGTCTGTCCAATTATATATGCAAATATTCAAACCATTTTAGTCATAGTTTTCCTCAATCTAAATTTGGTTTATTATCGACACAGATACTTTTCATACACACCCACCCAATTATTAATCTGGGTAAAAATAATCCTTCCTCCTCAGGTCTGGTTTGATATTTTAGTCAGTATCTGCAAAAAGGCACGAGTTTTTTTCAGAAGAGCAAAAGTATAATTGCGTAGAGTATTTCATGAATGCCACCATGAGCACTTCGGACCTCTGAGACTGACAAGGTTATGATAATTGTTCAGGCCAGACTTGAAGATTGTCTTCCATAACTGAGTATAAGCCAGTTCTGGTTATATGTTGAAAATCTGCTCCTTTGCTCTACGTGACCCTTCAAAGCTAGGAGCTTTGAAATAAACAATTTAGATTAAAAAAAATTAAACTCAATATAAATGACAGATAAAACAATAATAGTAACACTGTCATGAGAAAGCAGCATGTATAGTATAAAGAGTAGTGTCCTGGCACCTAGAATATCCGATTCTTCCACTGACTGTGTGAACCTACTTGACCTCCTCAAGACTTAGTTTGCCCATCTGTAAAATGGTGATACAGTACTATCGCTACTCGTTTCACAAGATGATGTGAGAAAAATACTCTATCATCTAAATGAACTACAGATGTGAGCTTCAAAAATCCTGAGACCTGAGTTAATTGATCAGTGTTATATTCCCTGCGGCATTAGAAATGGGGCTTGCAATGAGTATATCTAATGCAATTTCTTTTCTTATACTCCACCCTGACCCTAGACTACCCAGCCATGGACATCATGGGTTATAGTTCTGTACCCTGGTTGGTATGTTTGCAAGTGCTTGCATTTGTTTGAGGCACAGCATGAGAGAGACAGCAGCCTTTTGGTATAAACCAGTAAAAGAGTCTTGAACCAATCAGCTTTGTTTAGTTCTCAGCAAAGCATTATAGAGTGTTTCAATAAGTGGAAAGTAACAAACATTTATTAAGTACTTATTATATGCCAACTGCTGCACTAAACTCATTGCAAATATTATCTCATTCATAGGCAAGCATTTTAGAATTATCAAATGCTCTCTCTGAAACAAGAACAGGCTCTTATAGTCATGCTCCATACGAAACAAA
The DNA here is from genome assembly GCA_028658325.1 of Potorous gilbertii. Taxonomy (NCBI): domain Eukaryota; kingdom Metazoa; phylum Chordata; class Mammalia; order Diprotodontia; family Potoroidae; genus Potorous; species Potorous gilbertii. Next base: position 297,553,985 of record CM053771.1, read on the forward strand.
GTACAGAATTATAACCCATGGTGGTCCTGGCAGGATAGGGCATCACATCAAACACCATTTGCCTAGGGGTGTGAGTTCCTATCTATGCCAGATGTTGGAGGCAACCACAAGAAAGAAGCAATTCCAAGAACTGGCAGGGTGGAGGCATGAAAGGGAGTGTACAGAGGCTTTAAAATTCAGACAATTTGTGAGAAGCAAGACCTGTGTTAGCCAGATCCTTTACACTGCTATAGGCCTAATGTTTCCCCAGGTGACTGATAGGTGGAGAGAGCTTAGAAATAAGTCCCTAACAAGACCCTTAAAGCAATGTCATTGCTTTTATTTCCTAGACAGCAGGGGTTTTTAACTTGTTTTTGTACTGGAGGTCCCTGATGAAGCCTATGGACTCTTCAGAATAATTTTTTTCAACATATAAAACAAAATCCATAAAATGACAAGGGAGTCAAATATACTGAAATTCAGTTATCAACATATTTTCAATACAAGTTTATGGACCCCAGGTTAAGAACCCTGATTAGTACTACATAATTGAGCATGTAAGTTCTTGTTGCCAGCAAAACAAGGCCTAGAACAATTCTCCATGAGATGTATAAAGTGTCTATTATCCTTTAATGATGGGCAGTGGTGATAGAAAGGGCAGCCAGACTCACCTAAAGGCAGGAGCTGCTTCTACGCCTATGTGGCAGTAATATATCTGAGACAAGGACATGCTTGGAGGATCCTTCCTTTATCCCTTTTTATTTTTCCATCCATCAGGGCCATTGGAGGAGGAGTGCCCATGGTGCCTGGGATTCGGTCAGTACCATGACAATTATTTCCCCCAGTACCACAGGAACATAGATGAAGAATGGAAAGAGACACCAGGCAACATCTTGTCAAATCTCCTTATTTTACAGAACAGGAAATGAGGTTCACAAAAGCCCAAGGTCACAGAGGTCATATCAGAGGTAGGGATTAAACTGACTCCAGGGTGAGTGTTTCTTCCTCTAGATTATACAGATGCAATCAGTGGTCACTAATTCATGCTCCTATACTCTTCCCGCCCTCTTCCTTTGCTGGGCTAAAAATAGGTCTGAGCATCTCGCTTTATGGTGACCATTAAGTCATGTTCAATCCCAGGCTTCCTTTGGAAACCCTGGAAGGGGAAGGAGAAGACCTCACAGAGCATCCCAGATCTTTCTCTAATGATCATGAGAACTCCAAGAGGTTAACCTGGATGACTTGGCATTACCCAGGATCCTTGTAGCACATGCTTATCCAGTCAGTAGCTAGAGTGATGAACGCGGAGTCAGGTAGACCAGAGTTGAAACATGACTCAGACATTTACTCGAGTGACCTTGGGCAAGTCACTTAACATCTTTCAGACTTGGTTTTCCTCATTTGTACAATGGGCATAATAATAGCCTCTACTTCACAGGGTTGTTGTGAGAATTAAATAAAACAACATATGTGAAGTTTTCTGCAAAACTTAAGATATTGTTATAAATGTGACCTATTATTGTTATTCAGGTCCTTGTTACATTCTCCATCGTGATCAGTTCACTCTGTTGCCTTTGCTGCCTTGCAGAGGTAACCATGAGGGCCTCAACTGGTCAGGCCACCTCAGTATTCTGTGACCTGGCTTCATTCCACATGACACCCTCAGTTCCCTAATTCTCAGGTGTTTAGAAGATCCTTCCCTTATTTCTGGTTGTATTTCCTTGTGGCTTGCACAATTCAGTTTTCTCAATCTTAAGAGTGAGCCTTTGCCAGGTTAAGTGCCAAATTGAGACTTTTACCTGAAAGATGTTTTAATAGCTCAAAAGACAGAACATTACCTCATCAATGGGCCAAGGCAAAGAAAGGCAGATACTACCCAAATGTCCTACTGAGCTTCTGGGTAGTTTCTGAAAATTTTGTGTTTTTCGCATATGATCCCCATGATCCCCCTGACATTCAACTATACAGAATTATATACAAGAATTATATTCCTGCCACTCAAATAGGAGTATCCCTTACATTTTGCATAATTAATCTCTTCTCTATCATTTAGGGTTGTGGTAGGAACAGTATCTATAGTTAGCATTTATATAGCCCTTTAAGGTTTGAAAAAGCTTCACAAAGAAAATCTTATTTTCTTCTCATAACCATCTTGGCTCATATTATCCTATTTTACAGATGAAGAAATTGAAGCAAATGGAAGGTAAATGACTTACCTAGGCTCACACAGCTAGTTAGTGTCTGAGATACGATTTGAACTCAGGTCTTAGGCTAGGTTATTTCTATTTTTCTTTGGGAGATATTAAAACTGTCACTAAGACTTAATTGTCTCAAGGGGACTAAGCCTTATGCCATTGACATAATTTCCTGGTGGCCTAAGTTCAAAATCTTGTGTAAGAAGAGTAATACCTTCCTCAGACTTCTGACCAGCAGGGACAATATAAGAGAGAAACTATAGTGCTATATCCTTGTTGGGTACCTTTTCCCTTCTAAGGTTAAGTAAACCTCCTTTCGTTAAATGTTAGATTTTCTATGAATGTCTCCTTTCATTTCAACCTCAAAGCTGAACATCCAGAGCAGCCTGAGGCAAGCCTGGCCTATTCTAGGGGTCAATGACTTTTCTCCAGCTGATGACCTCACTCCCTGCGCTACTAGGCCAGGCCTATTCAGACTCTATAGATGATACCTAGATGAGGTTAGTGGTTCTCCATTGTTTTGTCTATTCAACAACATTCCGTGGTCTTGGTTTATTTTCTAAGACATTTAGTCCTAACGTTGCACCACTCCCAGAAGTAAGCAGGGCTCTCTAAAGGGAACCAAGTTCTAGCTCTCATTCTGGTTTGAGGAAGCAGTCAAAGATATTCGATGAATAATTGAGAGACACTATAATATCGTGGATGGGAAGCTAGGTGGCACAGTGGATAGAGCTCTGGGATTGGAGTCAGAAAGGCCTGAGTTCAAATATGGCCTCAGATAGTTAATAGTCATGTAACTGTGAGAAAATCAGTTTCCTCATCTGTAAAATGAACTGGAGAAATGGCAAAGCACTTCAGTATTATTGCCAAGAAAATCCCAAATGCAGTCACAGAATTGGACAAAACTGAACAGCAACAAATAACATAGTGAATAGAATATGGGTTGGAGAAGCAGGAAAACCTGGATTCAAGTACTGTCTCTGATGTGACTGGACAAGCCACTTTGTGGTACGTCAGCCAACTCTCCAAGACTAAGCGACAGAGAAAATACTATTCTGCATTGATGGGAGAGGAGATTTTTCTCTGGGAATTCTTTACACTGATAAAATCTAGTAAAAATTACTACATTCCCTCCTTTCTCTCCTGTTTCCTCATCATTTAGATATGATTGGGCTGAATGCCCATAGGGAAGGTCAACTGTTCAAATGACAGACTGTCCCAGAAGGGAAAGTAGCCTTCATGCCAGAGAAATGGGGACCATTAGTAGGCAATAAAAGCATTATATCATCTTCCACCTTAGAATGAAGGTCTGTTTCTTCTGAACAGGTGTTGGGATATCTCCTCAGACCATGTGACTAAAACGCTCTGATTGAAGGCAATCTTCCATGGCACTCATGGTGAAAAATAAATTAGATTCAATTGAACAAACATTTAGTAAGCATCTGTTACATTCAGCTTATAACCTGCTTGGGGTTGGGGATCCAAATTAGAAAGGAAAATATTCTCTACCTTCAAGGAGTTTGTATTACAGTCTAGAGGGGGTTGGGGTGGGAATGGGGTGCATGTAACATGGACAAAGAGAAACAGATGCAAGCTAATTTGATGAAGGAAAGCAATATTAACAAGGGAGATCAGGGAAGGCTCCCCATAGGACGTAACACCATAGTGGAACCTTAAAAAGGAAACTAAGAATTCTGAGGGGTGCATTTCCAGACAGAGGCCAGAGATGAGAGAAGCAAGCTGACCTTGTGAGGGTATATTGTTTAAGACCTTCCATGGTGGACATTGGGCCACATAAAACCCTACTAACTCACCAGGAGGTAGCACGGATGATTCTCCTTGGTGAAGAATTTACAGCAGGGGATGAGTGAAAATTGTTACACCTGTCACACTAGCATCTCATGGAACACCTGACTTATGGCTGCTCAAATGTTAATTCACTCAGGCAGTTGGAGGACCCTCTAGTCTAATCTTAACATGTAACTTTCAACACAATGCAAATTACAGACATGGTCATTCACGCAAGGCAAAGAAAAATAGGAGTAACTACAAAAGCTGCTCTTGAAATAGTGTATCAACATGTAATACATTTTATAAAATGTTTACAAAACACTTTGTATCAACATGTAATACATTTCATAAAATGTTTACAAAACACTTTTATAAAACACATTTTTTGGGGGGTGGCATTGTAATACAGTGAATAGGAAGATAGACTAGGAGTTGAATTAAGTTCAAATTTCAATGCAAGTATCTACTTTGTAAATTAACCTCTCAGAAACACACACACACATACACACATGTACACACACATGTACAGGCGTGCACACACACATTCACACATGCACGCACACACAGAGACAGAGCACAGAATGAATTGAATAGGATGCAAAATGGAAACAACAATACTTGAACTGCTTACTTCACAGAGTTGCAAACCAATCACCAAGCATGTATTTATTTTAAAATTTAATTTAATTTAACATTCCTTTCCAAAAAATTTCTTCCACCCAAATTCTCTCCCACCTCCCACCCCTCTCCCACCCACTGAGAAGGCAAACAATATGATACCTATTATACATCAACAAGCATTTATTAAGCACCTGCTATAAGCCAAGGACTGTGCTAGATACCAGACTTACAATTATAAACAATGAAACAATCCTTACTCTAGATAGCAACTTACAATTATAAACAATGAAACAATCCCTATTCTTGAAGAACTAAAATTTAACTTTACATGTATGTTAAGAAGAGAGTTTTATAAATCTTAAAGTGTTCTATAAATGATTATTCCATATATCATCTCACTCAATCACCATAAGAACCCTAAGAAATAAACACTATAGGAAATATTATCAACAATTTACAGAACAGTAAGACCTAAAACGACTTTCTTATGTTCATACAGCTAGCAGGCATCAAAAGCAGAAATTTAATCAAGGTCTCTCAATCTAGAGAGACAGACTGAAAAGTATAGTTGCACTCTTGTATATGATCTAGGCCAGAATAAATAGGTCTCTTCTGAAGTTTTATTGCAGTCTGGATGAAGGATGACATAGATAGATTGGATGACAGAGAGCATTGTACTTGGAGTAAGGAAGATCTAAATTTGAATTCAATCTCAGACCCTCACCAACTCCATGACCTGGGCAAGCCCTCTCTGAACCTTTTTCTGTCTCTGTAAAAGAAGAAAAATAGTAGCACCTACCCTCATGGGGCTATTGTGAAGGTCAAATAAAATATCAAACACAATAACATTATAATAATAATACCATACATGTTTTGTAAAAACCTAAAAGCACCCTATGATACAAGGCATAATTACTATGTACCTCATCCACATGCAATGCTGGTATCCGGCAGTTTTGCACGCCATGGTGGATGCATTCAGCAACCCACTACAGAGAAAAGCATGAAATTTAAGGTACACTACCCTGAAAAAGGTGAGACTATACAATTCCTATCAATGACAAACCATTCAATATGCAAATGAATATATGCAAATATATTATGAAATTAGCTCTAATTAGAATCATTTGAAAACCTAGTTTCTATTCCAATATAATGTTGTTGTTTTTAAAATAAGGTGCTGATGCCTTTTATTTTTATATATTCATTTCTGGAAATAACATTCTCACAGAATTCCAAATTATTTTCCATAATGGTTGGACAAATTCACCTTCCTTCAGCTCTGCCCACATGGACTCTTACGACATTATAACGTCTATGTCAGTTTGCTGGGTTTGTGGTAAAACCTCTTGTTTTCATTAGCATTCCTTTTATTATTAGTGATTTGATGCGGTTTTCTTACAGTTATCAACAGTTGGCAATTATTCTTTTATCTTTTTCCATTCCATTATAACTTGTACCAAATTCACAGTTTTTAACTTGTTTTTAACAGTTTTTAAAATGATGACTGTAATGATGTTTACCAAGTTATGCTTTCAACTGAAATCATAATTCTGATGGCCTTGGCTTCACTGTGCAGGGAAAAATTCTTCACATAGACCAATTCACTTTTATGTAGACACAGCTACTAAATTCATGAGACCTTTCACAATTATTTTTGTGCTTAAAATTTATTGCCTGATGCTGGTCAGATAGAAATGTCATTTAAAATTTTATAAGATATTGCTTTTATTAAGTTTAATTGCCAACTTCAAAGAATTTAGGACTACAATTTAAAAATTCTGTATTTTTGAAACTCATTCCTTACATAAGTTAGATGAGGGAAATCTAGGGAAAATGTTTGCTAAAGGCATCAGCAACCATTATCTTGCCCTTGTTCTTCCTTGTCTCTCCACCCCCCTAGTCAGAATCTTGATAATATTTTTCCCTCATAGTGCTTTATCCTTGACAGTTTGATAGAGCAACGGCACTTCTCTGCCCAAATTAAGTCCTAACGCTACTGGGTATGTATATTTAAATAGAAGGTTCACATACATATTTGTCTGTGTATGTGGAAGCAACATCTAACAACAACAAAAACCAAAACCAAAAACTTTAAAAATACTCTTTGTACATCTTTTCATGTTTTTCTAAGATCATTGAGCTCAGGCTGGGGAGGAAAAAAAAGGAAAAAACAAATTTACATGATAATATTGTTGTATATTTGAAAGGAATAGTAAGCTGTACATTGTAGATTTGCTGTTTTATGGGCAATCATCTTTTTTATTGCATGATGTTATGGAAATACTTGCTTTACTTGTAAGTTAAACGTAAAATAATTTTTAAAAAATGCTCTTTGCCTGTGAGGCAGACAAAATCTACCTAATCTTTCTGGATTCATGTCAAGTCTTCTATCTTTCCCTATTCTCTCCTCACAGCACACACTGAGGTAGAAGGGAAAATTATTATGTATTTCTTATCTCTGTTTTCCAGCATTGCAGCTGAAAGCTTCTCTGCTTATTTCTCTCTGGAACCATTTGAGCTTCTAATTCTACTCATTCCTTTTCCTTTGATAATTCAGGTAATGTGTTGAAAAACTGTCCACCTACCTTACTGACCTTGATGGAAGTGGCATGGTACTATAGAAAGAAAATTTTATTTAAACTCAGAAAACCATCCTTCCTCTGGCACTTACTATCTGTGCAACCTTGGATAAATCAGACAATCCACAGGCATTTAGCAGGCACTTACTGTGCTCCAGAAACTGTGCTGAATACTGGAGATCCAAAGGAAGATGAGAAATTGTCTCTGCCCTTGGGGAGCTAACAATATAATGGGGAGACCACATTAAAAAAAACAGGATAAGTAGGAAACAGTCAACGGAGGAAAGGTACTAGAATTCAGAACTGAGAAAAATTTCCTATACAAAGTGGGATTTCAGTTGAGACTTGAAGGAAGCCAGGGAAATCATGACGTAGAGATGAGGAGAAAGAGTATTCCAGGCCTGGGAGACATCTAGGAGGAATGTTTGGATAACCTGGAAACATTCCCAGTAAGATCAGGGGTGAAACAAGGATGACCATTATCACCACTATTATTCGTTATTGTACTAGAAATGCTAGCATTAGAAATAAGAGAAGAAAAAGAAATCAATGGAATTAGAAAAGGCAATGAGGAAACAAAACTATCACTCTCTCTGTAGATGGCATGGCAAGGGAATCCTAGAGAATCAAGTGAAAAAAAAACTACCTGAAATAATTAACTTTAGCAAAGTTGTAGAATATAAAATAAACCCATATAAATTGTCAGTATTTATATATACTACCAACAAAGATCAGCAGTGAGAGATAGAAAGATAAATTCCATTTAAAATAACTGCAGACAATATGAAATATGTGGGAGTTTACAGCCAAGACAAACCCAGGGATTATATGAATGCAACTATAAACCACTTTCCATACAAATAAAATCAGAGCTAAATAATTGGAAAAACATCAACTGCTCATGGGTGAGTTGAGTCAATATAATAAAAATGATAATTCTACCTAAATTAATTACTTATCCAGTGCCATATCAATCAAAATACCGAAAATTATTTTATAGAGCTAGAAAAAATAGTAGCAGAATTCATCTGGAAGAACAAATGTTAAGAATATCAAAGGAATTAATGAGAAAAAATGTCTAGCTATAATAGATCTAAAACTATATTTTAAAGCAGCAATCATCAAAACTATTTTGTATTAGCTAAGAAAAAGCGTGGTGGCTCAGTGGAATAGATTAGGTACACAAGACAAAATAGTCAATGACTCTAGTAATCTACCTAAAGACTCTAGTTTCTGGAAAAAGAACTTACTATTTTACAAAAACTACTAGGAAAACTGAAAAACAGTATGGCAGAAACTAGGCATAGACCAACGTCTCATAACATATAGCAAGATAAGGTCAAAATGGGTACATGATTTAGATATAAAGACTGATATTATAAGCAAACTAGGAGAGCAAGAAATAGTTTACCTATCAGATACATGGAGAAGGGAAGAATTTATGACCAAAAAAAGAAAAAGAACATTAGGAAATGCAAAATGAGTAATTTTGATTATATTCATTAAAAAGGTTTTGCACAAAGCCAGTGAAACTAAGATTAGAAGGAACTCAGAAGACCAGGAAAAAATTTTTACAGCCAATGTTTCTGATAAAGGCCTCATTTCTCAAATAGGTAGAGAACCGAATCAAATTTATAAGAATACAAGTTATTCTCCAATTTATAAATGTTCAAAGATACAAATAGGAAATTTTCAGATGAAGAAATTCAAGTTATTTATAGTCATGTGAAAAAAATGCTCCAAATCATTAGTGACTAGAGGAATGTAAATTAAAGCAACTCTGAGGTAACACCTCTCACATGTCAGACAGGCTAATAAGACAGAAAAGGAAAATGGAAAATGTTGGAGAAAATGTGGGAAAATTGGAACACTACTGCATTGTTGGTGGAATTGTGAACTGGTCCAACCACCCTGGAAAGCATATAACCCAAAGGGCTGGAAAATTTTGCAATCCAGCAAAGCCACTGCTAGGTCTATATCCCAAAGAAAAAAAAATTTAAGGAAGGGAGGGGAAGGACCTAATTGAACAAAAATATTTGTAGCAATCTTTATGTAGTGAACGAGAATTGGAAATTGAAGAGATATCCATTAGCTGGGAATGGTCAGTCACCACAAATTATGGTATATGATTGTAGTGGAATCCTACTGCACTATTAGAAATGATGGGCAGGCTAATGTCATAAAAAACCTGGAAAGACTTAGATGAATTGATGCAAGTGAAGCGAGCAGAACGAGGGGAACATCATACACATTAACAGCAACATTATGCAGTGATCAACTATGACAGACTGAGCTTTTCTTAACAATATAATGATCTAAGGTAATTCCAAAAGACTCATGATGTATCCACATCCACACAAGGAACTATGCAATCTGAGGGCAGATTGAAGTATATTATTTTCACTTTTTTTTTGGTTTTTGGTTTTGTTTCTTGCACACTTTTCTTTTTGTTCTGATTCTTCTTTTAAACATGACTAATCTGGAAATATGTTTAACAAGGATGTACATGTATAACCTAGATCAGATTGCTTGCAGAACGGGGAAAAGAGAGAGAGAAGGAGGAAAAATTGGAACTCAAAATCTTGGGAAAATTAACTTTACATGTAATTGGAAAAAATAAAATATTGCTAAGTGGGAAAAAGAAAATGTCTGGAGCCTAGAGATGGGAGTGTCCTGTTTGTTGAACAGAAAGGAGGCCAGGGCCATTTTGTATGTGGGGATGTGAGGAGTGGTAAGATGTAAGAAGATTGGGAAAGATATGGGAGGGATAGATTATGAAGGGTTTTGAGTGACAGAGGATTTTTTATTTGACCCAGGACATGATATGGAACCACTGAAATTTATTAAATATGGGGCTGACATGGTCAGACGTGTTTTAGGAAAACCACGTTGATGGTTTTGAAAGCCCTGCTGATTTTAAGACTCTTCCCAGATACTTCTATGTCAAAGTTCATTTCTGGAATCCATTGTATGAGTATGACCAAGTCAACAACAGCCATGATATTGTACCAATTTTTAGTATTATTCAATAATCAAGTTCTAAAAATAGCATTTGTGTTTTATAATGTTAATACAAATAATATAAATCATTAATATAATCACTTTCCTGGTGTCATGGACCTCCTCAAAAATGAAGGATAAACATCAAATGTTTTATAAGGAAAGGCAAAGAGAGGAAAGAAGAGAATGAACTAATCTGTCAAAGGATAAAAGAAAATGCTGTGGGAAAGAAAAGGCTTCATGGGAGGGCCTGGAAAGAAGGAAATTATAGGAAAAGTTAAGTCTGTAATGGGATGGGTTAGATTATTGGCAAGGCCAATGGATGAGACAAGGGCAATATGAAATGAGAGATGGGTAAGACAGATGCCTGACAAGGAAGATGAGAAGCTCAAATTTGAGAAGTAAAGGAAGGAGCCAAATCTGAAAAGGGTTTAGTGTTAAAAAGAAAGTGGTACTAGCAGTCTTGATTTCTCCTAAGAGGTCTATTTCTGTCTCTTATACATGTCTAAGGAGCACCAGTTTATTTTGATAATGTGATACATGGTGATTCAGTGTCCTCATCTGTATAATGGCTACTATGGTAAATTGAGCATAGTGATGGAGATACTGTGTTGAATAAATAAGGAAGGAACATAAACGATCTTTGGTTTGACTAAAATTTGCCATTGTATGCAGTGAAGGAAGAGACATGAAAGGAAGACTGTATCTGCTGAGCACACTTCTCTTCGGGCAAGTAGTTGGCAAAGTAGATAGAGTGCCTGGGCCTGGAGTCAGGACTACTCACCTTCCTGAGTTCAAATCTGGTCTCAGACACTTACTAGCTGTGAGACCTGGAGTAAGCCACATAATCCTATTTGCTTCATTTTCCTCATCTGTAAAATGAGCTGGCAAAGGTAAAATACTCCAGTATCTTTGTCAGGAAAACTCTAAATGGGGTCATGGAGAGTCGAACACAACTAAACAACAATAACATAGTTCTCTATATAGGAGTCAGTGATGACTATCGGCAAATTGACTGTAGATAGAATAAGTGAATCATATAAGTGACCTTAAAGACTTATAAAGCTTATATAGGAATATGACTTCTCTGTCTGGTCTCTGGTTATAATCAGCAAAACAGAAGTTTAGATTTGACTGCTGGTGGTATGATAGACAGAACATAAGACTGGGAGGCAGGAACACCTGAATTCAAATGCTGCCTCAGACACTTACTATCCTGGGCAAGTCATCTAATTACTGCCTGCCTTGGTTTCCTCATCTGTAAAAATTATTAAGAATCAAGTGAGGTAACAGTCACAGAGGTCTTTGAAAAACTTAAAGTGCTATGTAAATGCTAGCTATTATAATTATTATACAGCATTTAGTCCATATCTTTCATTTCATGGTGAGGAAACTAGTACAGAGATATTAAATGACTTTCACATGGTCACTCAAGTGACACAAAGTATCAAGGCTTCAGATTATAAATGCGATTACAAATGCATCACTTTTTCCCCCATTTCATCATACCTTGAAGCTCTTACAAAACTTTTTATTTGCAAGAGAAAATTGAGAAATTTCTTATATAATTTCAAATTTGTAGAGCCAACTCATGAGAGTCCACTGTTAAATTTTTAGTGTGAACATTTTCATCTTAGAAATCAGCAAGAAACAAAAACCAAATCAAACCAAAGAACTATAAATCAGGGCTTGCTTTATTGTTTTATTGATTGTCTAGATTTAATAAAGTACTGGAGAAAATGTTAATAATATAGATTAAATTTAAAATTGTATTATGCCTACATCTCCCCACCCCCCCCCCCAAGCCAAAAGATGGTTGTTAAATATTTACCAGGCCATCTCTGATCTGATTCATCCTTCCAGCCTTCCCCCTACTACACTGTGATGTTGGGATAAAAAACTTTTAAATGTAGGTGTATATAAAGAATGTTAATTCTGGTAGGGATCCTAGAGTTTATCTAGTTCATTTTAGGATGAATCTAAGTTTACAAGCTGGGAGTAATCCTTGACTCTGTTCTCCTTCACATTGTATATCCAATCATAGCATCTTAGATTTGGAGTAGGAACAGACTTCAGAGGCCATAAAGTCAAATCCCTTCATTTTAGAGAAAATTTGAGAAAAATTAGGCCCAGAGAGGTCAGTGAATTGTCTAAGGTCATGTAGCCAGAAAACAGCAGAACTAGGATTTGAACCTGGCTTCTCTGTTTCTAGATCAATATGCTGTGCTATGCTGTTTTTACCACCACATTACCACTGTGATCTCTCTTCTACAATGTCTCTTTCATTTCTTCTGTTTTTTCTGCTCTATACTGTGATGAATGAAAAACCATGAAACACAGTTTCTGGGTAATTAATAACAATTTTATTAATAAGGCTACCTAATAATCAATAAATGGATGGTCAATGGTTTCAGCAGCTAAAGACAAAAGACATGGATAGCCTCAAAGCTTTAAATGATCCTTGAAAGGGAATTCCCTTGAGGACTGAAAATCAACTCTGACTGGTAGACATTTAGTGAGGAGCTTGACTAAGAGTCTTCAGCTCCTTCTGTGGAGAACATGGCTTGATCATGAGACTCAACTGCCTCCAGAAATCTGGACATGGGAATCCATCTCTATCCAGACCACCCTACTTGGTTTTCTTCATCAAGAGATGGTCACCCAAAACTCTAATGGAGGAGTTAAGAATTGAGGTCTCCTAATTGAGTGGGGTCTGGTTCAGGATCAAAGAGCATGTTCCCTGAGGATTAGGGCTAATCTCAACCAGTTATGTCCTTCAGAAGTAAAAAAATTTATCTCGGAACATAATTCTCATTCAGTTTAGATCCTTGACACCTTTTGCCTGGGATACTGTGTTAGTCTCTTAGTTATTACTTCTGTTTTCATTCTCTCTCCTTTCCAATCCATAGTCCAAACAGCTGACAAAATAACCTTTTAAAAATGTTGCTCCTCTATTTTAAAATTGTCAGTGACCCCCTGTAGTCTCTAGAATAAAATACATACTACCCAGCTTGGTACTTAGAGCCCATCATAATCTACCTCCAACTCATCCTTTTAAACTAATTTCACATTGCTCCCTTTCATCATCATGATGGTGGCATCATTATCTTCATCACTTGATGATTTATGCATCATCTTCATCACTGGATGATTTATCTAAACAGTGTATATATTTTTGGGGAGATAATTGTACTTAAGTGACTTACCCAGGGTCACAAAGCTAGTAAGTGTTTGAGGCCAAATTTGAACTCGGGTACACCTGAATCTAGATCTGGTGTGTTCTATCCACTGCACCACCTAGTTGCCCCCATAGTTTTACATTTGACCCTCCCCACAAACCCTGGGAAGTAGGTACTACCATCATTAAAATCTGCAGATGAGGAAACTGAGGATCAGAGAATGTAAATGACTTGCTCTACTATCTTAGGAGGGATTCAAACTCAGTTCATCATGACTTCAGGTACTGCTTATGCCGTTCTGTCTGTGCACTCTGTGGTCTGGCCAAATTGGCCTTTCTTGCTGTTCTGAGCTCAGAGAGAGTTCTTCTGTCTCACTTTGCACAGGCTCACTCCCCATTCCTGACATATATTCCCTCTTCACTGCCTTCTCTTAGAATTCTTAGTTTCCTTAGACACTCAGTCTTTCCAACTCCTTCTAGCTACTGGTATCTTTCCTCTCCTTAAATTACCTTGCATTGACTTCTGTGTCTATGTTATATTTCACCAGTAGAATGTTAAAGTACAAGTTTCTTGGGGGCAGGGACTGGTTTTTTGTTTTGTTTTTGTTTTTTTGGTATTAGTACCTTGCACACCATTGGAGTAGGAAATGGCAAACTCTTCCAATATCACTGCCAAGAAAACCCCAAATGAGGTCATTAAGAAGGGTCAGACATGATTGAAAAAAGAACACATCATAGGAAGTTAAATTGTTTTTCATTAAATTATTGACTCAAAATGAGGAAACTGAGACTCAGGGTGAAGTGAATTCATACTCCTGGTAGTTAATTGGAGGCAGAGCTGGTATTAAAAACTAAGAGGTTTGACTTAGTCCAGTGATCTGCCCACTACACCCCAGATTTTGTAGAGGGGGAAAACACTAAGGAACACACTCACCGTTAAAAAAAGACAAAGAATTCAACATGAAAGGGGTAGGTATAAAGAAGTATATATTACATGAAAGAAGTCCTTTCACAAACCCATGGACAACAAAAGATGTCACACTTTACTGTTATTTAAAATAATGCCTAGAAGTTTTAAAAGCATTTCATGTTTAATTTTTAAAAAAAACCTAATCTTTGTTACCTCTGATTCTTTTAGGTTTAAGGCATCCCATTTTGTGCTATTGTGTAATATCAGAGAGATGCTTTCCCTTAAGCATTTCTATGCCTTACAGTGATAGTAGCCATTAACAGGTGTTCTCAACAGTTGCAGAAGTGACATAATATAACAAAGCTATGTTAAGGATATATGAACATATGTTCATGCCTGTCATGGTCTTAAGAAAATAGAGCAGGTGCATCCAAGACTCAACCTAGATAGAATCCATCTTAACCTGTTACTGTCCGAATCTCTTGAATCCTCTTTCCTTGCTTCCCTCAGCCTGACAGGTCTGATCCTTCCCTGCAGATGCCAGTCCAATTCTGAAGGACAGATTAGCATGAAGAAAAACCATGAGATTCAATCACAGAGTTTAAAATTACAGACCAACTTTGTCCCAACACTAAAGGTACATTTTCCCAAGGATAAAAATGACACTTCTCTCTGTCTCTGTCTATCTCTTTGTCTGTCTGTCTCTCCATTTCTCTTCTTTTTCTCCCTTCTCCTCCTTTCTATTAATCCCTCTTCTTTTCTTCTCCTCTCTCACTTCCCCTTCCTTCTTTCCTCTCTTTCTTCCCCCACACAAAAAATCTAGCTCACTCAGAAAGTATAATTTATGAGAGGAAGTTCCATATAGAGATCTTTCTCACTGCCACCACAGCACCTCCCTGGGATATTGTTAACTCTTTTAAGATTCCTTTACTCTGTACCCTCTGTAGGTCATCTGGGTTTCAATAATTAGCTACTAGGATGGAATTTCAAAGAATTAATAAAACATGGCCATTACTGCCTGGTCCTTTTCTAGGGGGCATTATATTTTCAGGGTACTTTGGAGGAGTAAAAAAAGGAAATAACAAGCTCTCCTAGGAGCCTCTTTGCCTCTCTGGGATGACTGATCAGCTTGAATACCTTTTATTGGTTCCTCTTTAGGAAAGTAATCTTGCAGGACACTGATTTAATTTATGACCATACCGATTCTGTGATGAACAGGATCTTAGAAGTGGGAATACTTCTTAACAAGATTTCCCTGTCTCCACAAAACAAGACGGGTGAATTCCCATGATGCCAAGGGCATTAGACAGAATTACCAGTAGCAGCAAGTCACTCTCCCTCCCTTCTCCTAAAAAAGGGCAAAAACGAAATTATCCTGAAAGATTCATAGCAAATGCTTGATTGCTCCCCAATGCTTCCGCAGACTGCTTTGGCTACTGAACTGCAGGGCTATACCAACAGTTACGGTGCCAATCTCAGGTCAGACCAAAATATAATAAGATAGGAAGAAACAACAACCTGTTTACATATCCTGAATTGTAGAGCTATGCAGGCCCTGCCTAAGATTCCTTTCTAAATGACAATCATATGCTAGCCATACCAAACCATGTAGCAACTCTACTATAATAATGTTCTCTGGAGTAATGACTAATACTGGATGTGACAGATAATGTTGTGTTGACTCTGTAAATTGTAATTAAATATAATAGCAATTGTAAGAATAACCAACATTCACGTAAAGCACTTTAAGGCCTAGAAAGCATTGCCAATACTTTATAACAATAAGGGCTAACATTTATATATAACACTTTAAGATTAATCAAGTCCTTTACACATATTATTTCATTTTATCCTCACATCAGCCTTCTGAGGTTGATGCTATTATTAACCCCATTTTACAGATGAGGAAATTGAGGCCAAAAAAAGATTTGCACATGATCACACAGCTACTTTGAAGTAGAATTTGAACTGAGGTCTTCCTGATCCTGCGTCCAAGGCCCTATCCTGGAACTCTGTGAAACAGGCACTATTATTAGGTAGGTCATTTTATAGATGAGGAATCTGAGGTTCAGATAGGTACAACCCATGATCACAGCTAGGAAGTGTTCTAGCAAGGATCAAAGGTTTTCCCTACTCTCCACTCCATCATTTTAAAACAATTCTAAAGTATGACCACTAGGCATTTTCTAAGTAGCTAAAGTCAATAGCTTGTAAATTTCAAGCACATATAACTATATAACAATAACTATGTATATTATGTATGTGTATATTATGTATATTATGTGTGTGTGTGTAGATGTATATATATGCTTGTGGGTGTGTGAATAAATAGATAGATGGATTTTTTGTTTTTTGCCAAACCAGTCAATATAACATTACTTTTCCCATTCAAAAGCAGGAGATATTGTGGCCTCACTATTAAGTAAGTCCTGTGACCAGGGAAGGAGGTGAAAAGATGAAGGCAGCTTTACTTCTCATACTTGGACAGCAAAAGAAGATAATTTAAATTCAGAGTTGGCTAAAGGTTCTTTGACTAATTATCACTGAAGTCAGGCTACTCCAAGGGCAGTTGGACATTTGCATGATGGCCTCTGTGTGCAGGGCTAGCCTACTGTAGTTGTTTGGATTTTTTTCAAATCGAAGAAAAGAATAGTGGGGATCTTGTCCCCAGCCTTAGAAACAACGCTCAGTGGAAGGGCATCATAGGAATTTGCTCACCTTTATTTCTCAGAAATTTATTTCATTCTAAATAGCCCCACTTTAGAATGAATACCCTCACTGATCTGGAGGTTAAAAAACGGGGAGACCCCTTTTACTACACTCTCAATGAGACTGAAGGAAAAGTCCAAGGACTCTTGAGCAGAGTGATAGTGGCTAGACCAAAAATCTCAAAGGTCCAGGAGTTCCAAGTCACAGACTGTGCCTGAAATAACACTAGCTCATCACATCTGATGACTACTTGTTTCTGTTTGTGATGAGTGCTTACATTCTCTATTTCTGTCTTTTTTCAACAAGTGAAACAGATGTGCTCTATATCAGTTCCCAACTCTGCATCTGTTCTCTGATGTGGAGCTATTTATTGTTTGCATGTCAAAGAAACAAAGTCTGACAACCAATTGAAAAGGAAACATTTCCCAGGACCAGACTTAACACACTTTGGGAGTTTTCAATGAGATGCTCAGAAGCCACCCTTTTTCTTTTAAAGAAACAAGTAAGCAAATCCCCCTCCCATTCCCAACTATCACTTTCAACTTCTCAACAAGGGTAACCAAGTCTTAAAATTGTAGTGTCAAACCAACAGAAAGCAAGTTTGTTGTTTCACTCCTCACCTGTCCCCTCTGCAACGTAATCACAAATCTCTCTCCAAAAGAACTATTCTATTGTTAAGTTTGGGCTTAAACAATAAGGTTAAGTGCAGGAAATTGTTTTTTTTTTCTTTCCATGATAGAAAACATAGTCAAACCCCCAAACATTGTGAAGGCACAGATACATCCTAAGAATAAGTAGGAAATCAGAAGAATACCTGGGATAGCCAGATTGGAAAGGGGGAATGTGCTGAGGCGAGGGGAGAGCGAGCCCATCCAGTCAGCATTGCAGACTTCCACGGTCTTTGTCCCTC
The DNA here is from genome assembly GCA_028658325.1 of Potorous gilbertii. Taxonomy (NCBI): domain Eukaryota; kingdom Metazoa; phylum Chordata; class Mammalia; order Diprotodontia; family Potoroidae; genus Potorous; species Potorous gilbertii. The sequence goes on from CM053771.1 coordinate 297,571,860, forward strand.
CTGAGTTGGGGGAGCATATAGTCCCCATTCTGAATTTCTTCCTTGCTTTCCTGAATGCTAGCATTCCTGTCTTCCACAAACCATCTGCTGTCACCCCTCAGCCACTCACTCAGTGAGCATCGCCCCAAGCGATGTAGTTATGTCAGGGTCACTCTTCTTCGTCATCCCAGCCTCCAGAAATGCCCTTCTGGTTTGAACGAGAGGAGCGGGAATCCGTGGCTCCCAGCACTCCGTGCCCGAAATCCCTCGCCCTGTCCGTTCTAGCCCAACCGCTCCAGGCTCTTAATCTTCTCAGCTCCAGCTCGGTTGAACTTCTCGCATGCCCTCACAAGCAGGGGAAGGTAGGCCTGAGCACAGAAATGCCCAAGCAGCACCTTCACCCAGAGGCACGCACAGGGCAGGTGCACAGGCAGCGTACGCATAATCCGTCTACCCGGGTGCGCAGGCACCCCAGGCAGCCCGAAGTACGCTCGTGAGCGCGCCCCTAGATGTGGCTACATCTGCTCTCCCGGCCGCAGCTACTCAGCGAAGGATCCCTCCGGTGCTGCAGCTTCCTGAAAGGCATCCAGGAGGGTCACAGACAGCAGCCCAACTCCCCAGCCGCCCCTCCCCTACTCCGCCCAGCCCCTACTTTCTGCCGGCTTCTCTGCGGGGCAGATTTGCGGGCCAAGTCAGGCAGCGATTGGTCCAAGCCAGAGGGCGCTGCGATTGGCTGGCTTCCTCTTGGGCTGGCTGTCACTTCAATGGCTTGGCTCCTCCCTCTCTCCCCCTTTCTTTCCCTTTCCACAGACCCCTTGGGGTGCAGTTGCGCCAAACTAAGAGGCTGTTTACTTGCTCTTTCGTACCCAAAGCTTTTTCCTCTTGGACTGACGTGCTGTCAACAGTTAAATGTACGACATGCCCAGGAATATCTCTGTGAAGCTCCAGGATCAGGGGATTTTACCCCCACCCCGCTACCGCACCCCACTGCTCTCATAGCCTAGTGATACAAATGAGTCTTGTATTTTAGGCAGACTGGGGAAGGGGGCAAGAAGTCACGTATCCCTGCATGTTAATAACGACAGTCGGGATGGCTCGGAATTCTGCAACCTGTTGTTGACAGACATTACTGAATTAAGATTCACAGTCCCAGTACCAAGCAGCCGTTCAGTGCTTTCCTCTCTATTTTATAGACAAGAGACGTAATAATCCTTTACCTAGGTATCAAGGTTTACAGAATTCAGAGTGATTTCAAGCACGTTATCTCATCTGTGTGGCGCAGTGCAAAGAACACTGAATTTGGAGTACTGAACCTGGATTTGTTAAACGAGTTCGAATGCCCCTGATACTATTGACAGTTACATTATCTGTGTGACCTTGAGCCGTATGTTATCGTTTTTTCATCTGTGAAATGAGAAGATAGGACTACCTGACTTCTAAGGTCTCACGCAGCTCTAGAATGAAGAACCTGGCAGCACCTCTGTGGGGAATGTAGAATCAGGTATTATTAAGGGTCCATTTTGCAGGTGAAATGGAAGTCCAAGAGTTATAAAGTAAAATAATAGAATTTAGGGCTAGTATGGAATTTGGAGATACACTAGTCCAATCCCTTCATTTTACAGATATGGAAACTGAGGCCCAGAGAGTCAAATGACTTGCCCAAAGTCACATAGATGAATGACCCCCGGTACTGACCTTGACATAGATGACAACTCAGCTTGGAATGTAAGACAGAATGCTAGAGCTCCTTAGCCACAAAACCCAGGTTTCCTTATTCACTGTTCTCTATTCAGCAGAAATATCTCTTCTTGTCAAGAATAAGCATGGAACTTCTATAGAAATGTGACTTTTGAATTCATTTCCTTATCAGTCTCAAAAAAGTAGAGATCTTCAATCCTGACAGTACCATTCACTGCCTCTGCACCCATGTTTTTAGGATTAGTAAGCTGTAGCTTGTTGGTGACTCAGAGAGCCCCAGTTGGGTGCAGGAAGTGACATGACCAGGTGACACTTCTAAACAAAACAACTGAGGTGCTTATATACACATAATTAGCACATAACCCACCCTGTCACCAAGGCAATGAGGGCTGCCAGGCAACAATGCTCCTCATTCCCCCTTCCCTAAGCCCTCCCATCTCCCCTTTATTTTTTGTTCTATTTTGTGACAACACTCCTTTTATCCCTCAAATCTGACCTTAATCATTTGTTTTAAACAGTTCATTTTACCTATTTTACTCATTCAAAAAAAAAAAAGTTAAGGGGAGAAGAACATTGGCCCAGGAGTCAAATGATCTGTTGTGTTCGAATCCTGATTTTCCTACTTACTACCATTGTGGCCCTGGGTAAATCATTTTCCTTTTTTTCTCCTCAGCTTCCTGCATTATAAAATAGTTAGACCAGATGATTTTAAAGACTTCTTATAACTCTCAATCTATGATCCTAAGGCATGTAGAGAGTATTATTTAGCCTGGTTCTATATCCCCAGGGTTATGGCCCTGTTGGCAAAAAGAATGAAGGCAGGCAATGTACGCAGGTCAGGTAAGGTAACTGAATTCTAAATAACATTCATCCTTGTGAAAACAAAGGTTTCCTATTTCAATAAGAAGGCAGCCCTCTTTTGGAAGCTATCCTTGGGTTGTTGTTCTTAGGCATACACACCTTGATATATGAGTTGGACAAATATTATTTTTCCTCCCATCAGATAGTAGTGTGATAGTAAATGTTGACTATCTGGCTCTTTGTCACACTTTTAATCTGCATTGTTATTATTTTTTCTATCACTTTCTTAAGTCTAGAGTGATAACCAACAAGACAATAAATCAAGCCCTGATTTGTAACATTTGCTGATTTCTGATGTGCAAATATTCATCCTAAAAATTTAACCATCGACCATCATGAGCCTGTATTAGTTGACTCCAGCACATACATTCTTGTCCCCAGGAAAAATTACTCAAACAGGAAAAAATCTTATAGGATTGGCTCTTGAAATGTGTCCTCTCTTGTTTTCCCATGGACTCAAACTTTTCCATATTTTTTCAACAAATCTTCAAATATTACAGTGAATGAAAGTTTCTTAAAGGGCAAAACCACCCTGTGTTATAGCTTAAATTCTGCTATTAAACATTAACTTCTCTTCCTCTTATTTATTTCATCTTGTTTTCTCCTCTTTCTGGGAATATCTGAAGAAAAGAACCGATTCTATAGGCTCAACACATTGTTGTTTATAAATTCAAACTGAAGACCTCAGACTGAGGCAGTTAGAAGGCCTCTGTAGAGTCAATACTTTCCTTTCTTCTCATTTCCAATCTTAGATTTATCTAAGAGGGGGAAAAAGGGGGAAGCCAGTGTTTCCACTCATTACCTCCACAAGGACTATCAGATAGCAGATTGAATTTAAATTCTCTTCTCATTCATTCAAGGGATAGTTATCTTTCTCATTGTGGTGGATCCTGGCAAGCCAGGGAGAAGAGCCTTATTTTCTTTTCTCTTTAAAAAAATAGCATAACAGAATTTCATGGGATCTGGGAAATCATCTAGTCCAATCCCTTCATTTTATAGAGGAAGAAAATGAGAAACAGAGGGACATAGCAACTTGGTCATACTGAGATAACTCAGTAGGTCAGGCAGCTAAGTGTGGTAAACAGTATTATATTTGGAGTTAGGGATGATCAGTGCTCATATTCCATTGCAGACTCTAGCCACATGACCCACTTAACCTCTTTGAGGAGTAGTTTCTTTATTTGTAAGTGAAAATAATAAAAAGTATCTCTCTTAGACAGTTATTGTATCAAAGTGGATAACCTTATGCAAAACTTTGAAAAGTGCTTTGTAAATGTCAGCTATTATTGTTGCAAGTGATAGGAAAAACTTGGAAACCAGGCTTTCTGGCTGCCAACTGGGAGCCACACTGCACAGTCCCTATCTGGCATCTAACAAGGACTATCTCCACTTGAATGTGACTTTAACCAGTGGTGTGAAAACTCATTGGTCATTGGACAAAGATTACCCGCAAAGACTACCAACTGTTAGAATTTGTTTATAGATTGTCTAAGAACTGTTTAATTCTTAACACCCATTGTTCTTTCCTGCAACTGTAGGTACAGAAAGGGGCTGTATTTGACTGAGAGTTGTTTTGAACTTGTCATCAGTTTTGATCAAATATTGGTAGGGAAGTTAGAAATTATTTGTGAAAGCAGAATTTGAGGTTTATCTCTGGATTTTACACATCCAGAATAAAATTTATATACTGTGAATACCAGATTATTGCAAAAGATCCAGACCCTTTGCACTTAACTAAAGTCTGTCTTATCGCGTATTCATTTGTCTTATCCCCCTTCATTCTACTCTGAGCACTGCTCCTGACTTGCTAGACTTTGTTTTCATGCTTTCTCAGCTGCCATCTTTCACTCTGAAACTTCTCTGAGAAACTGGGGCCGTTGCACCCTGATATATCCTTTTGTCAAGCTGGTCGGCTTCTCCCATTGGTGAACTCTTTCCATGGGCCTCCACGTTGGGGCCCATGCTTCAGTCCCTCATAGCTCTGCTTCCAACTTTACTGACTTTGACAATGCAATCCCTATGTGGGCACTGTTTCCCTGTCCTCAACTTTCTAGCTCACTTTTGTCTATATAGAAACTCTTTTTTCTTCTTCTCCTTCTCCTTCTCCTCCTCCTCTTCTTCCTCCTCCTCCTTCTTTGTCTTCTCCCTGTCTTGTTTTGTATTCCCAACCCTTGGCATCATACCTGGCATATAAAGTAAATGCATACTACATACTTGTTTCACTATCCCTCCTCCTAATTGATTCTAAGTATCTGTGACAACAGGGATGGACTTCTTTGACTTTCAGTCAGTCCTAACCAGCAAACTGTAGGTATTTAATAAGTAAATGTCTGTTAAAATGAATAGAATTGAAAATTCTATGGAAATAAGTGTTTGAATAGAAGAGAAACATATATTGTGAGGTGGAAAAACTGAGTTCATTTTTCCTCCAGAGCAGTCCTTGTCTGATGACCTTCTAAGGTAAACACTGTCAAGGACAATTGCTCTCTCTCACAAAACATCCCTTTGGACTGTCATAAACAGATGTTAGACTGAAAGAAATATTGGTCTGGCTTAGTGCATTATCATCTCAAATTATGTTCATACCAATTGAAATACAGAATCTGTCCTTTTTGACAGCATCAAATATTCCTAAACAGAGTGAAAAATTCTGGTATGTTGAGGATGAAAATTAAGATGTACTTTTCCTTGTGGACATTGTGTCTGACCCAGCATCTGGAATGTTCTTCCAAATCACTGCTTGGTTCTTTTCAACTATAAAAATAGAGGGGTTTTTTCCCTAGATGACGTACTTAAAACTAGAGTATTGGAAAAAATGCCATATAATTGCATAAACTTTCAGTGGAAAATGATGGGTTAATTTTCAAGCATAAAAATATCGTTTTAAATCACAATAGACTTTTTGGAAAAATAATACATTGTGGCATGCAATTTAGAAACAAGGACAAAGCAATAAGAATATTACTTTTTCACTTTGATTTTTTGATGCCTTTTGTAATAACGATACATTTCTGAATATGTATCTTTTTTGTTCTGTAACCAGTGAAATAGTTCTTGTAATGATTTGCATAAAAAGCGGGGGGGTTAGTTCAGCAACCGTGTGGGAGAATGTATGTACTATTCCATATCCATAGTCTCCCACCTCTGTAATGAAGGGAGGAATGTTCATTTTCTCAATTCTTTTCTAGAGTCACTCCTGATTGAGGTGATTCCATAGAGTTTCAGGTTCAAGTCAGTTTAATTTTATTGTTCTTTTTGTTTAATTCTGCTCTCATTATGAGCACTGTTTTTTTGTTCTGCTTCCTTCTTTCTGCATCAGTTTTCATGAGACTTTACATAAACCTCTGAATTCTTCATACTTGTGCTCTCTTACGGTTCAGCAATATTCCTGTACATTCATGCGTCACTATTTATTTAGCCATTATGGATACCTACTTGGTTTCTAGTTCTTTGCTATCCAAAATGTATTACTGTGAATATATTTGTATAAGTGAGGCCTTTCCTTCTGTCTTTGACCTTCTTGGGTTATATACCCTATAGTAGCATCCGTAGGTCAAAGGGCACAGGTATTTTTGTCAGTACGTCCAAGCTGCTCTTTCAGAATAATCAGACCAGTTCACAATAGTGTATCTTTCTTCCTTTAAACCACCCAACATTGACCATTAACAACTGATACGGCATAGATTGCCATTTTTAAAGCAAGGCCTAGATGCTAACCAGTGTTTTCATTTTTATACCTGCAGGCCCTGCTTTGGCAGAAGTTACTACACTAACTGGTCACTGACTTTCTGTACAGTGGGGTTAATGATACTGAATCACTTTATCAGAGGAAATATTCTAGGGACTCTAAAATTGAGAAATTCATTAGAAGTTGTTTAATCCATACAATAGTTGAGGAACTAAATAAAGTAGCTTTTATAATGGCTGTTTGAAGAAAGCATATAAGAACTATATTAAAGACTACATCTGTGGGGAAGACTTTTAATAAATGTAAATTACAATCCCAAGGGACCACACAAATGGTTGAATAAGAAGTCTCTCTTATAGTTATAGGAATGTGGAATCATAGATCTGGACCTAGAAGAGAATTTAGAGGTCGTTTTATAGATAAGAAAAGAAAAACCCAAGAAGGTAAAGTTACCTCAGACAGTAATGGAAAAAATGAGCATGATTGTCTCTCCAATGTAGGGTAAATGAACTTGTATTCTCACCATCATTCAATATGTATTAATGAGAAGCAAAATAGGCAGCTTGCCTCTCTCACTAGCAGAATATATTTAGGGTTGTTCTCTTATGAATACCTATCATTTGCTTGATTTGGTGATACCTCTCTTCTACTTAAAAGAGTGTATAAAGTTGTATGATATTTATGTATATGTGCATACACGTACACATATATAAACATGCCACATAACTACATATGTGTTTACATGTGTGTATATATACATATATAAATGTGTGAGCGGAACTTTGAAATATAGAAATATTCAATATTCAAAATATACTAGGGTATTTAAAGAAGTATTGGAGAGTAGTACTCTGGGATTATTTACTTATAGAGCAGGAGATAACTACACATTGGAATTATTGCCTGGATAGAATTAATTTCCATTTCATAATTTTTATAGCTAGTTTATCTTTTATACTAAACAGAGTCCACAAGTTCTTACCCCATTCATCCATATGTCCATCTGTATGTGAAATTTATTTTTTTATGAATAATATTTCTACTTGATGGCAATTTTTTCTTTATCTGTAATTTTTTTCATGTTTATTCTCAATTTTTTCATTGGTGGTTATTCACAAAATGAAGATTCAGTTGCTCTAAAACCAGGAAAACAATTTTTACAATGACTACAGCATCATAAAGAAAAACAATTTTGAAAGACTTAAGAACTCTGCCTAACACAATGACTAACCACAACTCCATAGGATCATTGATGAAGCATGATGCCCACCTTTTGACAGAGAGGTGGCAGTTCTAGAGAAGATAGTAAGATATAGACTTTCAGACGTGGCCAATGTGTGAATTTGATTTTCTTCACTATATATATATACATGTATATATATATATATATACATGTATATATATATACATATATATGTATATATATATACATGTATATATATATATATATATACATATATATATGTTATTTTAATTTATTTTTAATTAGGAAGGAAAGATGGTGAACTGTTAAACGGAACTATCCTAGGCAAGGAGAGAAAGTGAACTGTTAAATGAAAGAGTCCCCAGGCCCCAAAAGGGGGACCTGGAATGAACTAGAGTCTAATCATAGTTTACACATATTATAAATGCTTTTTATTACCTGAGAAGGAAAAACTTGTAAACTGGAATAATGTCTGTTCTGACATGTTCAAAGCCAAGTTGAAAAGAGTGAAATATTTATATAATTTTTGAACAAGAAAAGGAGGGAATTTTGGCAGATGCTAGAAAGAAAGTCCCAGGAAGCAAGGGAAATGAGGAATTACAGGTGTCAGAGTTGGGAGTCTTTAATACACAAATCAGAAGACATTCTTGGCAATAAGGAGTCCATAGCTTGATATGGACATGTCTCCCAAAACAGGATATTCTAGGAGCCCCATAACCAAACTTAGGGGAATCTCCGGAGATAAGGTTGTTTCCAAAAAATATTCCCATAAAACATGATGTATCAATAGTCTCATAACCTATAGACAGGAAAGTCTTTGCAGATAAGGATGTCTCTTGAAGGTCCATAAACCACTAAATGGCTCTGGGTATGAGTCAAAGCTGGTATGAGCTGGGTTTCACTGCAAAAGATTGCCAGTATGCCAAGCAGCCTTGGGCCTCAGAAGTCCTCCTGACTGACTAGTTGATGTGTTATTCCATTGTCTGATTCCCCTGTGAAAAAGGGAAGCTCTAACGTATTTAATTGGTTAGTACAAGAATTACAGAGCCCATGTTCACAAGAGGCTGGTCACACAGGAGTGGGGAACCTGTGGCCTCAAGGTCATATGTGGCCCTCTAGGTCTTCAAGTATGGCTCTTTGACTGAATCCATACTTCATAGAACTTTCCTGTGAAGTTTAGATTCAGTCAAAGGACCCCACTTGAGGACCTAAGGGCCACATGGAGCCTTAAGGTTGCAGGCTCTCCAAACTTGTTGGATAGAGGAGGAAAACTAAAAGGAGAAAAGAGAATAAAAGATGAGACAAAATGAAGCATCAATGAAACATTTAAAAAAAATGTTCCAAAGAGAACAGACTAAGGGCAAAGTGGAGATAAGGATAAGTGTGACAACTTTCAAACTAATGTGTTGGCTTTCTTATATACTTAAAACAACGACCACAAGCTTATGTATCAGAGTTTCAAAGCTTCATATGTAATCTCTTTCTGTTCTTTTTGGCATAGACAACTATTTGTATTTCTAAGCATGTTCATGTCCATGTTCCAAGCAACAGAAAATTAAAATTCTGGTGAGAAAAATAGATTGAGTTGATCTGTAGCTTCAGAATGCCTGATTTAAAATGTCATGAGGCCACCTGCTGGCAAGACAGAGTCACTACAGTTTTAGAATAAATTCCCCTCAATGACGCATTTTTATTGTTCAGTATTTTTTCACTCATATCTGACTCTTCGTGACTCCATTTGGGATTTTCTAGGAAAAGATATTGGATTGATTTGTCCTTTCCTTCTCCAGATCATTTTCCAGGTGAGAAAACGGAGGCAAACAGGGTTAGGGAATTTACCCAGTGCCACACAGACATTAAGGGTCTGAGGTCAGATTTGGATTTAGGAAGAGAAAAGGTCTTCCTGAACTCTAGACCGGGGACTCTGCATTGCGCCACTTAGCACCCTAGCAATAGATTTGGGGACTTGCCCCTGTCCCCCTCTGATGCTTCAGATCATCTGAGAAGTAGGCACTCTATGCTTGATAGATTTCTATAGGATTTAGAGAGAATGTCCTTGCCTACTATTTCAATCTGTTTGCTCCTCTTTCTTACTTCCCTCAAAGACCTTTGAAAACCCTGCTCAACTCTGAAGTTACTCTATGGAGCAAGATGGCATGGGGGAAAAGGTCTGGATTTGGAGTAATAGATTCATATAAACCTAGATTTATATCAATAATGGAACTTATCAGTCATCTAGTACATTCCCCTCATTTTACAGATGAGGAAACTGAGGTCCATCAAGTCACACAGGTAGTCAGTGGTAGAGCAGGATTCAAACCCAGGTCCTCTGTCTCCAAACACAATATTCTTTCCTTCCCCTGAGTTACTCTGCACTTGGTTACTTATTCCTTAATTCTCATGGCTAAGTCATTTCCCTTCTCTGGGTCTATGTTTCCTCATCTGTACAATACCATAAACTTAAAACCATGAGGGTAACCAAGACATTGAACACTTATTAGTCCCACCTTTCTATTTTACAGATGAGAGGCTAAGTGACTCCAAAGATCTCATGGCTGTTAAGTGGCAGAGCTTGGATTTGAACCCAGCTGTCTGGACTCCAGATCTAGCACACTTTCCATTGTAGTACACTGCTCTAATTGCCTTGAATTAGATGATCTCTGAGAGTTTTTTCCAGTTCTCAAGCCTATGATTTCTTCAGTTTAAATGAAGCAGAGCAATGTTGTTACTTTCTGCTATCAGAAAATATGTGTCATCTGATCTCAGACATCAGCTATGAAGAAATTTGCACACATTACATTTATCTGCTTTATAAAATTGAACATGAAAGAATGATTAAAAACTCTAGTATCTCAGATTTGGAAGGAACTTCAGAGGTGAGTCATGTAGAGATTGTTAAGACTATCAAAGCTTCTACTGAATAGAAATCTCTTCTAGGATATCCCTGGTAAGTGGCCATTAAGGCTTTATTTAAAGATCTCCAGTGACCACTTTTCATGGCAGGCCATTCTACTTTTGAACAATTCTCTCCATCTACTTATAGGGCTGCTCTCTGGAGCTAAGTAAAATGTGTCTAATCCTTTCCCCCAAAAAATAGTCCTTCAAGAGCTTCAAGACATCTTTCATATCCCACTTCAGTGTTCTCTTCTCCTAAATGAACATCCTTACTGCTTTTAACAGTTTATTGTGTGACGTGACTTCAAGGTCCTTCATCAATCTAATTACTGTTCTCTGGATATTACTCAGCTTGCCAATGTCATTCCCAGAATGTGATGCAGAATGCAATAGATAATATTCCAAATGTGGTATGACCTGGGCAGAGTACAGTGGGACCTCCTTAGTCCTATACACTGTGATTCTGTTAGTATAGGCTTAGATCAAATTAACTATTTTTTTCTTAGCTATCAAGTTATACTATTGCCTCATATTGAACTCCTGATCCACTAAAATTCCTAGATTATTTGCTATTCCTTCCTACCATATGTTTATAAAATAGATTTTTTTTGAAAATTTGGGATTAAGACACTGCTCTTACATGTCATCATATTCAATTTGACTTACCTTGTTAGACTGTTGAATTCTATTGGGTTCCTGAATCTTTA
>CM053771.1:297583391-297602631 GCA_028658325.1 Potorous gilbertii
AAGAAATCACAAAACAAAACCAAAAGAATGAAAAAAATGGAAGATAATGTGAAATATCTCATTGGAAAAACAACTGACCTGGGGAATAGATCCAGGAGAGACAATTTAAAAATTATGGGACTACCTGAAAGCCATGATCAGAAAGGGAGACTAGACGTTATCTTTCATGAAATTATGAAGGAAACCTGCCTTGATATTCCAGAACCAGAGGGTAAAATAGAAACGGAAAGAATCCACTGATCACTTCCTGAAAGAGTAATCATCCTCTGACCTCTACAGAACTTGATATTCTTGACCAACCCATATTTGTAGTAACATCAATCAATTAACAATCAGTTTTTGAGTACCTGACATGTACCAGCCATTGAACTAGTTGTTAGGGCTACAAAAACAAAACTTACCCATGTATAAAAAGAAAATGATTATCCAAGATTGTGACTCAGAAACTTCTGTTAAATAAAACCACTAGTTGGCATTCATGAACTCTATTCTGTCACTGCCTTTGGAGTTCATCTGAATTTTGAATGATATATTATTAACATGGTTTCTACTAAATGTGAGAGGTGGAAATATACTACCCAAAGGACATGTGAAGAATCAGACTTTCTCTGTGTATGAAGTCATGAGAAACACAAATTAACCAATCTCAAAATGAAATAGCTCAATGGTAAAAAACAATTTTTCTTAGGAGTCTGAGAAAAGGAAAGGCTTGCTTTCATTACTCTAATAAAGATAATAATTAAAATTTTGATGGATCTCGGCCAATACCTAGGCCAGAACAAAGATACAGATTGGAATTTGAAAATTGAATTCCAGATATTCCCTTAATTTTCACATTAGACAATAATTAGAAAACTAAGACAAGCATTTGACTTATCAGTTATGTCATCATGCCCCAGGAAACTCATCAATGGGAAATTTCGTCAACTGAAACAGCCTTGGAGGTCAGAGACTTGAGCTTCCAAACCTCCATTTAAGGAGGGGATCCCAGGACAGTCAACTCCTTATTTCCCCCATCTGTACTGCTTTAGAATTCCTATGGGCTTTTCCATAATGCTCTGGTGACTGGTATTTTCTTACTCCACCCACCCTTTCAGTGTTTTTTTTGTGCATTGTTTTACGCCATTAGATTGTAAGCTATTTGAATCTTTCTTTTTATTTGTATTTACATACCTATTGCTTAGGATAGTATCTGACATTTAGTAGGTGCTTAATAATTGTTTATTAATTGATTGAATCATAAGCATAGGGAGTGTATACAGCATTTTATTTACAAAAATTCAAATTACATATATTAAGGATTTTTATTACATGTAATTGGATATATACGTACATATATGATTATTTTTTTTACACAATGGTATAAAAATAACATATTTTATTTCAACACTGTGAGAAATTCTAGAAGAATTTCATTTTAATAACTCATTCACTTTTAACTTGTTACTCAAAGTTACAGCTCACATAACTTCCTTACAGTTTTAACCTATTTTGCTAAGTAAAAATTAGATTCCTCTCTCTACCTTAAAGATAAGTATATGGAATTCTAACCCATTAAGAAGAGAGCCTCCAAACTAAGAAAATTACTTGGCTGCCATCTCTGTCTTTAGAGGAAGACCACTATTATTGTAGTATAAAGAGGACATGATTTTCAATGCAGAATCTGTAGCACCAAGAGGACTTCTTTTTACACTTGTGTTATTTTCCAAGAACTGAGCTAATTGCTTGGGACTTCCTGCCACTTCTATTTGTGCCCATGACTGTCTACTAGTGATATAGGATTAGATTCCCCAGGCCTTTTAAGTAGAGCACTAAGTAGAAAGTCTGGACCCAGAGGAAAGTTCAGTTAATTTAAGGTATGACCACAGCAGCTAGCATACACAACACTCCCTAGTACTACCTTTACTTCTCTATTTCTGGGGAAAAAAATTATATATGTACATATATATCCCATTACATGTAATAAAGATCCTTAATATATGAATTAAAAAAATTTTTTTAGTTCCAAATTCTCTCTCTCCTTACCTCCTCTACCCCTCCTTGAGAAGGCAAAGAATTTGATATAGATCACACATTTGTGGTCATGTAAAACAAATTTCCATATTAGCCATGTTGTGAAAGAAAATACAGACCAAAAATCAAACATAAAAAAAGCCAAAAATGTGTACTTTTATCTGCACTTAGACTTTGTCATTTCTTTCTCTGATGTAGATAGCACCTTTTTTATTTGCCCTCTATTTCAATACTCCATTGAAAACAAAAGAAAAAAACAAATTTCTTATAACAAATATGCATTGTCAAGCAAAATAAATTCCCTTGTTGGTTGTATATAAAAATAGATATATCTCCTTCTGTATGCTAAATCTCTCATCTTTCTGTCAAGAGATGGATAGAATATTTTATCACTGATCTTTTAGAATCCTGGATAGTTATTGTGTTGGCTATAATTTCATAGCTTTCAAAGTTGTCTTTCTTTATAATGTTGTTCTTGCATAACTTGTTCTCTTGGTTATGCTTATTTCATTCTTCATCAGTTTATAAAAGTCTTCAAAAATGTTTACTTTTTACAATATTAATGTTACAATATAAATTTCTCTTCTAGTCCTGCTTACTTCATTCTGCATTAGTTCATACGAGTCATTCCATGTCATCTTGAAATCATTTATTCCCTTGCTTCTTAGAGAACAGTAATATTCCATCATATTCAAATACCAGAATTTTTTCAACAATTCTCCAACTGATGGGCATTCTCTTAGTTTCCAGGTTTTCGCCACCACAAAAAGAGATGATACAAATATTTTTGCATTTATGGGACTTTTTCTTTTTTCTTTGATTTCCTCTGGGTATAGGCCTATCAGTGGGATATGTAGCTAAGTCAAATGGCAAGCAATTGCATACTATGTGGTATGCATATCTATTTCTTACACTTTTTTTCCCACGTAAATTAAAGTGTTCCTTAGTCTCTTTGTTTAGTTGAGGAAGAGATGATAAAAAGACAAATAGGGATTCTGAGTGATATTCTTCTTTAGGATAAGAATGAATCCATTCTTTTTATGAGAGGAAGGCATGAGACTTCCATGTTTTAGGTTGCATGAACTTCTCTACAACTAGCAGGTCCAGGCTGAATGGTCATTTCTCTTGGGATAATGGATAGGGCATGGAACCTGTACTCAAGAAGACTTGGATTTGGAGCATATCTAAGATATTTATTAGTTGTGTGACATTAGTAAGTCACTTAACTGCACTGTGACACAATTCCCTCATCTGTGCAATGATAGGGTTGGACATGATGCCCTCTGAGATCATTTACAACTCTAAATCTATAGTTCCATCCTCATTCTATGATCATGATGCTTGGAATGCAGTGTGAAAAGCTTTATTCTGAAGACTCTTGAACATAAGGATTGGCACATCCTTTCCCTTTCTCCCTTCCTTGCTATGCCAAAGTAATGGGTTAAGTCAGCTTGCTTTGTAAACCACTGTTGGATTTATCCTAGTTTGCAAGCTGCTGTGCATATCCTTAATGGCAAGCTTAGGGGGCATTTTTATGTACAAAAGAAAAGGGTGTGTGTGTGAGAGAGCTCCAGTGCATATGTTAGAGATGGTATCAAAAGGACAGACAATGTAGGAAAACAGCTTTACACCTTAAAAGACCTTACAGTGGAAAAATCCCTTGTCTTCTGATGCTTGGTAAAAATCATCCACATCTTAATAGCCTTGAGAAATGTCACTGAAAGAAATGGCTACAGGAAGTAATATTAATCTCTCAGCTGTGCTGTAGTATCTTCACGTCTGTACACTGACTTTCAGAGGACACTTTTCATTTTAAAAAGGAAAAGACAGAGAGAGACAGGAGAGAGAGAGAGAGAGAGAGAGAGAGAGAGAGAGAGAGAGAGAGAGAGAGAGAGAGAAGGAGAGAGAGAGAGAGGAGAGGAGGTGGGAGGGAAGGGAGGAGAGGACACAATGACCTTTCTGCAAGTCAGTGATAATCCAGGCTTTATTTCTGTGTTACATATAAATGGTTTTTTCATAGGGAGCATCTAAAACAAATTGCCCTTGCTGCTGTTTTAAAACAGAGGAGGAAGAAGGAATGATTAAGGAAGGAAATGGTAGCTTTTATTTCTTTTATAGAGATAAGCACCTCACTAACAATTCTAAAGAGTAAAGGATCATTAGCTAAAAGATTCTTTCTCAGACCACAGACCTCACAGGAAATGCTAACCATTTGATGAATGTCTAACATCTGTTCCTCCCCATCTTTTGGGAGAGAGGGAGAAAAACATCACCAGCACCCTGGAAAACCAATAGCAAACCTCTCTGCCACTTTTTCCTTCATTACCTGTGCCATCTTTGATGCATAATATTCTGGTTTAGATGCATAGTAAAAGAGTGGTGAGAGAAGGGTTAATTTCTTCAGGCTAGTTTGCCTCAATCCTTTGACCTGTTCCATAATAGGTCAAAACAAGTTGATGGAATGAATAGAAGGTCTCTGGATTTAAAAATGGAATGAGTGAAATGTGATGGACTAGATTTGGGTAAGACTGGTTATTTGCTAACCAATAATTTAGTAATTAAATGTTTTGAGGCACCAAGAAAGACAAGTAGAAAGCTATTCTTTGCTTGGGAACATTGAGGACAGTATAATTCTGAAGCCCAGAGCAGTCTTTATTCTGCCTGTCTGCCTGCTATGCACTTTCTCAAATATTTCAGCCTGGTGGATGGATAAAGTATAAGAAAAAGAAAAGAAGGAAGAAAGAAAGAAGAAAGAAAAAAAGAAAGGAAGATCCAAAGAAAGAAACAAAAAAGGAAAGAGGAAAGAAAGAAAAAATGAATAGTGCATGAAGGAAGAAAGGGAAAAAAAGATGTTTTGTGATTTTTGCCCTTTGTGAATGAGATGC
The DNA here is from genome assembly GCA_028658325.1 of Potorous gilbertii. Taxonomy (NCBI): domain Eukaryota; kingdom Metazoa; phylum Chordata; class Mammalia; order Diprotodontia; family Potoroidae; genus Potorous; species Potorous gilbertii. Next base: position 297,588,290 of record CM053771.1, read on the forward strand.
CAATTTTGGGGGTGAAAATAACCACTTGGAATGCTGTTGCTGAAGCCATCCTCACCTCTTCATTATTCTGCCTCATTGCTAGGTATTTTTACTTTTGTTCTTTTTCAGTTTTTATAGTAAACCAGCAAAAATTCAAACATGATTATTATGTGAGTAAATAGCTCAGAATTCTGGCAGGAAAAAAAATGTGAGGGTCGATCTGGGTGTGCCATATGCTTATAGCCATTGCTGTCATATTAATCACAATTAAAATGAAAAACAACAACATTTTTCAGCTGCAGTAGGAAGTTGAAAGGATATATCCTTTAATTATATGTCTTATTAAGCCAATAAAATCTCTGAAGATGACAATGTTTGGAATGAGTACTGTTGATCCTAGAGATGTTTCCAAGCATCCTGTTCCAATTTGAGGCATATGCAGATGGCACACTTAGCAACTGTATAAAGAGGTGATTCACCTCTGACATCTATTTTTGCAGTGGTGTAAGTTTGATGGATGGGCCAGAGTAACGTAAAACACCAACTCTCTTATCTTCTCAACAGGATAGAGGCCAGGTACTGCTATTCAGTAAAGTCCCAAGAGGAAAGATTAGAGAGTTTCCATCTCATGACACAGCAGATCACCTGCAACTGGTTCTCCAATGCAAGTATACTTGATTGGCGGTGGTGGAGGCTTAAATGGTGGTGGTCTCTCCATTCTACAGAAAAGAAAAAAGTTCCATTTTTTAAATCCTGACTGCATGATGGGTAGGTGAGAAAGTTAAAGCACATTTTTTTTTAAATGAAGAGGCAAAGAAATCAAAGACAAAAAGAAATGTCCCATACATACCAAAATATTTAGAGAAGTATGTGTGTGTGTGTGTGTGTGTGATAGTAAAAGACTGGAAACAAAGCTGGGTATCCATTTATTGGAGATAGTTGAACAATTTGGAACATATAAATATGAAGGAAAGTTATTGTGCCAAAAAAGACTATAAACATGAGGAACGTAGAGAAACATGGATTTGTAGAATAAAATAAGCACAAGAGAAGAATAATATAAATAACAATTATAAACTTGCAGAATTTTAAAACATATACATACACAGAGACTAGCAACTAAATTCAGGATAATTCTACTGACCAATATTGAATCCAGAGAACAAATGACTGTGAAGACCACATTTGGTAGATGCAGACAGACATACTTGTAGAATTGTTATTTTTTGCCTTGACTGTTACTCTTTGCTACAAGAGATGATTTTGGGAGTGGATGGAAGAGTAGGTACAGGGAAATGATTGTGTTATAAAAACAAAGATATTTATAAAGTTTACTTTTTTTAAATTAAAATTGGGGGTTTTGGTCACAAAAAGGATGTACAGTTAATGCTAAAGTCTAGTATTGTTAAAGTTACAGCTTGGCTCTACATGGGTTATATCCTAATAGAACAGCCACTTCGTAATATGGAATAGTGCAAAATCTCTGTACATGGTTGAGGTTGCCTAGGTGGATACAAGTCATGAGAGGAGAAGGTTAAGGAACTGTGAAGCAAAAGCATTTGGAGGGGTTAAGGATCAGATTTACGAAGTTATTGTGGTTGTCGGGTGACAGTGGCAGAGGGAGGGTCTGAGAGTAGCAGTGGGGAGCAAGGAGGATGCCAACTCCTCTTCCTGACTTTAGGAATCAAGGGATATTAGAGTAGAAGCAGTCAGTCTTGGAGAGGTAACCAGCAGATATAGTATCTACAGAAAAAAAGTCTAGTTTCTCATGAAGATCAGAAGACAGGGAACATGAGATGAAGAAGTCTAAAAGGAAAGGGAGTTTAATCATCAGGGCTATCATTATAATAAAAATAGTTGTTAAACTATTCAGAGGGAATAGTGCAAAAGAAGAATGAATGAGAAGGACGACTAGGGAGGACTAGAGCTAGTTCATTACTGGTGAGGGCAGCAGCAGCTACTTATCATGAATGTTCCCTGTCAAGTCAGTACAGGCATCAGCTCTTCTGGTTGCTAGACCTCAGGGAAGGGACACAATGGCCTCTGGATACTAGTGTGGCAGGAGTTTGAACAATGAGATAGTTGGTTGATTGGGTGCTCAGTATTCTACCAGGAAAAACAAAGCATCTCCTTTCTCCATGTTGGTGCCTGGGGCAAAGTCCCCAAATGCTAATTTTGGCTATGGAGTCAAGAGACTTAAACTTTATTCTTGGTGACCTTGGGGAAATCACTTAACCCCCATGGGCTTTGATACCCTTATCTATCAAATGGGAGTCCAGGGGAATTAAGAGTTTCAGACTCCAACTCCTAATTTTTTACCTTAATCTATTGTCTTTATTATAGTACTTCTTATGAATGCATAGTTTCACTTATTTGAGTACTCTACTACTATAAATCAAATGCACTAAATGACATAGTGATCATGGCCATAAAACATCTGGTTGTCATATGTATAGGTGATACACCTCTTTGATTTTAGGTAAGTATAACCTCCAATGGCAGATATACACTTGTCTGAAATCAGGCCACCACTGACAGCCTTTCCAACTTAGAAGCAGCTTCCAGAGCTTATATTTGGCAAGCATAGTTTTTGAAAACCTATGATTGGCTATATAAGTTAAACATGATTAAAGATTAAAATCAAGGAAGTAGAGTATCACTGTACATTAAGGAGATATAACAAATGAAAAAATCCCATGAGTTAGATTAGGGAAGCATAATAAAGAGGCCAGGGTCAATTAAGGGATAATCTTGGACAAAGAGTGGTAAGAATATATTATAGACTCCCTGTCTAGGAGGAAGAAATAGATGATAAATTCAGGAAACAAATCTATCATGGAGAAACAATATAATAATATGAGGGACTTCCATGATATACACACATATTTGAGCTCTCTTTCTGCTAGAACAGGACGATTGATATATTTGTAACTTTTCTTAATAATTATTTTATTCTTCAAAAGCTGTAGGAAACAATAAAGAATACTGATATTCTACATGGTACTGACGAAGACAGAATTTGTTGTCAAAGTAGAAATGAAACAAATCTTGGGAAGAAATGATCTTTTCATCTTAGATTTTGTGATGGAAAATTAGTATACCTTAGCTTTTAAAAGAGAAGTTTTCAAAGAGTTAAAAAAGAAAATATTTAGTATCTCATGGATTGCAATTATATGAAGGAAGTCAGACCAAAATAATGGATGTGCATAAGAATAAAATGCTGACAAGAGAAGCATAAAATATTTAGATGAAGAAGAAAAGGGGAAATTGTCTAAAGAAGTCAAATGTAGATACACAGAAAATACATTGATGAACTTTTTTTTCTTTTTGGAGAAAAGAGGAAGACTAAAATCACTGGAGATGAACAGAAGGGCAAATTACAAGGAGAAATACAGAAGAATAGCAGAGTTGGTTGTAGTCCTTTGTGCTCAAAGAAGATCAAAATGAAATCTCCATGTTAGGGTCCAGGAACAGTGTGTCCAACTATGTCTGATAAGACCATTATGAGTTTAGAAGGTCTTACCACAGGTCAGGTACAAATAGTCCACATGATGTGAGTATACCATACCGGGTGGTCTTGTGCCAATGTCTCTCATGTCTCACAATTGATTTTAAAGTTCCTTAGAGAGACTTTAAGAGTGTCCTTGTAGCACTTCTTCTGACCACCATGTGAGTGCTTTGTTGTGTGAGTTCTCTGAATAATAGTTGCTTAAGGAAATGGATATTTGGCATTCAACAACATGATCAGACCATCAGATTTGAACTTTGCGCAGTAGAATTTGAATATATGGCAATTCAGCTCAAGAAAGGATGTCAGCGTCCAGTATCTTATCTTGCCAGGTGACCATCAGAGTCTTTCTAAGACGATTCAAATGGAAGCAATTTAATTTCTTGGCATGGACTGTCCAGGTTTCACAGACATACAACAATATAGTCAGCACAAAGGCTCTGTAGACCTTCAGTTTGGTAGGCAGCCTAATACCTCTTCTCTTCCATATTTTTCTTTGGAGCCTCCCACATATTGAGCTAGCACTGGCAATGCATGTATCAACTTCATCAACTATGTGTACATCCCTAGAAAGTGTACTGCCAAAGGAAGTGAACTTATCTGTTCAAAATTTCTCCATTTGTAATAACTGATGATTCCACATATGGACGCTACAGTGCTAGCCAATGGAGAACCTCTTTGTTCTTGGTGTTAATTGAGATGTCAAAATTAGCACAAGTGGCAGAGAATCAATCCATGCTCCATTGCATCTTAGATTCAGAGACTGCATTGAATCCACAATCATATGTGAATAAAAAGTCACAAAGCGACTATTTTATCCTTGACTTATAGCCTCCTCAAGTTAAATAACATGTCATCAGTGCAGTCACTGGCCTTGATGTCATTTTTATCTCATTGAAGGCATCAGAAAATATTATGCTAAAAAGCATGGGAGCAAACATGCAGCCCTGCTTCACTCCTTGGGTGAGTGGGAAAGCATGAGAGCATCATCTATTATCCAGAACCAGTGGAAGGGTTCCATCACGAGACTGGCATGACAATACTGATTAACTTCTCCAAGCAACCACATTCTGCCATGATCTTCCATAAACCCTCATGACTGACAGTATCAGAGGCCTTTGTCAGACTGGCTAATGTTGTATACAGAGCTCTGTTCTGTTCCTGGCATTTCTTCCAGAGTTATTGGACAGCAAACACCATACCAACTACTTCTTGGCCCTTTCTGAAACCACACTGGCTCCCAAGTAAATGTCCATCTTCCAAGTGAAGAATCAGCCTATGAATAGGATTCTGGCAAGAATCTTTCTCGCAATGAATAAGTGAGAGATCCTTCTTTGATTATCACAGGACAACTTAGTATTAGTATTAGAGCTTGATAAAATTAATAACAGAAACATTAAATTATACTAAAATATTAATTATATTAAAATTATATTAATTTTTAAATTAATATAATAATTAAATAACATAATATATATATAATGTAATAATATAATATATTAATTAATTAATAATGTAATGATATATATAATATAATAATTAAATAATATGATTTATATATATAAATAATATAATTTTTATATAAAAATAATATAATAATTAAACAATTAAATAATAATAAATTAAATTAATATAAATTAAATTATAATTAAAATTATAAAATTATAATTAATTAAAATTATATTAAAATATTAAAACTTTGGACAAGCTGGCAATAAATGCCAAGAAAACATGATTTATGATTAATTATTATAGATAGGGTAAGGTTAAGAGAAAGATAAATTATGCTGATAACAGATGTTGAAGAGAAGGCAGAATTATTTGATTGTCATTTTGCCTATTGGCTCATGACCAAAGAGAATGGTCTTTAGACTGCACATAATTAAGACAGAAGTGGTTAACAGGGAGTATAAACCCAGAATAAGTGAATGAACAGAAACAACTCCATTAAACCATATTGAATCTAAGATGAGAAAAATAATATATCAATATCTCATATATAGTTAATTTTTTGAAGTAAACAATCTCCTAACATCTAAACTGAACCGCAGATCTTCCTCACAATCTGAGATGTCCCCTTCCTCCAGGGCCTTAGTTTTATAATGTTTGACACCCAGACAATCCGGGTAGAGCAGACTAAAAAAACACAAAAAAACTCATTAGTTGATAGACCTTGCTCATGACCCTCTAGGAAGGGCTACACAAAATACAAAATCCCATTGGGTGTCAAATAGGCTACTGAGAAGACCTTAACAGGCCTCTCTTCACCTTTCAGTAGGTCCTACCAAGCTGAAAAGCACATCCATGGGTTGGGCTGATAAACAGATGTCAAAGCATCCACATGGGCCAATGGGCTAATAGAAAAGCAGGCTGCAGGGCAGCAACCAAGGTCACCCATTGACCATGATCATCTCCCCATATTGGGCAACAGAAGGATGACAAGGCATGGAGGGGCAACAAAAATTGCTGGGGATGGGGTGTTCCATGTAATTGAGTCACCTAGGCCATGCTGAGCTTGGTTATCATAACAAGGAAAAACAACAGTGGAGTTTCTCTAGTTAGTTTCCTATGATTAAGCAAGTGAATTTAAAACTACAGTTCATAACCCTGAGGCCTCTCCTATTCCTATGGAATCATATAAAAATAATTAATATTAATTGGAATAAAATAAAGGACCAATAAAACAGGGGTCCAATTAATTATCCATCACACCCCAGATCACTAATCCCAGATATACTACCTCCCAGGACACTGATGGAACGTGCAAATGTGATTTCTGAAGAATATATTAGTAGTCTCTGAAAAATCATGTAGAATGTGAAGAGTTCTATAAACTTGACAGGGTTACTCAACTGGATATCCTTGACAAGACAGGAGGATGTCGACGACCTGAGTTTATATTTAGGCAGGTTTGAAAATGATCGAATGTTCAGACCCAAAGAGAAATGATAAATATCAGTTGGAATGATGACTTTAAGAGAATGTTCTATATACTAAGTGCTTGTCATTGGTTCTGTTTAGTGTCTGGCATGAAGACGTTGATGGCAAACTTATCAAACTTATACGGTTAGATCCCAATCAGTACAATTTATGAAACCGGAGAAATGATCACATCATTCAAATTTACACTTCAATTTTCCATCACTTTGGAACCTATTACCATAATTTACATAGTTATAACCTCACATAGTGTGAGTCTGAATATATGCTACCACTTTATGTCAGTATCAACAGGAATTGAAGCTATCTGCATATGACATTATAATAGCTAAAATTTATAGAGTACTTTATTGTTTGCAAAACACTTTACATATTTGATATCTCATTTGATCCTCACAAAAACCCCATGAGACAGGTGATTTTACAGATAAGAAAACTGAGGCTCTGTTGTCTAGGGTTACACAGCTAGTACATGTCTGAGGTAGGATTCCACTTCAGATCTGTCTGACTCCAAGTCTAGTTTTCTATCTGCCATGCCAACTAGAAGGACTAACTAACAAGTTCCATGACAAAATCTGGATCTTAAAAAATTTCGGGAGGCAATTACAATAGACCAAAATACAACATAATGCAATTTGATAGAGATAAAAGTAAAGGCACATACTTAGATTAAAGTAAAAATAAACCGAACAACACAGGATAGGAAAAGCATGACCCATTAATATGAAAAATAAGATCTATGACTTTTGATGGACTGCAAATCTAAAACAATTCAACAAGGGAAGTCAGAAAAGTTCATGTGGTCTTTCTTAGGTTTTGGTAAGATAAGCCTAAGTCCAGAATGAGGGCTGCAGTTGTTAAACTATCATTTGTTTTGGTTGGACCAAATCTCTGCAATATTATATTTTGTTCCAAGCAACAAATTTTAGAAAGGGCATTGAAAAACTAGAGCATGTCTAGAGTATGGTGAGCAGGGTTATTGTGGAATTGAATGTCATGGCATAAAAAGATCCATAGGGAAAATAAGAATTTTTTTTTAGCATGAAAAAGGAAAGACATAGACAGCACATGAGAATTATCTTCAAATATTTGAATCATGGTAATTTGTTTGAAGAATTACCATTGATTTGCTTGCTCCTAAAAGAAAGGAATAGGAACAATGGGTGGAATTTACACAGTTAGATTTTCTCTCAAAATAATGAAAAACTTCTAACAGATAGTTCTGTCCCAAGGAGCAATTGGCTGCCATTAGAGTAAAGTTCCCTCTGGCAGTTTTCAAGAAGACCAATTATCAGGGTTTCTGTAGAAGTCATTGCTGTTCAAGCATGGCATGGACTAGGTAACCTAAGAGTCATCTGACTAAACTTCTGTACTTCTATGATCCTCTAAGACATGAGCCTGAAATCACTCCCTCAACATAATGTAGCACCAGAGTAGTAACAGGGATAGAAGACATTATATTCAGCAAAGGATAATGAGTCATGCCATTGAGGCTTTGTAGTTTTGAAAAACCACTGTCACAAATGACACTCTCACTTGATTCTCACAACATTGTGAGGGAGGCAATGGTTATCTTCTCTATTTTATAAATTAGGGAACCTGAGGCTCAGAAAATTTCAATGATTTCCTCCAGGTCATTCAGTTATGGCAAGAGGAGGCATAAAACTTAGGTTTTTGGATTATGCTAGCTTTACAAATGCATAAAAAATCCTTTGAGATCTTATGAGAAAAAGGATGTTATATGAATGTGGACCACCATCTACTCTCATAGCAACAGGTGATATGGCAGAACTTTGATATGCATTGACTAATTCGAACTAATTGTGGGTTATTTTTCAAACTAATATGAACTTTTTACTTGGAAAAGTAGAATTATATTAGGGAGTTCTATTAGCAATGAGCTGCTATTATTGGTGATGATGATGGTGATAGCTGACATGAACACTGATAAATATAACTAGAAATTCTGATACCTGAAGAAAAGTCAGTTGAGTTGGGAGTGTGCAGAAGCCTCTAAGTCAAGAGTTCTTAACTTGATCTATTTCATGGACCCCTTCCGCAGTCTGGTAAAAGTTGTGGTCTCAGAATAAAGTTTTTAAATAATTGAAGGAAATGTTAAATTTTGTTTAGAAGTAAGTAGAAATAATAATGTATTTTTTCCCATACAATTTCACAGGCCCCATGGTATCTTTCCACTGAGAGAATATAGGCTAAGAACCTGTGGTCTAAAGCTTAAGTGTCAAACACAGCCTGAGGTTATATGCAGCCTAGGACACTACCAAAATTAAATTAAAAAGTAATTGGGAAATATTTAACAAATAAATAAAAATGAAATATAACATTATGCTATAAATATTATAAGTATTGTTGTTAGTATTATAAGTTACAAGTATGTTATTGTTATAAGTATGTATGTTATAAGTATTATAAATAATGTTAATGTGTGGTTTTCTTAAGTCAGTAAGATTCTTATATGCAGTTTAGTGGCCCCTTTTGTTTGTTTGCCTGTACTGTATACATTTCCATGTATGGTTGAGGTGGGTTACTAGACTAGAAATAGAGATTGTGAGATCTGAACAGTTTGAAGAACTAGAATGTCTAGAATTTTGAAGTGGATTGGGATAGGCAGGAAGAGTGGGAGCCAGGCATTGAGTTTACAGGAGAGGGGACAGTATCCTAGAATTCCATAGATGATGATTACAAAAGTCCAGAATTTAAGGGAGAAGTGGTTGCTGACTGATATTTGCAGAAGAAAGGGCTGAGTATGAGGGTGGAGAGCAGGGAGTATGTCAGCTTCTGGTCTTGTGTATAAGCAGGTGTTAGAGAAGGAACAGTTAGTCTCAGAGAGGGTGCCAAGAGGCGAGATTTCTTCAGGAGAAAGCTGGATTTTAATGAGGAAGGTGGAAAGAATATGAGTGGAAAAGTCTATGATGAAGGGGATTTTGTTAACTACAGAAGACGGATCCTAGGGAGACGAGGGAGGGTGGAACTGCGTAGGATGAGGGCTAAGTTTGTTAAAGGGACAGGGGCTTTCAGCTTCCCTTCCCTGACCCCTTCCTTGACCCCAAACAGATATTATTTGTCACAAGAGGCTTCAGGTAAGGGAAGTAATGATTATGAGAGCCTGTAAGGAGTGAGAGCCTGGGGACCAGGCAAGGGAAGGACACTCTATGAAAGATCCTCTCCCATGTTAGTTAGTACCTGGGAAAGAGCCCTAACTACACTGTGCTAGTTGTGCCTCTGTCCATTTCGCACTGGGCAGTAGGTGGCACCACAGTGCACAGACTGCCAGACCTGGAGTCAGGATGATTCCTCTTTCTGAGTTCAAATCTCGCCTCACTTACTAGGTCTGTGACCCTAAGTCACTTAACCCTGTTTGCCTCAGTTTCCTCATCTGTAAAATGAGCTGGAGAAGGAAATGGCAAACCACTCTAGTATCTTCGCCAAGAAAACCCTAAATGAAATCCAATACAGACCTCATTCTCTCCCCTTCCACCTAACCCTTCTTCTTTTTCTCCTTCTTTTCATACTCTTGTATTGGTTCTAATAAATGGTTACTTTTCAAAAAAAAAAAAAAAAAGAGAAAAGAAAACCCAAAATGGGATCACGAAGAGTAGACATGACTCAACAATAACAAACAACATATGATACTATTACTTTATAGAAATTATTACTTGACACCATCCCTACAACAACCCTTTCAGATGGGAAAGGCAGCTTTTTTATCCTCAGTTGGTAAATGATAAAACTGAAGAGCAGGAAGTTTGCTAGATGTTAGGCCTGGAGCTGCAAAGGACATCCGTCTGAGGTCACCCAGCCCAATGATGAAGAAACTGAGTCCCACAGAGATTAAGTGACATGCTCAAGTTCATACGGGAAGCAAGGCTTAGAGACTAGATACTGAGCCTCAGAGTTCTGAATCCAAAGACAGTGTCCTTCAGTCCGGATCTCTAAGAAGTGACAAAGATAGGGTTGGAGGGGCTTTGGAAAATTTTCCCCCCAAACATAAGGATAAAATGTCACATGATAGTGCTTTAAGTTTTGCAGGGCACTTTCTAAATGCTCTGTGACTCCATAGGGTAAGTGTTCCTATGATCACCATTTTGCAGAGGAGGAAAGAGTTTCTTGCCAAGGATCATCCAACTAGTAAGTGTGTCTGAGGCAGGATTTGAACCCAAGCTCTACCTCCAAATTCTGTGCTGTAACCAATATGCCATGAAATATCTCTTTAGGTATAGAAGAGGGCATATAAATCCTTCACCCTTTCTCCACCTCTCCCACCCTCCACATTGTCAAAAAAAAATCCCCTAAAAGCTTACTTTGTTGAAAAAATGCTGAAAATTTTTCTTGAAATTACTTTCTCCCCTAATTTCACACTTCGACATCCAGGCCCAGCTGGACCTAGACTGTTCAGAGATGCATGAAAATGAAAAATAATGAAGATTTAAAAGAAAACCCGGTTTAGGTTTTGGCCAGAGGTGAGGTTCATTTCTCATTTCATGCACGCTGATTTGTTCAGCCTGAATGAATGACTACTAAGACTTAGCCAAGTAAATGAAGAATAGTCTTAGGAGACTGTGTAGAATAGTGGAACACACACCGCTCTTAGAATTAGTGCACTTTGGTTCAGATCTCAGCTCTGACCCTTAGTGATTTTGTTGTCCTGGCTAAGTCTCTAAAAAGAAGCTTCATCATCTCTAAATTTGTGGTAGTAGGACTTTTAGTTTTCACTGTTAGTGATGTTGTGACAGAGATTCTTCATATTAGGGCTGGTAATTCTTAATCGTGGCATATAGGAGGAAGAACTTAGTCGGAAGGCAGGGGAATTAGATTCACATCCTTCTAATATGACATCGGGCAATTCATTTATCTTTTTGGGCCTCTAATTTTCCAACTGTGAAAGAAAGTTGTGCATGGGGAAATGGGCTAGACTTGGTGATATCTACAGTTGCTTCCAATTCTGAATTCTAGCTTCCTTTATCCTTCACTTAGTGACTCTGAGCAATTTATATTGTCTCTCTGTGTATCAGGTTCAGGGTTTTTTTTTTCCTGTTAATAAAATGGACAGCTAGGTGGCACAGTGGATAGAGAGACAGACCTGAAGTCAGGAAGACTCATTTTTCTGAGTTCAAATCTGGCCTCAGACACCTACTGATGTGACCCTGGGTGAGTCACTTAACCCTGTTAGCCTTAGTTTCTTCATCTGTAAAATGAGTTGGAGAATTAAATAGCAACGTACTTTAGCATCTTTGTCAAGAAAACCCCAGAATAGGATCGCAAAGAATTGAACGTGACTGAAACAAATGAACAACAGTAACAACATCTAAGTACTCCATTGAGTGTGAATTTAAAAGAATCTTAAAAATAGAAAGTGAAAAGTACCCCCACCCTCCACTGGTGGAGCATTTCCCATCTCCTTTTTCTGACAGAATACTCACATTTCTTTCCAGTACTGACACCATTTTCTTATTCCAAGGCCAAATAGAAAGAGGCATATAAAAATCAAACCTGCCACCATCACTGCCCAGGATGTTCCACTCTTTGGCTTATTAGACACAGTACCTGAGAAAGACATACAGACACATTATCTTCAGTGTTTAAGGTGACTCAAAAGACTCTCCGGTGGGAAACATGAAAATAAATGTTTTCTTTGGCTTCTCTTCAATTTTTTTCCCCTTCAGGACAATCAAATTCCATTTGATTCTAGTCAAGAAATAGTAAAGAATAAGCAAGGCACTGTGCTAGATAATGGGGCAGAAATGAAGGCAAATAAGGGGCAGAACTTGTCCTTAGGATCTTTTCATAAGGGAGAGGAATTGCGCATAACTACAGTATTATACTTCAGAGAGCTCAGATTATTTTAGTGACAGATCAAGACCCCTTTCTTATTCTATAGACAGTGTGACCCTGGACAGTCACTTCATCCTGTTCAGTTTCCTCATCTATAAAATGAGCTGGAGCAGGAAATGGCAAGCCACTCCAGGATTTTTGCCAAGAAAACCCCAAATAGGATCACAAAGAGTCAGAAATGACTGAAACAACTAAACAAGATAGTCTTCAGGAATGGCTGCAGCCAAGGGAATTGTGACGCTCATATGAGACGATGAATGTAAATTCAGTAAGTCAAGAAACATTTATTAAGCATCTACTATGTTCCAGGCACTGTGTGAAGTTCTGGGGATACAGAAAAAAAGAAAAAAGGAGTCCCTACCTTCAGGGAGCTCACAGTCTAATGGGAGAGAAGATGTACAAAAGGAAACAGAAAAGCAGTGGGTGGGAAATGAAGACTTTGTTGCCCTGAGTTCACTCCTTAAATAAAAGTTCTGGGTAGAGAGGTCTTTGGCCTCTGATCAGAGGGAGGTAGGAGCCCCCCAGGACCAAGAGTACTGTGGGAGTGTGAGGTCTAGGGATGAGGCTGTCTTGCAGGACAGAGAGGTTTCTGGGGCATGATGAAGTCCAGAGGAGGGCACTTTGAAAATCTTATAATTAAAATATAATATAAATATATAAAAATTATAATATAAAATCTTACGATAATACACTATATAAATGCCTATGGCCATCCTCCCCCTCCCCCTTCCACTCCTTCTCCTCTTCTTTTTCTACCTCTTTTCTCTTTCTTCTCTCCTTTCTCCTTTGCCTCCTCCTCTCCTTCTTGCTCCTCCTCTTTCTCTTCCTTTTCTTTCTCATCCTCCTCCTTTTCTGCCTCCTCTTTTCCCTCCTTCCTCCTCCTTTCTCCTTTTCTTCCTAATCTCTGCTTCCTCCTTCCTCCTCCTCATTATTTATTACTCTACAGACACCAGACCTGCAGTCTGGTGATAACTTCATTAAGCTCTGAGCTCAAACAAAATTTATAGAGAAAACCAGGGGTGTGCTGGCAAATGTTTAACACCTAGGCTCTTGGGTGGGGAAGGGGGAAGTATGTACAAAACTTTCAAGTTTAATCTTCATTTCCTTAAATCTAGACAATCAACAAAGCAACGAATCAAGCCTTGATTTGTAGCCATTTCAGATTCCTGGAATGTAAATGCTCACACTAAAGATAGGACAATTAGCCCTTAAATCAATAAGAGCTGACTTGAGCCCACCCCTAGTGCTCTCAGTCTTTAACTAGGCAAGGTCTCCGTCAACAAGCATACATGTCCCAGTGCCAAGCCTGGGCAGACTAGAACAGGAACATCTATCTCTTAGAATACTCATTTTCTTTCAAAGCACAGCTTAGGTCCTGCCTCCTTCAGGAAATTTTACTGATTCCCTCCGTCACTAGTACTCTCTGCTTCCTGAAATGACATGATGATCATCCGTGCAATGGTTTCAGAAAAACAACAGTAACAAAGGACAAGGGGAAATTAAAAACCAGTAACAATAATGGCCAAGCTTGGTGTTGGTTAAAAGTTTAGGAAATGCATCCCCCTTCCGACTTTGCAAACATGAGAGACTATAGGTCTGTAAATAGTACATACACTGTGGAGGCATAGTTGATGTTTTAATTAGGTTAGTTAAACTTTTTCTTTTCTCCTTTTACAATCTTTGTTATGAGAGATAGTTTGCTGAATAGGAGAGTACATCCTAACCCACTTGGAAATTATCTATCTATCTATACACACACATGTATATATGTATGCATGTATATATGTGAGTGTGTGTATGCATATACATATATAGAGATACATACACACATATATACAGATATATAAATATATATTTATTATATATAAATATATACATATATACACAGTATATATTTCATATATATATTATATATACACAAAACACATACACACATATCCAAGTGGGTAAGACCCACTCCCTTATGCAGCAAACTATTCCTAATAACAAAGATATATGTATGTGTTTTATGTGTATATGTAAAATATTAAATATATACTTGGAAATAACATGAAATATATACATA
>CM053771.1:297609285-297611785 GCA_028658325.1 Potorous gilbertii
GAAAGTTATCTAGCCCTACAGGACAAAAGAGAAGATGGGGTAAGGGAAGGGAGGGATGACAGAAGAGAGGGCAGATTGGTGATATGGGTAATTAGAATGTCCAGTGTATTGGGGAGGGGGGAGGGGACTAATGGGGAGAAAATTTTGGAACCCAAAATCTTGTGAAAATGAATGTAAAAAGTTAAATAAATTTATTTAAGAGTTCAAAAAAAAAAAGAAAAAAAAAAGAAAAAAGTTATAAAAATTATGTTTTCTTAAGGGAAAAAAAAGTTTCTTAACTAAATTTATTTTCTGACCAGGAAGAGTATTGAGTGAGACATTTTGACAAAGTATAGAAACCATTGAACCTGGAATCAAGAGTTCTAGTTTCAAATCCTGACACAGAAACATTTTCTGTGTTATCTTGGTCAGATCATTTAATCCTTCTTATCTTTCACTTTTTCATCTATAAAATGGAGATAATAACAGTTGTATTACCTAACTCACTAGGTTGTTGCCCACGTATATTTGGTTGATGACTTGCTCATACCACTAATTTTATTTCTGTAAATTTTACTGTGTTTATTCTCCAAACTTTCTATCTCTAGTAAATGTTCAATAGATCTTTGCTGCATGAATGAATGAATCAGATGCAGCAGGGTCCAACGGAAAGCACTTTAAAAAGATCCTCTAAAATATGAGAACAGCAGGGAGAGCTACAGAACTGGAAGTCAAATTTATAATGAGGAATTCCTTCTGTCACTTTACAAGTGTGAGCTGACACACAAAGAGAGAGTGAAAATTTAAGCTAGTGTGGAGGGTTGACTGTAGTAATGGGGAGTGATTAGGATCACACGATCATGGATTTTGAGCTGGAAGGGACCTCAAAGGGCATCTAGAACAACTTCTAACCATTCCATTTTACAGATGAGGAAATCAAGGCTCAGTAAGGTTAGGAGACTTCCAAAGAGTTGTACGCTTTGTAACTGTCAGAGGCAGGTTTTGAACTAAGATTCTTTGACTTCTCTAAAATGAAACTATCATTCTCTAAAGTGGGGGGAAAGGATTACTTTTATTTAGGAGATGTGTACGTTTAGTTAAGGAGCTGCTCATACCACTGATTTTATTTCTGCAAATGCTACTATGCTAACTATAACTTTGTGTAGTCTAGAACTAGCTTGTGTGGCCATAGAATCAGAGGCTGTTAGGGCTAGAAAAGACATTAGAGCTCAATCATTAAAGCATGGTCCTCAGCTGTAGTGTTAGCTGTTGCGTAAAACTTTCAGAGATGTTAGTAATAGACTCTCCCCTGACGGGATATCATGGAACTCAGTAGAGAATATGGCTTTTAGATTCATCTTTCAACATCTAAAGGCTCATTGTGCCTACTGCCTGCATTTGTCAAGGAAGATACTATAATAGTTCAGAAATAGAAATTACCCTGAAAATGAGAGCTCGCTCTCTCTCTCTCTCTCTCTCTCTCTCTTTCTCTCTTCAAAAATAAATATTTATTAGGTGCCTATTATATACAAAGTACCGTGCTTGTTAGGTGCAAAGTATATAGATAATAAAATTGGTTCTTAGTCACATATACATATTAAAGGGAGTTGAAAGATAATGATCTTGGTTTTCTCTTTCTTTCTTTGCTTTCCTATTCTCCTTTCCATTCATTTGCATGGAAGATTAAAAGAAAAGTATTAGATTTGGAAAACTGAGAAGGCCTTCAACCCAAAAAGCCCTTAACAATTTTCCAGAAGAGAAGACTCTAAAAAGATGTTGATGCAGTGAAATTTAAGTCTGAAATTAATCAGGCAGTCACAAGGAATTTCTAACCTTAAGTCAGAACGTGAGGCCTCTAATAAAGACGCTGTCCTTAGTAACCAAGGAGACAAGGTAAAAACAAAATAGTTAAGCCTAAGGATAGAGGTTAACTTTGTCTTCCAAATCAATAAGTGTTCAGTAAGCATCTACAATGCATTAAGTACTCTATTAAACCAAAAACAAAACAGTCCATGTACTTGAGGAATACACATTCTGTGGGAGGAAGTAGCATATACACCCTAAAGAGCTTAGCATCTGTCACCTGGAGTTTCTTTTGAAAGAGAAAATACTCATTCCACAGGTAGACAACTTCCTTCTCCCCTCTCCCCACCATACATACACCCCACGTAAGGCACAGGTAGTATACTGTATAGAGCCCTACTTGGAGTGGGGATGATCTGAGTTTAGATCCATCCTCAGATACTTACTAGCTGTGTGACCCTAGACAAATCATTTAATCACTGACTGACTCAGTTTCCTCAACTGTAAAATGGGGTTAATAACAGCACTAATCTTTCAGAATTGTTTTAAGGACCAAAAAAGATAATATTTGTAAAGGGCTTAGCACAGTGCCTTACACATAGTAGGTCCTTTGTGAATGCTTATCTATCTGTCTATCTATCTATCTCTAGATTTATCTATCTTTTATTAACCATATATCTATCTATCTCCAAGGGAAGAATCACTGAGGATTTTTCCT
>CM053771.1:297614285-297653855 GCA_028658325.1 Potorous gilbertii
ATGCAGCTTTTACACAAGCTGAATTTGTGAGGAAAATGCATTTTTCAGATTGAGATGGTAGGGGCCCGAGTAGTTATATTTGTTAAATAGCCATAGAGTGAAATAAACTAATACAACCATAGAAATATTTGAAAAAAAACTCAAGAGAAAGAACTTAAAGAAATAGATTTCAAAAAGAGATTCCATTCATCTTTGGGCAGCCCCCTAGGATAAAGCAGCTGGAGCTTTGGGTCCAGGACACTGACATCCAGGAGACATTTCTTCCCATGGTGGATTCCTTTACTTTGTTGTCCTGTGTTAGCATCCTAATTCTCTCACTCAGCTCTAGATTACTACCTGAGTATCTTATTGTTGTAATGACTCTTTTTCAGAGTCTACCTTTTCTCAAAATTGCTTCTCCCTCCACTCACCCCTTCCAGCCTTCTCTCAGTGACTGAAGGGTTTAGATCAATGACTATGCTTTGGGGATATGTGCGAACCCTCAGGGATCAACAGCTTTCTATCTTACATTGTCTATGTGACCCTAGGCAAGAGTCTTAGGCACCTTTCAGTACTCTGGTTATTTGTCTAAGGTTATAACACATTATCCACTGTGCCACCTGCCTCTCCTCTACCCAGTCAAGCCAATTTTAGTTTTTTGGAGTCCCTTCATTCAGTTTTCAATTTTGGTTTCTCCTCTTGAAGTCTTCCTTGACTTCTCTTTCTACCCCTCAAGGAAGAGTGGTATTGCTCAAAAGACTCTTTAACACTCATCATACTTCCCCTTATAATATGATAATGGTGGATGTTAACTAACATTTATATAGCACTTTGAGGTTTTCAAAGAACCTCACATATATTATCACATATATTATTGTGCTCATTTATAGACAATGAAATTGAGATTGAGCTCTGTTAAGAGACTTGCCCAATATCGCATACATTTGTTCTATTCATATTAAAATATTCTTTTATATGTCTTCCCTTTCTCCCTCTTCCATATTAATTAGGCCATAAGCTTCTTGAGAGCAAAATCTGTGTCATTCATGTTCTTATTCCCAGCACCTAGCAAAATCGTTGCATCTTATGGGCACCCTGTGCTCGTCCGTCATTTTCGAAGAAGACCATGCCATCAGAGAAATGATGGCATGACTTTCTTTGAAGCAGGAAATTGATTCTTGCTAAGAGAGTTGGAGATTTCAGGAGAAGGGGAGACCACTATGGAGAGTTCCTAACTAGTACTGAGCTCAGCCTGAATCCAGAAATGGAATCTGGCTTACAGATGGGAGCTACTTGCCTTTTCAGAAGACAAAGATTATTGAGAGGAAGATTCATTTTATTTTACACAAAGGAGGATAGAACCAAGAATGAAAGAAAAAAAAAAACAACTTCTTGTGTAGTCTGTTGGAGAAAATGTATGTTCTAGAGCTTAGGACAGAAAGGGGTAAGACTGGAATTTTTTATTTTGAAGGGGCCTCCTGAATTTGTTTTCTTGAATTGCCCTCTTTTCCAGAAATGAAACCCTCCTGAACCAACTTAACAGTGATTATTTGCAACTGAACTCCATTAAACTCTTGATGCCCTTGAAGTCGAGTCAGTGACAATCCTGACTCTAGTCAGCCTACCTCAGACTGATAAATTGTGCCAGGACCCTTTCAGACAAGAAGAATAGTCCCCCTTCATGGTCCAAAGTTCCTCAGCTCTCTTACTCCCTCCCCCCAATACTCCCTTCTTTGTCTCATGCCACTCCCATTTGGAAGGGGATTGCATTCTACTCCTCCCATGTTGCTGTCCCTTTTTGTGATACCTATAAATATCCAAAGCATTGTCTATGGGGTGGACTCCTTGGTATAAGGAGTTCTCATGGGCATGTCCCTTTCTTTTGTAATAAATCAAGTGACTGTCCATGTCTTGTGGAGTTGCGTCTTTTGGTTAACGTTACTTTTACCTTTATTTTATTTTATTTTTAGCAGACCTATGGTCTCAGAGGGGTGGAGAGCTCCAGATGGAGAGCTTCTTTTGCCAGTGGATAATGGAACATATTTTGCCACTTACAGTCTTAGAGAGTTGCCTCAGACACAGAGAGAGAATGTGACATGCTATCAGTCACCGAGACAATATGCATCAGAGGCAAGACTTAAAGACTTAAAGGTCTCCTTCTGCCTCAAGACCAATTCTCTTCATGCTGTGCCAGGCTGGTCTTTTATTTTTCACATACGAGAAAATGGATTCAAGGTGCATTGCCTAGACATGATCACCTTTAGGTTGGTTTTCTGGAAGTGCTGCAAAATCTTTTTCCCTATTTCACTAGCTTGAAATCTGGAGATGTGACTTCTAGTCTTGCATCAATCATTTATTAACCATGTGACCATGAACAAGACACTTAAATTTTCTCTGCCATAGTTTCCTCATTTGTAAAATGTGGCTAATAACACTTATATTACCTTTTTCATAGAGTGATTGTGGGGGACATGGTTTGAATGCTTTCAAGTGCTTTAAATATGAATTATTAACACATATGAATACTAAATGTTACATGCAGTATACTGGTTAGCACATAAAAATGCTCCTTAAACATTATTATTGAGTTTGCTCACTGGAAATCTACTTGTTACTCTTTTTCTTGCTGCTTCTCATTTCAAAAATGTATCAAAATAAACATACTATGGAGGGAAAAAATCCAATTACCAATGCCTGTCATGAATCTTGCCAAATGTGTCATCTAATATCAGATGCCACATTACAGTCCTATCTAACAAGTAGAACATGTTTCAAAAACAGTTTGAGAGGGAGCAATCAATATTAGCTTGTTGGATCCTAATTTGTTTTTGTGAAATGTTACAAATAGCTCAGCTTGCAGGAGGGAATTTTTCCTCAAAGCTTGTCAGAAAAAAAAGATGACCATGAGTTAGAAAGTAGACTTTCTTATTCTTGAATAAGTAAAGCCCTGGGAATATTGCCTGCATTGCCAATGGAACTTATTTGTCTCCAAAGTCACTTAGTGGAAGCTATCATTGCAGAAATGGCTTTATTTACAAGTAGGAGATCGATTTTTCTGAGCTCAAATTAATAGTAGCTCATCATAATCACTCACATTTATGTAGCAGTTTATAAACTATGGGATGTTTGCCTCACAGATGGGTAGTGCAAATGTTATTTTACACATGAAGAAACTGGAGGTCATAGAGGTGAAAGGATTTGTCCTGTGTCACACAGTTAACAAGTAAAAGAGCCAGGACTGGCACCTAGATTTCCTCATTTCAAATCTATTACTTTTTCTACTTACCATGCCACTCAATCAGCTTTCAGGAGGAAGAAGAGACAAAAAGGAAGAGTTTATAACTTTTTTTTAATCTAAAATATTTTGAAAATGCCAAAAAGTGACCACAGTGATTTTTAAAGCATTTTAGACTGGAATCTCACAGCCTCTAGGACAGGGAAGAATCATGTAACCACAGTCTCAGATTTTGAAAAGGCTATTAGTGCAAGGAAATAACTGGGTTGGGCATAGCTACTGATGTGATTCCTCCATTTTGCCAGGGTCACTGATGGTAAACAAAACCTGACTGGTGTTCTGAGGAAGGTGATGAGGCTGGGGCTTTGTCCTGGGCATTGAATTTAAAGAGTGTACTGCTAGTAACTGGAATCCATTACCAGATAGAAATAATAGAGCTTTACACCTACTGTAGTTAGTAAAAATAATAAGTTAACTCAGATGCCTGATTGAGGTGAGTTCTTCCCCTACCATACTCTTTTCCTATTCACAAATTCAACCAAGGGAACATCATAAATTTGGAATTGAAAGGGACCTTAGAGGTCAGCAGGTCCAGCCCCTCATTTTTATAGATGTGAAGTCAGAGGATCAGAAGGTGAAGAGACTTTCCCAAGGTCACACAGTACTAAATTCTGAGATGGAATTCAAACCCAAGTGTTCCCAACTCTGAGTCTAGTAGGTATAGGAGTCACATGACTTCCTTTTGTTTTTTGACTTCAGTTTACCTAGAGCGCAGATCACTGTGAGCAAGTTAAGGTGATTATAAAGACTGATCATTGCACTTACTTGGTTCTGTTTCCTTTTTGCTATGATCTGTGTAGTTTTGTATAGATACACTGGAATTGAACTGATGGGCTGAAAGAACAAAAAACAAAAAACTGTTCCTTAAGTGTATTTTATGAAGTTTTCCTGCTTAAATCTTTCAGTCTATACAACTAATTCAGGAGAAATTTGAATTGTTGCTTTTGTACTGTATTAGATTATATTTGTATTATATTAAATTAGTGAAAATAACAGTAAAATCCTGTTTCTGCTTCTCAGTGTACCATTTGTCCAAGGAAGTTTGTGGAATTTTCAACAAACTCAAAATTCCCACCTATGCTTCTGAAAAGGGTAGAATCAGAGTTCTGTATTGCGGCATTTGCAACTCTTCTTTGTTCTCTACTCAACGATCTGCCTTCTTTCCATACTTCTTTTCTGTCTGGGAAATTGACTTGAGCCACCAGGGGGTAGCACACATTCAACCTTTGTACATAGTGACCGATGGGTTACTATTTTACAGGTCACTCTTTTATTTGGCTAAGCCTTGGTAGAAATTCCAGGGGTGCTAGCAAATCCCCCACACATCCTCAAGTCCAGACCCATCCAAACACTGCTCCCCCGCCACCCTCGCTCCCTAATTCTGCCCTTCCCCCAGAGCCATCCTGGGAAGGTTGCGTGATTTCCTTTCATTTCCTGTTCCATTTTGTCTAGAGTATAGACCACTCTGTGCAAAGTAATGAGTTTAGAAAGACTGATCATTGCACTTACTTGGTTCTGTTTCCATCTTGCTCTGGTCTGGATAGCTCTGTGTAGTTACATTGGAATTAAACTGGTGGGCTGAAAGTATAAAAAAACAAAACAAGGAAACAGAAAACTTCCCTAAGTCTATTTTATGAAGTTTTCTTACTTAAGCCTTTCATTCTATGCAACTATTTCAGGAGAAATTTGAGTTGTTGTCTTTGCGCTGTATTCGTGAAAATAGCAGCAAAATCCTGAGTTGCTGCTTCTCAAGAAAACCATTTGCCTTGGGAGGTTTGTGGAACTTTCAACAAACTCAAAATTCCCATTTATGCCTTTGAGACAATTAGAGCTCTGGATCCGGGGCATGTGCAACCTTCCTTATACTCTGCAAAGGGCTGCCTTCTTTTCAATACAACTTCTCTGTCTCAGGTATTGACTTGAACCACCAGGAGGCAGCACACATTCAACCTTTGTACATAGTGAACAATTGGTGACTATTGCATTGGTTACTCTTTTATATGGATAGACCTTGGTAGAAGTTCCAGGGGTGCCAGCAAAGCCCTCACACATCTTCATACCCATTCCCATTCAAAATACACTTCCCCACTCCTCACCTCATACACACACAGCTACGGGAAGAAGCTACATGATTTCCTTTCATTTCTTGTTTCAGTTTCCTTAGGGTATGGACCACTGCGTGACTTAATGAGCTTACAAAGACTGATCATTGCACTTACTTGGTTCTGTTTCCATCTTGCTCTGGTCTGGATAGCTCTGTGTAGTTATATTGGAATTGAACCGGTGGGCTGAAAGTACAAAAAATAAAACAAGGAAACAAACAAGTGTTCCCCAAGTTTATTTTATGAAGTTTTCCTATTTAAACCTTTCATTCTATACTACTGATTTAGGAGAAATCTGAGTTGTTGCTTTGAGACACTGAATAAATCACAGATGAACAGTCAGAATCAGTAGCAAGATGAAGATGATGGTGATGATGAAGAATGTAAAATCATAATCTTGAGGGGTTTTTTTTTTGGTGTTTGGGATAAAGAGCTCTATCTGGAGATTTTAATAAATTTAGAAAGAACTGATATCAGCCTTTTATAAAGGTGCTTTGTGCTGAAACAAGAGATATCCCTGGAGCCAGGTGGTGCACACATTCAGAAGGTTTAGAGTATACAGCTTTAAGGTTTAATGCTAGCCTGTTTTGCTGGAGGATGAAGGGGAAATTGCTCTCGTCATCAGCCCAGATCCTGGAAGTTTTGTAAGAACTAATTAGGAATAACATTAAAATCCTTAGGCAGATAGAAAATATTACAGGACAACAATTTTTTTTTAATATGGTGTTTATATCAGTATAGAGAGCATCAGATTACTGACTATAACTCCAAATGGAAACCCAAGAAATATCAATAGTCAATGAAGGGTTCTATTTAAATGGGCTTTTTGCCCAGATCTCAGCACTGTTTTCCTTATAGACCTGGTGGGTGTGTTAAATATTCAGAGCCACGTAATGAGCCTTGGTTATACTTACTATGGGAGGTGGAGTCTGGATTTGATAGTGTGGAACTCATCTCTTCCAGAGTTGGTGAAGTTGTACTGAGATACTCTGTTTTTAAAACAGAATTTCCAAACTGTTATATCTTTTTATGTTTATGCTTATTATTTTTATATAGACTTGTTGGGGGTGGGGTTAGAATACATGACACAGAATAATATAGCTCAAAGGGACATTGGAGATTACCTAGGTAAACATCTTCATTTTACAGACAAGGAAACTAAAGCCCAGAGAGTTAACATGACCATCATTGGGTCACATTGCACATTAGTGATAGAGCTGGGACTGGAACCAAATTTCCAGTCCAGGATGCTCCTCCTCTGTTCTAATTCTCAGCAGGTAGATGAAGATTTGAAATTCATGATCCATCATTCCATAACTGAGACAGAAGGCCTGGTCTGTGGTCACTGAAAACGAACCTTATAAATGAGATAAGGTGAAATACTGTACTCAACAGGCAAGAAAGCTTGGGCAAATGATGCAAAAGGAGGCAATAATCTGTTGAAGATTCTGTGAGTCCTGCCCTAGAACCAATGAAGGATCCAGTAAAGTTTGCCTTCTTCTACCCCTGTCAAGTCTGTGAAGATGGGGGTGGAGTCTTTTCAATCTAATACAGTATACAGATGGCAAAAGTCTACTGTGATTCAACTATACAAAATCTGGCCTGTTTAGGGAACCAGGGACAGCTCTAGAATCAAACCAGACTAGAAAAAAATCTGCTTTACAACTTCACGAGCTACCTTCAGAAGGTGCTATTGCTTTCATCTTTATGTCTCAGACTTGCGGTACGACTGTTTCAAAGAACACGTTCTCTTCCTGATAACTACGCACCTGATTGATCTGTGTGTTGCTATCATTGCCCAGAAGTTCCTATCATAAAAAGAAAACACCTTTGAAAGACTTAAGGTCTCTGATCATTGCAAAGACCAATAGGAACTTCAAAAGACCAATGATGAATGATGTTTCCCACCCGTTGGCAGAGACATGCATTTTCTGACATGGTCAATGTGTTTTGCTTGACTATACTCATTTGTTATACAAAAGGGCTTCTATTAGGAGAGGAGTTATGAGTGATTTGTTGGTTATTTATTAGTAATAGTCACACACAAAAGATGAAGAAAAGAAAAAGAGGAAAGAAAGAAAGGAAATGCCATTAATAAAAAATTTCAAAAGATACAAGAGAGCAGATAGAAATATGGAAGAGAACACAGATAAAAAAGAAAGTGTTTTTAAACTATGAGTTAAATTTAATATGCACTTAAAACTGTAAACAATAGAAGTTCATATTAATCTTTCATTTGTTTTTTGAAATGTTCGTATTTATGTTTATTAAAACAATTGAAAAAAATTGTTGTGTATGAACCACAGAGAATTGTCAACCAACCAAAAGACAGAAAAGAAATGATTTTGAAAAAGACTAGTCAGATAGATACATGTAGGAATTTTCTCTAAACAATTTGTTATTTTTACTAATTGAGCTAATGGATGATAACTTTAATGGATGATGTATTTAGTTACAAAATAATAATTTCAAGTAATTTATTTGTATATTGATAAATGGGAACCTTTATTAAAAATAATTTCATCAAGGAAGTCTGAAGGTTTTCATTGAATTGATCCTTTGCTCCAAGTAAAATATAGTGTTTTGATTTAAAATATCAGTGGTGAGGATAAAAAGAAAGTTACAGAAAGAAGGAACTTAGGACTTTGAGAACCAGAAGGGACCTTAAAAACTTCCTAATTCAATTCCTTCACTTTTCAGTTGAGTAAATAGTCTCAGAGAGGTTGTTATTCACATAATAAAGCAGTGGAAGGCATGAATCTAGAGCAAAGACCTTCTGAATCCCATTCCGGTGCTCTTTATACTTTTTAAGTTCAAAAGGAAGCTAATCAAACCATCTAAGTTAAAATAGAGAAAACCCAAATGACTTTATACAGGCAAATGGTAAGAAGTGTGCTCAACGGGGGACACTGAGAGATCTAAGCTTTTGTCTATGCTCTGCCCCTTTTTGCAGCCTTGGCAAGACATTTCACTTTTCAGGGCTGATATTCTCTTTCATAAAATGTGGGAGGTTCTATTCTGGAGAGCAACTTGGAACTAAGTCTAAAGGGCTATAAAAATGTGCATGCCTGTTGACCCAGCAATGCCACTATGATCCCAAAGAGATCATAAAAATGAGAAAAGGACCCACATGTACAAAAATACTTATAGCAGCTCCTTTTGTGGAGGCCAAGAACTGGAAATTGAGGGGGTGTCCATCAATTGGGGAAATGGTTGAACAAGTTGTGGTATATGAATGTAATGGAATAGTTTTGTGCAATAAAAAATGACAAACAGGAAGACTTGAGGAATACCTGGAAAGACGTACATGAACTGATGCTGAGTGAAATGAGTGGGAGAACATTGCACACAGTAACAATCAAGTGTATAATGACTGATTTTGATAGACTTAGCCTTTCTCAGCAATGCAAGGACCTAAAACGATTCCACAGGACTTATGGTGGAAAATGCCATCCACATCCAGGGAAAGAATTACGGAATCAGAATGCAGAACAAAGCAGGCTATTTTCTTTTTTTACTTTGTTTTGTTTTTCTTTCTCATGGTTTCTCCCATTTGTTATAATTTTTCTGTGCAACAGGACTGTTGTGAAAATGTGTTTAATAGGAATGTATGTATACAGCCTATATCAGATTGCACGCAGTCTTGGGAAGGGAAGGGGGGAATTTAAAACTTATGTTAAGTGAATGTTGAAATTAAAAATAAATTAATAAAAATAGGAAAAATGTGGGGGTTCTAATAGATGTCTTCAAAAGACTCTTCTAACTTAATCTCTAAGTTGAAAGGGAAAAAAGGAAAAGAGTAAAGAATAAATCAAACATTTGTTTTTAACTATGTCCCAGGTACTTGAGATTTAACAAAAGTGAAATAATTCCTGTCTTCAAAGAGCTTATAAGTCTACAGGGAGATATAACATGTGCACAGAAAATTCAGAATATAGATGTGATGATGAATGTCTCTTATATGTAACACAAAGGTACTGTATGGCTCAAAGGAAAATGCAATAACACCACTAGTTTCTTTTCTTCCTACCATTCAACCAAAGGGGATTTAATTCTTGCTAGAAATGGAAGCAGAAGGTTGGGATCAGAAACTTGGCCCTTCTGCCTTCCCTAGCCAGAAAGGGTATCAGGCTAAAATAATATCTATTTTCTCCCCTAAATATTATTTGGCTGGGGCAATATGATTTTCAGGTTCAGTATAACTTCTGACCAAGGCCACACTTAATGAGTGAAGCAGGATCCTAAGCTTTATATGTAAGATTTGACCCCTTTTCTATAAAAATGCCAGTTTGATAATAGACACGCATAGTAATTAATAAAGAAACCCATTTATCCAATTTAATAGTTGAATAGAAATTTTTAAAAGTATACATTTGAGAATATATACCAGATAATACAGAATGAGGGAGTTCTTCAACTGGAGGCAAAGTCAGCCTAGAGAGAAAGTCCTAGATCTCAGACAAGGAGGGGTTTCCTGAAGTCTCTAGTGTAGCAAGCTGAAGAGAGGGACATGGCACCGACTGCCATCTCTTCTCATAGTGGTTACTTCTCAGAGTCTTTCTTTCTGAAATGGGATTGGCATCTTCCACCTTCTCTCCTAAAGCCACCCAAAGTGACTCCAGAGTCTGAAGATATATGTCTTGGAACAAAACTAAAGAGCTCATACAGGTGAAGGGCACTGATGTCCACCAATGAGGAGAGTCCTATACCAATGGGCTTTGGGACTGAGTTTATGTATACAAGATAAATACTGAGTAACAAGGTAGAAAAATGAATAATGGGGGAAACAGGAATAGCCTTTTGAAAGAAGTGGCATTTGAGTTGAGTCTTGAAGGGGTTTCTAGTCAGAGATTAGGAGGGAGAGCATTCCAGACATGGAGGACATGCTTTGCAAAAATACAAAGATGGGAGAATGCATGTATGGCTGAGCCAATTTGGCTGTAGAATAGCAGGTATGAAGGCAGGATTCAGTATCCTTGTCAGAAAGTTTAGGAGGAAAGAGAGTGAGTTCTACTTTGAACATGTCAAGTTTGAGATACCCAACAAGATATCCAGCTGGAAATAGCTTGCAGGCAGTTGAAAATGTGGGTCTAGAACTCAGACAAGAGAAGAGGGCCAGATATGAGATGACTATCACATGTGCAGGGAAGATTGTTGAATCCATGGGACCTGAGTGCAGAGAAGTGTAGAAAAAAAGAGAAAAGGTCTCAAGACAGAACCCTGGCATACAGCTCTGAGATAAGACACGGATGATGAATCTGCAAAGGATACTGTCAGTTGGTAAATGTTTCTCAAATACCCACTAAATGCCAGGAATTGTGATAAGAACTAAAGACTAAAAGGGGGGCAAAAGATTAAGTATTCAAGGAGCTCACAATTTAATTGGAGAAGGGAGGTAAATATATAGACATACTTATATACATACATATGCACATATATGTATAGATATATTTGTCACAAGTCATATATTGGATAGATAGGAAACAACAGAAGGAAGACACTAGAATTAAAAGGGTTTGGGAAAGGTTTCCTGTAGAAAATAAGATTTTAGTTGGGATTTAAAAGAAGCCAGGGAAACTTGTAGGCAGAGATGAAAAGGGAGAGAATTCCAGGTATGGAGGAAAGGTAGAAAAACATGGCTGGAGGTGAGAAATGGAGTGCTTTGTTTGTGAAACAGCAAGGAGTCTAGTGACACTGACTTGAATCAATCAGTCAATAAACATTTATTAAGCACCTGTCATGTGCCAACTGTACTGAATTGAAGAGTACATGATGCAGATAAAAGAGTAAGAAAAAAAGGAAGGTACAGATGGGAAGAGACTAGGTTATGAAATCTTTGAACACCAAAAAAGAAGATTTTGTATTTGACTTGGAGGTGATAGGGAGTCACTGGAATTTATTGAACAAAGCAGGAGGAAGGGGGAGGTGTGATATAGTCAGACATATATTTTAGGAAAATCATTTTAGTGATGGAATGGACGATGTGTTGGAGTGAGGAGATATTTGAGACAAGCAGACCCACCAGCAGGTTACTGAAATAGTCTAAGTATGTCAAAGTAATGAAGGCTTTCAGCAGGGTGGTGGCATTACCAGAGGAGAGAAGGGGATATATTCAAGAGAATTACAAAGGTGAATTTGAGAGGTCCTGGCAACAGATTGAAAATGGTATGACAGATAGTATGGAGTCAAGGATGAAATCTTCATTAATAACCTGAAGATCTAGGAAAGAGGAAGGTGTTGTTCTCTACAGTAATAGGGAAGATACAAGGGCAGAAAAGGTTATTGGGGAAACTAAATGAATTCCATTTTGGGCACATTAAGCTTAAGATGTCTACTGGAAATCTAGTTGAAGATGTCTGAAATGCAGTTGGAGTTATTAGATTGGAGGTTTTTAGAGACATTAGGGTAGCATAGGCAGATTTGAAATTATCATTGCCATATAGATGACAATTAAATCCAAAGAGGCTAATAGGATCAACCAAGTCAAAAAGTACAGAGGGAAAGAGAAAAAGGCTCAGGAAAAACCCTATGGGCCATCCACAGGAAGAGGGCATGATGTGGATGAGGATCCAACAAAGGATATTGAGGAGTAGTCAGATGGTTATGCAAACCAGGAGATAGTGGTGTTGAGAAAAAGTAAAGGGAAGAGAGTAATAAGGAGAAGGGGGTGGAATCGAATATCAAAGGCTGCAGAGAATTCAAGAACAAAATTGGTCATTGGATTTGGCCATTAAGAGCTCCTTGGTAACTTTGGAGAGGGCAGTTCGAGCAGATTAATGGAGCTAGAAGCCAGATTTCAAGGGGTTAAGGAATGAGAGGAAAGAAGTGGAGGCGTCTAGATGGCTTTCCCAAGGATATTAGTCACAAAAGAACTACAGTTAATGGACATGGAAGGATCAAAGTGAGGCTTTTTTGAGGATGGGGAGACATGGACATGTTTGTAGATAATAAGGAAGGAGTCAGTAGACAGGGAAGGATTGAAGATAAGGGATACAGTGGGGATGATTAAGGGGCAGTCTTTTGGAGGAGATAGAAAATATGGGATTGCTTATGCAGGTAGAGAGAGTAGGCTCGATAAAGAGAAAGGTTACTTCTTCAAAGTAAAGGAGATCGTGGCAGAAGACATCTGAGTGATATGAGATTAAGAGGAAAGGATAAAAAGAAGTATGATCATGCCACAATACATGTACATACATTTAGCAAGCATTTGTGCTGAATGATAGCCTCTGAAATCATCTCCTAGAACCTAGAAAAACCTAGGCAATATTGGGAGGCAACTTATCGTATTATCCATGATTGACAAGCACACAGGGCACAGACTGGATTACACCAAAAATTTCATCTGTGTTGATAGAGAAGTGGCATATCAGTACCTGATTGCAGATGAATCTTCTTTACTATGAACTAAAATTGCATTATTTGTATTAGACAATATTAACTAAAGATTATAGATGACATCATCTCATGGAAAGTTGTGAAGTTAGACTAACTCATACTCACCAAGGAACACATTTGGAAGTTAGATTCACTTCTTGAGGAAGTGAAAATTTTCAGCATTTTCTAAGATGGTAGTTAAGTTGCATTTCTGTATGTTTATTGGAAAGGTAAAAATGTGTAAGTCCAATTTCTCAGCCTCAGAATGTTTCATCTTGCAGAAAGCTGAATCTTTTGTTATTGTTTGTTGTAGTTATTGCTTGTTTGTTCTCGAAGAGGACCATGATATCAGGGAAGTGATGCCATGACTTGCAAGGGAATTGGATTTAGGTGAGAGAGGGATGTGCAATGTCATCAGCCTCACTTTCTCCTCCTGAGCCATCAGAGCCCTGTAGTTAGATAGAGATGAGCCTGACTGGTGATGGCTCCCTGAATCTTTTGTAGTGAGGTAGGAAGACAAGTGGCCTTTGTCTCTTTCCCAGAATATTCAGTGCCAAGACTAGGCAGGGTAGACATCTGTCTGGAGAGCAAGACTAAAAGGGGAACAGTGATGTACTGCAAAAAATAATATATATCTTATTTTTGAAAATATTACTTTAAAAAAAAATAAATACATTTATTTTCTAAAGCCAGAAAATCACACTCTCCATGCCATGATGGTATTTATTTTGTGGACAGTTAAGTAACTTGTGTTATCGGGATTTCTCAAAGCCTCTGATGAACAATAACAGAGAGGTGCAATCTTCTGGCACAGGGCAATGAGGGCAGAGCAATTTGCAAGCTTTTTGAGTAGTCTGTGAAAAAAAGCTTTGTCCTGGTCTAGATAGAGGTACTGCTCTGAGCCAATGGGTGAATGAAGGCACAAATGAACAGTCAGAAGCAATGAGATGTTGATGATGATGACGGTGATGATGATGATGGTGATGATGATGAATAGAAGACTATATTCATAGTCCTTTGCATTTACATATAGAACACTACTTTGTCAGGCAATTTCAATGAATTTAGAGATTACTGGCAGCCAAGTATAAAAGTATCATATGTATCATACAATAGATATTTTATCCAACTGGCTAAATTTCCCCCAACGCTTCTCACACTGATCAATGCCTTAGTGATTCTGCATCTGATCTGATTCAGGCTGCCGGCACTAGACACCTGAGGTATAATACAGGTGTAATGAGAATAGGAGTTTTGCTGTTACTAACATTTGATTAGCACAATTTTCTGCTTCACCCATTGGAATATAGGGCAGTACAATTGAGGGCAGAGACATTCATTATTTGTCCACAGCTGGCTTTCTTTGGAGATCATACTTTTGTTTTCCAGGTCCGTGGTCTATACAATATTGCACAATTTTTTTCAAATAAATGATCTCATTATATTGGGGCCTCACCCAGGTTCAAAGGAAAGAAGAAAGGAGGCTTAGAGGGTCACTAGGTGTGATTAAGAAGTTATCTGAAGGATCATACCCCCTAGGCATTGGTAAACCAAGAATCACAGAATTACAGAATTGCAAACATAAAATATTGTTTAGAAGAACCCTGTAAGGTAAGTAGTGAAAGTATTATATACATTTTGCTGGTGAGTGATGAGGATTAGGAGGATTTGAGAAGGTTCATCTAGTCCAACCCCCTCATTTTACATACAAAGAGATATAGGCTCTGAGAGATCAAATATGTTTTTTTCTAAAGTCACACAGTAAACTAGGGACAGGGCTCAGATAAAAAACCCAGGTTTCCTGAACTCCCCATCTGGTGTGTTGTTTTTTTCCTAATTTTGTCACACGCACACGTGTGTCTGTGTGTGTCTAAAACGTGACAAAATTGGAAGGAAAATAATATGATATGATAAAATAATATAATATGAAATTATTGTGCTATTACTCTGCTATTCTCTTAAAAAAAGAATCTCTTAATAGGGTTTCTGGAGGCACATTGCTTCTAAGTAACCTTGAAATCTTGCCAGAAATGAAACAAATGACAGAATTTGAACTAAGTTCTTCTCTACTCTCAGGTTAGCTCTCTATCACTATGTTAGCTTCTCATATATAGATATTGTGTGTGCATGTATATGCACAATTTTCACACATGTTTTCTGTCAATAATTACATAAATGTGCATGCATGTATACATACATATACTACAATGAAACTATATATTCATTTAGATACATATCTATAATCTATATCTGTCTACCTGTATCTATCTCTATATCTCTATAGCTATCTCTCATGTGTTATCTATCTATCTATCTATCTTCTTGGTAGCATATTTTAACCCATGAACAGTGAAGCCTACTACTTTTGTATCTTGCTGATTCAAAATCTATTTTTAATCTCATAAAATATGAAAACCTATTTGTGCCCAATGGCTATCCCAGTATGTGGCAAATACTGTATCAAATTCAAAAGGAAAAATTGATTTTTCTCATTTCCCTCAATTCCTCTAGTAGGCAATCGTGTTTCCTCTTATAAGAAAAGTCTTAGAACTTTGTTTTACTGTGTCTCAATTTCACTCTCTCATGATGACGTGCCTAGCATATAGTCTGTACTTAATAAATACTTGTTGACTGATTGATTAAACTCTGGGTCCTGGAAGCTTTGGGCTTCTTTTCCACATTGTTATCAAACGTGTACCTTCCCCCGCTTCTAGTTCCCTTTTATGTGGTATCTTCCACCATCAGAATGGGGCTCCTAGAAGCTAGGGATTGTCTGTCTTATTGCTTATTTTTGTATTCTCAGTACTATGTGCAGGTCCTGGCACATAGTACATGCTTAATAAATGTTTTGCTTGTTTTTCTATATAGCTTTGTTAGGTTTTGGGGATACAGAGTCAAAATGGAAAAACAAACCAAAAAAGGAGATAATTTCTGGAGGAGGAGCTTATATTCTATTGGGTCATACATACACACACACATACATACATGCATACATATACACATCCATCCATCCACATATATATGCATACAAAGATACATGCACAGTATGTATGTAAAATAAAATAAAATAAATAATAATAAAATAAACACAAGGACAAACAATAGTGGTATAAGAAAGGTTGCATGAAAAATCAAGTACAGTTATCCTTTCCACATTGTGACTTTCCCCATTGCAATTTCGATACATGGAGGTTTAGCATAAGAAATTAAATAGGAATTTGGGGGGAGTTTTATGGAAGCCACTGGTGACACATGAAGGACAGCAGATGATATAGAAAAAAGTTTAGAAACTCAGAAAAACATAAAATATATGTATAATATTATATATTATCAACCCAAATTTTACAATAAGGTATTGTAGACACCCCACAAAAGAAAAAGAAAAAATTTAGAATTCTTCTCTGGTATCAAGGGAGGGGCAAAAAAATTATGCAAATTTTCTGGATCAAGGGGGCACTGTGTCTCTAACTTCTTCAATAAGGAAGGAATAACTGTACTGATTCTGAGAGATAATTCTCTACTTCAAAGGAGGGAGCACATTTTAGGCACATTCTCCTTTTCACAGTCTCAGAGATGAGAGGTAGAATACTGAGTTAGGGGAACAATTGATAAACCTAGTGGACTACTATAGTAGTAGCTAGTAGGCTGTGAGGACTTTGTACTTTATATTAACAGAAATAGGAAACCTCTGAAGACTTCTGAATAGGGGATGAAATGATCAGACTTGTACATTAGAATAATTTTGGCATCTGTATGGAAGATGGATGAGAAAAGAGATAGATGGAAAGCAGAAGGACCAGGTAGGAGGCTATTGTGAATGTAGAGGTAAGAGAGGATAAAGGCCCAAACCAGAGGGAGGCCTCAAGCCTCAGAGAGAGGAGGAGATGCAAGCAAGAGTTTTGTGGAGATAGATTTGATGAAACTTGACAACTCCACATGAGGTATCATGGAAGACTCGAGGATGAGTCCAAAGTTGTGAACCTGGGTAATTGGGAAAAGGAGGTAATATTCCCAATGGGAACAGCAATATTTTGAAAGTAGAGTTTGGGGAGAGAAGAAGATTATTCAGGACACAATGTATTTGATATATTATTGAGATATTTAAGTAGAAATGACCACCTAGCAAGTGGTAAGTACAAGACTGGCATTCAAGAAAGAGATTAAGATTAAGGCTGGATATATGGACTTGTGAGTCATCTGCATAAAGGTAATATTTGAAACCAAGGGAGTAGATGAGATCGAGAAAGAGGGCATAGAGAAATGAAAGAAAATACAGCCTATACCAGTTGCCTTCTATTTGACTGCATAAACCTTCTATCAAGCAGATATCAATGATCTATAGGCCACAAATACTCTGAAATACTTAGAGAGGGAAAACACTTCCTCCAGCTTCTTTGACCTTCCAACAAGAGAGTATTTTATAGATATCTACATCTCCAAATAATATTAAGATGCAGTAAGGGAAGCAGGGAGCTGTCCAGGTTGCTCACGTCTGCTCCCAGGCTGGGATATTTCTACAGTCTGCTATTCTCTTTACAATACTTGCTAAACTTGACTGTAAGTCTCAAGGGAGATTCAAATTACATTCCATGGATGAGGATGAACAGGTACTTCTGTAACTTGCTTTGTGTCTCCATCTCAATAGTAAGCAGATAGGCCTTTTATTAACAAATATTTAGGAAATTATTTTCCCTATAACTTTTAAAGGAAATTACTGTGAACCTTTCTGTAGAGGTCCTCAACTTTGACCAACCCTCCTCTCCTACAAATCCCCAAATCCAACTCTCTTCAGAATTCCAGGTTTTGGAAATAGAGGTAAACAAGGAGGCAGTGTGATACAGTGGGGATTTAGAGGACCTCTCAAAACCTGGCTCTACCACCTGTGTGATGAGGACATGTCACCTTAATTCTCTGGGTCTCACTTTTCTCATCTATTAAAATGAAGTTGTGTGGGGTGTGCACAACATGGCCTTTAAGGTGACTTCCAGCTCCGAATCTAGGATTCCATGAATTTACTGCTGAATGGTCAATTTCAAGGCTTTGAATGATGATATTTCCCAGGTGACCCGAAAAGTTCATCATGCATAAAATAATGTGGGGAATGTGTCATATGATACTTTTTAATCCAGAGTTATATAAGATGATCCCTACTTAATAACATTAATGCTGTAAAAATAAAACCTTTGGTGAAACAACAATAACTCTAATCAAAATAGCTAATATTGACATAGCACTTGAAAGTTTACAAAGTTCTTAAAACCTAAAGCTCTGTGAGATAGTATAGTATCATTTTTATTTTATTTTATTTTTATTTAAGGAGAAGAGGATATAGTTCGGAAGTATAGTGGATATATTTCTAGACCTGGAATGAAAAAAAACACTTGAATTCAAAATCAGTCTCTGACATTTATTAACTGGGTGATTCTGGGAAAATCATTTCTGTCAGTCTCAGTTTATTCATATGTAAAATGGGGTTGATAATAGAACATATCTCATAGGGATCTTGTAAGGATCTAATTAAATAAAGTATATAAAGCATTTTGCAAACCTTAAAGTTTGTTAATAAATATTAGAAATTATTATTATAAGTAAAAATTTTTGTTGTTGAAGAAACTAAAGTTGAGAGAGATTGCATGCCCAGAGTCACAGTCAATACTCAAGTCTTTCTCATTCCAGGTCTAGCACTCAATCCACTACACCATCTTGCTGCCTCCCCTTCTCCCCACAAATTAAAAAAAAAAATTAAGAATGATGTTGTAGGGAACAGCTGGTCCCATAATAAAAAAAATGTTATAAATGTAAGATAAGGTTCCTGGGCAGCCTGAATGCAAACATTGAACACTTAAACACAAATATTTATAGAGATTGGACACTGTGATCAGACTAGGCTGTGGGAATTCTTGAATCTGTGATTTCATTTATATAGAAATTCTAATAAGGAACCTTTTTCTGTAAATTATAGTCTTAGAAAACTGCCTGGGGGAACTGAGATATTATGTGACTTGACCAGTGCTACAGTCAGTTTGTATCAGAAGAACTGGAGCCCAAGTCTTCCTTATTCTGAGGCAAGTTCTCAATCCACTAACCCGTTAAGTTTTAACATGCTTTTCCATGTTCCCTGGACTACTAATGCTTTCTTCTTTCCCTATTACCTGTATCTACTCTCTCTATATCATATACATACCTAGATATTTACACACTATCTTCCCCATTAGAATGTACATTCACTGAGGGCAAAGCATCTTTTTTTTTTGCCTTTCTTTATATTTCCAGAAATTAACATAATGCCTGGCAAATGGTAATTGGTTAATATATACTTGTTGACTGACTGACTGGTTGTTTCCTTGTAGGTCCTAGGTTCACTGCTGAACTCTGGAGTTAGGAAGATCTGAGTCTGAATCCACAATGCACTCAATCTAATTAAATTAATTAAATAGAGAGCCAAGGGTGTGGAACCTGGGGCCTTGAGGTCATGTGTGGCCTTCTAGCCCTTGGGTGCGACCTCCTGAGTCCAAGCTTTACAGAACAAATCCTTTTATTAAGGGGATTTGTTCTGTGTAATTTGGATTCAGTTAAAGGGCCACAATTGAGTACCTAGAGGGCCACATATGACCTTGAGGATGCAGGTTCCCCACTCCTGGTAAGAATAAAAGCATATATATAGCCTATAAGCTGTGATCACTGGCTAAATCACTTTACCTCTCAGCCTCAGTTTCCTCATCTGTAAAATGGAGATTAATGACAGCACTTACCTCACATGGATGTTGTAAGGATTAAATGGTATAAAACATATAAAGAGCTTGCA
Organism: Potorous gilbertii; assembly: GCA_028658325.1. Lineage (NCBI taxonomy): Eukaryota > Metazoa > Chordata > Mammalia > Diprotodontia > Potoroidae > Potorous > Potorous gilbertii. Next base: position 297,633,841 of record CM053771.1, read on the forward strand.
AACCTTATAACACTATATCAATGCTAGCTATAATTATTAAATGCTTATTGAATTGAATTTAATACTTCAGATATGTTCCGCCTAGGGCAAAGTTCAGTGAGAATAGGACATCCCTTGTTCTTGATACTAAACTTCTCCTAATGCAAACCAAATTAAAGTGAATTTTCTTGGTTGTCAAGGCACAGTGCTGACTCATCTTGAGCTTACAGTCTTATGCATGTCGCAGGTCCCATTGCACCCATTGCATACCTTCCCTCCCACTATTGTCTAGCTATGCCTTCTCTTTCTTATTTTTGTGCAATTGATTCATTGAACCAAGGTGAAGGTGACTCTGAACTTGCAGAAACTGGGCTAAAATTAAAAAAAAAAACCCAAACATCAAAACACCAATACCATTTTTCTTGCTCTCTTTTCCTTTGCGGTCTAAAAGCATTTTTCAGGAACCGTACAACTCCTTGCTCCGTATACACACACTGCTACTAAAGGCAATAGTCTAAATGGCAAGCTGTTTACATATGAAGTGCTCCCTTCCCTGTGTGATTTTCAATAATTAGGGTGGGAAAAACAAAGATTAAACTGAACAGCTTGACTGAGCTTGTCTCTGGGATTTACTGAAGGATTTTATGATGGCTACACTCCCTAGAGAGTGGTACTTGTTTATCATGCATTAGCAAAGTTACTGTCATGTTGATTGGATTAACTTTATATGAGATATGCTTGGATATGCCCTGACATTAAATAGCCTGGTTTATTGATTATTTTTTCTAGAGTGGATACTTGCTTCAAAAAAAGGAAAAAAATGAGGGAAAAGGAATCTGGACCTGTTACTGAATGCATCAGTATAGAAATCTCTCACCAATGTAGATAACCAACACATCAGCAGTTAAGTGGCCTAGTGGATTGGGTTCTAGATCTGGAGTCAAGAAGACCTGACTTTCAATCTGACTTTACGTATGTACTAGCTGTGTGACCTTGGGCAAGTCACTTAACTTCTGCCTGCCTCATCTGTAAAATGGATATAATAATAGCACCTATTCCCATCACTGTAGTGAGGATCAAGTGAGATAATATTTGTATGTGTTTACCATAGTGTTTGATTATTTAATAACTGTAATTTGTTATTTTAGTGTTTTCTGGTGGCAAGAAGTTAAATGATTTAGTCCTGGTCGCACTTATTAAGTACCTATTATATGTCAGGCACTAGGCTAAACACTGAGGATACAAAAAGAGGCAAAAACCAGTCCCTGCCCTCAAGATTACAATCTAACAGGGTAGACAACAAGCAAATAATATGTATAAACAAGTTATATTCAGGATAGATAGGAAATATATCCCTAGGTCATTTAATATTCTCTGGGTACCAGGATAGCACTCGGGTTAGCTACGAGTCATCTCTTACTCTCACTACATGAATCTCTTTTTTCAATCAGTCACCTCCTGGATGAGCTCTTTTATATGACTTTTCTCATACAAGTCAATGTTGACCATATTCTACTACAGAGCCTTTATCCTTTGTGCATCAACAGCAGTAGCAGATTCTATACAGGTGGTGGCACCTTGTTATTCATAGCCCCATAATATTGTGGTAGATTGTTGAGATTCAAAGGCATGTCTTTTTTCATCAGAGCTCAGTTTACAATGGTGAAAAGTTCTGTATTTTTTCCCATATGGTTGTTCTCTTCTTTCTATTCAGTTTAGGCCCATTTTTTTTTGTCCATATATGACACCTGTCCAAGATGGGTGAACTGATGACCTAACTCAATGGGTCATCTGTCCAACTGCATGCCATAGTCTAGACAATAGCATGCAGAATGCTAATGCCCTGGGGTGATTTGTTCTGTGAAGTTTGGATTCAGTCAAAGGACTGCACTTGAGGACCTAGAGGGCCATGTGTGCCCTTGAGGTCACAGGTTCCCCACCCCTGGTAGGCTAAGGCATGAAGTTGGAAGCATGCCATTGTGTAGACAATAGGCATTCTGCATCCAAAATAACACAGAGATTATATCTGTGTAAGTTGTTAGGCACATTTAAAAAAAGAAAGAGACTGGATCCCACTGGAAATACTCTGTGGTATTCTTAAGTTTGATGCAGTTAGCTTAATGTCATACAGAGGCCCTATTATCCTCCATGACAGCAGAGAACTGCTCTGGGGAGCATAATTTTCCATTTTTAATGTTTCACTAGATGTCAACAATCAGATTAAACAAAGTTATCACTATGGTTACAACCATTAAGCAATCTTGCATGATCTTGTTATCATTTACATGGGAAATAAACTATTAGAAGAGCAGTTGGATCAAACCAAGTTTAAACAAAAAAAAATCTGTGTTAAAGGTAACAATTCATATTGATGATCAATCTTCAAGATAATCAAGGGAAAGAGATTCTAAAAAACTGGGGAAAATCATGGATAGCATGATTGTGATTTTGAAAAGTGATTGAAAAGACAACAATAACTATGGATTCACATGGCTTTTTCCCACTATAAAATCTTTATGAAAATGTTCTATAAATGAATCAAGGGTACTGTTGATCAATAGGAAAATTTTATTCAAATCAACCTATTTCAAATTAATTTTGATAATATTTCTATTTGGTCAGCATGAGTTCAGTTTTGCCAGGGGCCTCCAGGAAAGGTTAAGTCTGAATAAGCATTGCAAAGGTAACAAAGATTTTCAAGCATTTCTCTTTAGTACAAAGGAGCTAAAAAGCTTATCAAAGCTATCTTTTTATTTCTTTTACAATCAGTAAAGCATTATGGTAATTTATTTAATACTCACAAATATGCTTGAGGCAAAGCAAAAAAAAGAGGTGATTTTTATTCCCTATTTAATTAAACTTATTCATTTGAGGATAAACAAGGGGCTAGGGAAAAGTCAGAGAACTAGGTTAACAGAGTCAATTGTTTTGTCCTTTTGCTTTGTCTTGATGACAGCCTCATTACTATATGCTGGCAAACCTATTGGTGTCGAGGAACATACATTCAGTTTTTAGCCTTGTCCTGCTCTGGTTATAGAGATTTAGTTTGAGACTTGGGTTTTGGGTTTTGTTTCATTTTTGCTTACTAAATTTTTGTCTAGGCAATAACAAAGAAGCAAGGAAGCAAGGTTCACATCTACCACCTCCTTTCCTCCTTTCTATCCCTATGTACAAAATAACATACATAGTTCTATGCTAGAACACAGACAATGATATGGTCCCTACTCTCAAAACTTTACAACCTAGTTGAGCAAATTAAACATGCAGATAACAATATATAAGATAACTTAAGTGATATCACAAGACAGTGTTATGATAAGTGCCAAATGAGAAGGGTAGACAGTGACTCCAGAGGTCTATTATTCTCTTTAAAGCAGAGAAGCTCATAGAGAGGAGAAACATGAGATTAGGTGGGGAAAAAATCATTTGGGGCTAGATTATGGAGAGATCAGTCTCAAAAGCTTGGTTTTTATACGTATAAACAATGAAAAATCATTAAAAGTGTTTTAGTAATTCTGGCTGGTGAGGGGAGAGGATATATTCAGAAATGAAGCCTATATTAAAAAAAAAGATACTACAGAAAGTCAATATAAAAGAAATAAATGGAGAAAATGGCATGTAGTAATTAATGAGCAATAAATCACATAACTCAGAGGGAGGAAAGTAAATAGTCCTAACAAAACAAAGGCACAATGAATTAACCTCTTGCATCTGAGTTTTCTGCCTCTGAAGTAAACATTTACTTAGCACTGACCAGTCAATAGTCAGTTGACAAACATATATTAAAAGTCTGCTGTACACCAGATATGATAGTAAATGTTGGACCAGGGATGGAGCACTATACTAGGTGCTATGATGTATTACAAATACACTGCCATTGCCTTTAAAACAACTACAGTCTACTATGGATTTGATAGTTAAAAGTGAGAGATATTGAATTTGAACAATATTTGTGGGAATGGGTCTATGTAGGCAAAGTCACTAACTCATTTGGATATTGCTTAACCTCTATATGACTCAGTTTGCTCATCTATGAAATGTAAGAGTTAGACACAAAGGTTAGATGGTCTTTATGTGTCTTCCAGCTCTGTATTCAATGATTTTAAGCCTTGCTTCCTGATTCACTATAAAAGGGAAATTGATATGTCATGTCCAAAACTTTCCTGAAGTTTTGGAAGAACTTCGTTATAACAAGTTCTCTACTCTGGCAGGGTCTTACTGCACTGAACCCAAGGAAATCATTAGAGCAAGACTCCAATTAAATATTTTTCAAATTTTAGAAGTTATAACCTGTTGTCAAGATGTCAAGAATAGACCGTGAAAACTTCTTCAGTGTTATTTTTATGGGTTGAAACTTACATCAAATCAGTGGCTAATTATATATATTTTAGCCTTCAAGTCTACTCACAGAATTGCTACAGGAATTAAAAAATCTTGGATTTGACTCTGTGGTCTTAAAGTGTCACTTTTGAATCAAAAAGCAAATAAACTCCATGCTTGAAAGTTCTTTAAGCAAAAGGCCACAAGATGGAAAACACCAGTCAGTCATCACCTTCAAAGGCTTCTGCTTCTGTTCTGGACTCAGAGGACCAGTGCTCTATAATTTAGACATAGCTATGTCAAGTTACAAATATCTAGTCTTTGTTCACTCTCTCTCTGGGGAAGGATTTGTCAAAATGCAGAAATCAATGGAAATTGAGTTTTTAAAGTGAAGGAAAAACATTAAATTGCCTGCATGCTACAAAAATTACATGGGGCACCTGGTTCAAGTGAAGATGCTTTATATATACACACACATATATATACATATATTTTGCATATATTCATACATGCATAATATATGTATATATAATGAATCCATATACTGCATTCCTAACTGTGCTAGTGGTTGTTACCACTACCACCACCACTACCATCATCATCATCATCATTGGGAAGCAGTATAATTTAGAGTGCTGGATTAAGAGTCAAGAAGACTCGAATTCACATCCCTCCTATATTTACTATATTCTATATTACTAGATATTTACTGTAGAAGTTAGTTGGCACAGTGGCACAGAGAGTGTGCTAGACCTGGAGTTCTTTCTGAGTTCAAATCCAACCTCAGACACTTACTAGCTATGTAACCCGGGCAAGTCACTTAACTCCGTTTGCCTTGGTTTCTTTATCTGTAAGCTGGATAAGGGAAGGGCAAACCACTTCAGCATCATTGATCATTGACCAGATAACCTGAAAGAGGGTCACACAGAGTCAGACACAACTGAAAATGACTGAACAACGACAGATATTTACTTGCCACATGACACTGGACATGTCCTTATTATTAAGTTCTTTTAGCCTCTCCTGTAAAGTGGGGATATTAATAAGAGCCACCTAATAGAGGTGCTGTGAGGACGAAAGGCTATAAGTGTACAAAAACACTTCACGAGCCTTAAAGTACTATGTAAACGTGAACTATTATGACTACTAATTATCCTAATGAGTGATTATAACAGAAAAGTGAGAAGACACAGTCAATAAGAAAAGCCTAATTGAAATAATTTAAAACAGTTTCAGATAATAATATAATAAAAGTTTACATTTATGTTGCATTTTATAGGTACACCGTGCTTTCACAAGTACTATTCATTTGATCCCCAGAGTAAGCTTGTGAGTTAGCTGAGTGTTATATTACTGTTTTTTGTTTTTGTTTTTGTTAAAAAACAGCAGATGACAAAACTGAGGTTCGAAGGACTGAGACAGCCCATGACAGAGCTAGGATGCCAAACGAGGTCTTCTTGGTTCTAAGACCAGTCCACATCCTATTGCCTCCTAGCATCTACAGCCCAGAGAACATTAGTATTACAAGACATGAGAAGTAAGAGAAAGATCAAGGATAGATGTGGTTAATTAGAAAGGGTCAAACTAGTTTTAGAACTGGGGCTTCTCTCCATGGTGCTGTTCTGGGATGTGATCCTCTGTCTTCCTGCAGCCAACACTCACCTCATCTAGGGCCATGAACACTCCGAGTCCTATTTTGATGCATCCCTGTCCCTGGGTTTACCTTCCCTTACTGCTAAATTTGTCCAGTTTCTCCTAGTAGTTGAAGGATCTGGAAGCCACCAAATCTGCTTTGAGGGAATGTTTCACACTGTTTGGGGGAAAGGATGGCCCTTTCCCCAATACAAATGCTCTCCACCTTTCTTCCCCTATTTGAATTTGCCCCAGGTGCAGGAATTCCTAATTATGGATAATTGATGGTGACAGGAATAGCAGCAGCATTGTTAGCAGAAGGAGTAGTGTGTGGTGGTGGTAATTTTTGTAGTAGTAATAGTAGTAGTGGTGTGGTGTTGGTGGCAATAGTAGTAGTAGCATGTAGTGGTGGTAGTACTTGTAATAGTAGTAGTATGGTGGTGGTGATGGAGTAGTAGTAGGTGTAAGTTGTGGTAGTAGTAGTTTGTTATTGTATTATAGTATTCGCAGCAGCAGCTATCATTTACACAGGGTGCTTTGGGGATATCTGTATAAACTCTTAAGATTTAAAAGTATTTTACATGTTATTTCATTTGTTCCTGACAACAATCCTGTGAAATAGGTGTTATTTATTATCATATCAGGTAAGAACACTAAGCCTGAGAGAGGTCAAGTGATTTCCCCAGGACCAGGTAATGGTCCTCTCCTCTCCCTCAGTCTCCCCAAATTAGACTGGTGCCAATAAATTTTGTCCTTCCTTTCATTTCTGTATTTTGTATAGTTATTCTCAAGAGTATTTCATGAGTATTTATTGATTCAGAATTTATGAATCTGAACTCCTTCCTGTGATGAGATCCCAAAAGATAGAAACAACCAGGTACTTTAGGCTGAAGAAAATAGAAGTTAGCTGCTAGATAACCGGCAATAGGGTAAGACTTAGGAAGGGGCAGTAGTTAAGAAAACATTCCATAAGACCTAGTTTGAAAATCATGACCAGGGTGATTGATGGCTTAGAAATATAGAGGAAAGAAGAAATATGTGAAATAGAACAAAAGTTGAATCAGCAAATAGAATTTAGTTACAGAATAAATATGGGGGAAAGGTGAGACAATACAGAATATAAGGTGAATATAAGGTGAACAGAAGCTATTCCTACATTAAGCACTATGTAAATGTTAGTTATACAGACGTATATGTTTGTGTTGTGTTTTATAGTATATAAATGTTACAATATAAAATGTTAGCTACATATATGTGTATGTATAGTATATACATATATAATAAGTACAATATAAGTATTAACTATATAGAAATATACATGTATTTTAATATATAGATATATTGTACATTAATATATGACTATGTATATATATTTATATATTATAAGCGCAATGTAAATGTTATATATGCATATTTTATATATAGCTAATATGCAAATATATGTTATATTAACACCAAATATATGTAAATATAAGCACAATTTACATATTACTCATATATAAATATACCATTACCTAAATATGTATATCTATTAATATATAAATATGCTTGTGTATCTACAATAAATGTTATCTATATTTTAAATGTGTTTCTCTATATATAGTTTATTTTTACTTTGCGCTTATGGCCCCTTGGTAAGCACTTATTAATCCTTATCTCCTTTGGTACTCACAACAACTCTGGGAAGTGGATGCTATTAAATCCTCATTTTACAGATGAGGAAACTGAGGCAAACAGAGACCTGACTTAGGGCCACACAGCTAGGAAGTGTCTAAGACTGGATTTGAACTCAGGCCTTCCCAACTCCAACTCTAGCACTCTATCTCCCATACCATCTATCAGCCAGACTCACTGCATGCAGTGATCCAATTCTGTGAGAGGAATCAATAACCTCTGTGAAGAAGTGATAAGAATTAATCTCCTTTTCCTCATACTTCCATGTACCAGGCAGCAGGACATTTCTTTATTTCTTTGACATAAGTGATCTCTTCTCTGCCTTGTATAACTGCCTCCCACAGTGAAGCACACATCCCTAGTCCTTCCCCCGCTTCAGGGTGAGAACAGTGTTTCCCACAAAACATGGATCAGTGGGATGAGTGCAGTGATTTATCCTAGAGGAAAAACTGGGTTTGGCTTTTCGTAAATATATGGTCCTTTCCTCTCCGAATTAGATTGGTGCCAATGAATTTTGTCCTTCTTTTCATTTCTGTATTTTGTATAGTTAATCTCAAGAGTATTTCATGAGTATTTGTTGATTCAGAATTTATGAATCTGAACTCCTTCCTGTGATGAGACCCCAAAAGAGAGAAACAAACAGGTACTTTATTTTTCAAATTAATTTGTAAGGCCTATAGTACTATGCTTAAAGCCCTGTAACGTTTTTTATATTTTCTCTAGAAGAGTTCTAAAAATTCCTCCTGAATGAGTCACATATGTATCTTCAACCATTTAGGAAACACATTTATCCCAATTCATAGAATCCTAGAAGGGACCTCAGTTACCTAGTTCACTCTCTTCCTTTTACAGAGGAAGTAAATGAGATGCAGATTGGTGAAGGGATTTATCTAAGGTCCCCCACGTAGTAAATGGTAAAACTTCAAACCCAAGTTCCTCTGGCTCCAAATCCAACGTTCTTTTCCTAGTATCACATTTGGTAACTTCTCACATTTGAATGTAGAGTGTGAAGCAGGAATTAAGCATTCACATTGCATATCTCCTTTCCTTGGAGGCTGAAGGTCAGTATCAATCTTCGGACAATTGGGATTAACGAGGCTACTTCTACAGTGTTTTTAAAAAGAAGTCAGTGGTCTATATTTTTTGAAGTACAATTCTCCAGCTAATGTCACTGCTATCCTAATGGCTTTGTGTACCCCAGAAAGAGTCAATAAAGTGGAATGCCACATTTGTCAAGAAACCTGAGCAACTATGGGTATAAGTACCATAGAAACACACAATGAGAGGTCACGTTAAAATGTTCTCATTCCAAAATACTAACAATTCATTCTTCAAGGAAACAAGGTGACATTTATTTTTAATTTGACTTAGAAATATACTGAAGCCTCAATTGATTTGTAACCAACTTAATAGGACACTCAAGGTTTTCAATGTCAAAAATTTGGGCTAAACAGAGGGAGACTCCTTAAGTGACTCAAAAGTCAAATAGTGATCAATGAAGCGAAAGGATGATGAGAAGGAAGCATTGTGACTGGACATCAAAGAAGCCCAGGGGCTCTAAAAGCTGAGTCCTGTAAGAACCGGAGCAATGAAGTTGAAGAAAATGCAGAGGGAAGGAAAAAAGAGAAAAGCTGGAGGTGAATATTCCTCTCTCTTCTCTTTCCATGCATCCTAAATCCTCACTTGAACCTCCAGTCTATTCCTCAGTATTCTCCCAAGACATCACCCCCGTCCCATCCTCAGGTTTCACTTTTACTCATTGACAGTCTTGACCCAATAACATTGATCTAGTGCCTGAAAATTTGCAAAGTGCTTTATTAATATTGCATTTTGTCTTCCTAACAGCCTTGAGAGGTAAAGTGCCATTATTTACAGATGAGGAAACTGAGGCTGGCAGTAGTTAAATGGCTTGCCTAAGGTCACACAGCTAGGTTACATCTGATGCAAGATTTGAAGTCAGATCTTTCTGTCTCTAGGCTCAGTACTCTGGTCACTGTACTTTGCATCCCCCACCCCCAGCTCTAGTTAACTATTTCAACTTCACACTGTCTTCTGCATTTGAATCCTTTACTCTCCCATTCCCATTCATCTTTTGTAAAACTCTGGCCCTGGATTATCTACTACCTTCTTTGTTTTGACCCCAGCCTGCTCAAAGTTGTTATTGTTCAGTCATTTCAATTGTGTACTACTCTTCATGATCCCATTTAGGGTTTTCTTTGCAAAGATACGGGAGTATTTGGCCATTTCATTCTCCAGTTCAAAGATGAGGAAACTGAGGCAAACAATGTTAAGTGATTTGTCTAGGGTTATACAGGTAATAAATGTCTGAGACCAGATTTGCACTCAGAAAGATGAGTCTTCCTGACTCCAGACCCAGTGCTCTACCCACTGGGCCACTTAGAGTCCCCAGGCTACTGAATACTACCAAACAGTTACGCAAGTATGACAACTGGATCCAGGTGTTGATGTTAGCTAACCTCTACTGGTCTTCATGACAACATGGCAATTCTTTTATTCTTCCCTAATTGACTATATCACCCCCCACAGTAACTGCTGTAGATCTTTTCTCTCCTCAGTCCTCCTGCACCACCCTCCTCTTTCCCTCTTCTCTCTCTGAAGAGACCTTGCCTCCTACTTTATCAACAAAAGGCTGGAATGAGCTTCCTATACTTCTCTTCCCACACCACAAAGCCCATCAACATTGCCCCCTTTAATGTCCTCCTTTGCTCCAATCTCTAAATAAGAAGTTGCTTTCCTCCCTACCAGGGCGACCCCTTCTAGTTGTAACCATGATCCCCTTTCATCTAATCCTCTATCACTAATCCCCAATATCTTCTTATCCCTGGTTCTCCTTCATGCTGTCTCCAAATATGTCCAGGTCCTCTATCTTCTAAAAATATTTAGTTGATGCTACCTACCATCCCTCAAGTCCTAGTTTTATATCTCTCCTCTTTTTCTCACCTGAACTCTCAGAAAAAAAAGAGGTCTACACTGTCAGTTTCCACTTCCTCTCCTCCCCCTTACTTCTCTACTTCTGGTAATCTAGCATCGGACCTCACCACTCAACTGAAGCTGTTTTTTCTAAGGTTCCCAACGACATCTTGATGGCTAAATCCAAGGACCTTTTTCTCAATTCTCATCTTCTTGACCTCTCTGAACCATTTAAAAATTTTAATAATTGCTTTTCTTTGACTGTCTTTCCCATAGTTTTCATCATATTGCTTTCTCCTTGTCCTTCTCCTGACTGTGCCTTCTCAATCTGTTTGACTAGATATCTTTCATGCCTAGCCCTTAATCATCAGCCTCCCCTAAGGCTGTGTGTGTATGTGTGCATGCGTGCTTGTGTTTTTTTCTCTTTTTATATCCTCTCTCTTAGTAGTATCATCAACTTCCATGGTTTCAATGACTACGTTTATACAAATGATTCCTGGTGTTATATATCCAGCCTTAATCTCTCTCCTGAGTTCTATTCCCACATCATCACCTGCAAATTATATACCTGCAGCTGGATGTCCTGTAGGCATCTCAAGCTTAATACATCCAAAATGGAATGGGGTTAAGTGACTTGCTGAGGGTCATGCAGCTAATAAGTATCTGAGGCTGGATTTGAGCTCAGGTCTTTCTGACTTCAGGTCCAATATTCTATCCATTGGACCACCTAGCTGCCCTGTTGGATTCAATTAGATTGGATTAGGTTGGTCAATAAAACTGATGCTAGAAATTTTGTGACTAGCCCAAACTCATGAGGATAGTGAATGGTCAGGTCCTTTGACTCCAAGCATAGCACTCTTTCCTTCATTTAATAAATATATCAGGATATTTCCTAATATCTTTAGGATTAGAATTCAGGAGTGAGGAATCTGCAGCCCTGGAGCCACATGTGGCTCTCTAGATTCTCAAGTGCAGCCCTTTAACTGAATCCAAATGGCAGCACTTGAGGACCTAGAAGGCTACATGTGGCCTTGAGGCTGCAGGATCCCCACCCCTGGACTCGATAGTTTTAAGGTCCCTCTTTCCTATGATGAGCCTCTATATACACTTAGCTGTCTCTAACTATTCCTCCTAAATAAAAACATGGTTGTAGAAAGGTTCTTACCTGCCCTTGTACTGCTGAGAGAAGGGGTAATGATGGGAACCATCATGATGGGTCCAGTGATATTGGATGGGTCTGTTGGAGTATTCACATAATCTGCAATGAAAACAGCAAACAGCATTTCTGTCTCTACTATTGTATAGGAAGGGTATTTCTGGACAGAAGTAGAAGAAAGCATTGGATTTTACATTGGAAGACCTGGGTTTAAATCATTGCTCTACCAATTACTCACTCTGCAACTTGGGGAAGTTAACTTTCCTGAGCCTCAGTTTCCTTATCTGTCAAATATCTACTTCACATGGATGTTGTGAGTAAAGTGTTTTGTGAACCTTAAAGCTTTATATAAATATGAATTATTTTTACCTATTCATAGGTTTCAAATGAGATAATGTAAGAAGAATGCTTAGCTGGTGACATATTCCTGTAATCCCTGCTCCTGGGGAGGTTGAGGCTGGTGGGTGGCTTGAACTTGGCAATTCTGAACTGTAGTAGGCTAAGCTGGACAGGTGTCCACATTAAGTCTGGAACCAATATGGTAAGCCACTGGGAACAGGACGTGCCAGCAGGATGAACTGGTCCAGGTTGGAGATGGAGCAGGTAAAAGTTTCGGTACTGATCAGGTGTGGTACTGCCATCAAGTTTGACAGGAAACCCAACTGGCCTCATGGTTCAATTTAAAGCAAAGATCTGAGTTGGGGAATTTATAAGAAATTAGTATTCTGAAGTTAATACCAACAAGAACTTTATTATTATATAGAGCAACAAGCACACCAAAAAAAAATACATCTGCCCCCACACACCTATTCCCTCAGCCCATCCCGCCTCCCATGCACATGCATACACACATTCTATAATATAGACAGAGGTTGGGCCCCAGAGATACAGGAAGCTCAACCACTGAGAAGGGGAGAGGTTGTATTGGGACAGAACATGCTTAAAGTTGAGGTTTAAGCTAGGTAGTTATACACAGCACCCTAAAAATTGACTCGGTGGAAAACAATCAGTCCCAGATGTGGGAAGCAGCATTCCTAATTAGATACAGATGTGGTAGAGAAGTTTGGGGGTCACTATTGATACCAAGATTATGTGAGTTTGAGTAAGGGGAGTTTCTTTCTTGGGATCAGAAATTGGGAAAGTATTTGAATTGACTATGTGAGGCAACAAGAGCGAAATGACTCAGAGACCATTGTAGTTAGTCAAGAGTTTTCTATAATTAGAAGCTGCTAACATTAGCTGCTTGACAGAAAGTTAACATAGGTCAGAACAGTGGAAAAGTAACACTTGACTGTTTCTGCCTATCTGCTTTATGCACATTAGGACCACTTAGCCTAAATGCTTTCCTAACAGAGCTATTGTTATAACTGTCACATCAAACAACATGAGAATCACCAGTTTTTAAAAAAGTATTTTATAATCTCTAACATACAATATGTTGGTCACTACCGTTACTCCTCTAGTAATGCCCCTATTCCATTGCCTCATTGGTATCATGGAGGTGACTCAGGGTTTTTCCTGAAGGAGTATAAGCTCCTATTTTCTACTCCTCTGAAATGGTTTCTCATATATAAATGATGATAAACTAATGTCTACTTCCCAAGGATACAACTAGCTAAGGCTGGAAAAGTTCAGTGCCCAGTTGGTCACATGGTGATTTTATTTGGTCATAGCAACACTAGAAGACCATCAACTAAGGTACTGCAATGCTGTGAAGAACATTAGCAGAAGAGGTGCTCACACCACCACCATCATCATCATCATCGTCATCATCATGCCTGGCACATAGTAGGCTTTCAATAAATGTTGACTGATTGATGGAAAATCATAGCTACCATTTATTTTTATTTTAAGGCTTACAAAGTGCTTCATGTATATTATTTCATTTTTACTCTCACAACAAACCCTGCAAGGTATGTGCTATTATTAAGTATTAATTAAAGGAAACTGAGGCTGACAAAAGCTAAGGGATTTACCCTAGTAAGAGTCTGAGGCAAATTTTGAATTCAGGTCTTCTTGACTACAAATCCAATGCTCTATCTCCTATACTTCCAAGAAAGAAAGGAAGGAAGGAAGGAAGGAAGGTAGGATATTGTAGACCTTTGTAGTGTTAAAATGTTCTTATTGTCACTACTAGGATGCAGAAGACTTTCCTTTTGAGGTCTATTGGTTTGTATATTTTAAAGTAAGAATGTATATATGTTTATAGAAATTTGCATTAATGTTTACTGATATCCCTCACATCTCCCTTTGATTATTCATACCTTGGTATTGTTGTTTATATTTTTATATTTTTTTTGTTTTGTTTTTTTTGCTGTTGGCCACTCATTAGACTTTCAAGCCCTTACTAGCTATAGTATAAACACTGATGCTTGGTTTTACCAAGCAAAATAAGGATAAAAGAACCGATGAAAATCTATCTCCCCATACTACTAGAAATCAAAAATGATTTACATATACTCTTACATTTGATGGTACTGGCACAGTATTAATTAACACAAATGAATGAATAATATATGTAACACATGTAATAAAATATACTTGTATATAATATACATAACAATATATTGTTCAGTTGTGTCTGACTCTTTGTGACCTCATTTGGGGTTTTCTGGGCAAAGATACTGGAGTGGTTTGCCAATTCCTTCTCCAACTCATTTTACAGATGAGGAAACTAAGGCAAACAGGGTTAAGTGATTTGCCCAGGGGTCTGAAGTCAGATTTGAAGTTAGGAAGATTCATCTTCCTGACTCCAAGCCTGGCTCTCTATCCACTGTACCACCTAGCTGCCCAATATTTTTTTATATGTGGTTAAAGAATAAATAGTAGTTCTTTCTCTTAAAGAAAAATGGTGGTGAAAGCCTTCTTACCTGTTGTATCTGTGCTGCTGATGGGAGATGGAAAAGTGGAGTAAGTTGATGCCGTGATATTAGATGGATCTGTTGGAGTATTCACATAAGCTACAATAACAGCAAATATAAATGTATTTACTTCTCCATCTTCTAACCTCCACCCTGTGTTGTATTCTCTTCCCTTTACCCCATCACCTCTTCTAGTTCCCTTTTATGTGTTGTCTTCCCCTATTAGAATGTAAGCTCCTTCAGGACAAGCTCTAGTCTTGGGTGTTTTCTGTGCTGCTGCGAAAGCTGAAGAATATGCTTAAAGGTAACATTTTATGATCATTTATTGGCTGTCATTATTTATATCTTGTCTTGTTTGATTTTTCATCTGTTTATGCTTGTCTTCTCAACTAGAATGTAAATTTCTTGAGACCAGGAACTATGGCTCACATGTCTTTTTATCTCCTGTAGTGCTTACCACACTGTTTTGCACACAGGAAGTGCGTAATAAATGTTTGTTGGACGATTTAAAAAGAAAGAGAGGAGATAAGGTTTTGCCACAGAGAAAATTCCGAGGCCATGTGATTGGGATTTTTTAGAAGGAAAAATTTGATGTGATAAAAATGACTGGCAGTCTGTAAACTCTTTACAAAGAGACTCTTCAGCCCCTCTCAATATTTCTCCATGGGCAATAGGATCACCACTGTAAGAGTCTTGCTGAGTGGATTCCAGAATATTTTAGCGAGAAATTGGATCCAAATGCTCTTTGGGAAAGATGTGTGGAAAGAGACATAGGATTCATGTAGGGGAAACTGGCCCTTCAACTATTCCAGATTTCCAGTTTGTCTCCCCACAGGCTGCTAGAATGGGCCACTTTGAGTGAGATTCAGCACTATCTCTTTGAGCTGAGATATTATCTAACTCTCAGCTGAAAAGTTTCTTCACTCTTATAAATGTAACACCAGTAAGGAGAGGATCTCAAATCACTTCGGAAATGGGGTGACATATTTCCTGGTATGTTTAATGTGTGGAGCTTCTCAAATTTCTGTTTGCTATTTTATTTGGATTAATAAGCTTCCTCTGCATCTGCTACATGTATACCCAATATATCTTTTACATAATTAGTTTGTAGTGGTAAGGAACTAAACTGGCAAATATAAGCTAAGGGTTTCTTCTCCCTTTAGGGCAACCAAGGAAGTAGTTGTCCATCTGAACTCAAATTCATACTATTAGAATACAGATGTTTGAAGGAGAAAGAGAGACCTAATTATAGCCCAAAATTCCTCTTGGAGATGGAGAAAAGAGCATGAAGCCTCCCAAGCCAGATCTCAAATCATGTCTATCCATGCCATTCACAAACTGCATGTAGATATCCATGTGGACAGACATATGGACACACACTAAGATGAGATTTCTATGCTCTGTAACTCATACTATCATAGATTTAGAGTGAGAAGGGACCCTCGATGACACCTGGCCCAGGAGGTCTGGTAGGATCAGAGTTTCCCCAAAGTCAGGTAATGATGTTGAGGATGTGTTGAGGAGAGTAGGAGAGATAAACAGACAAACCTGGGCAGAGACAGCAGAGACAGATCACCCACAGGTCAATTAGAGAGTAATGGAAACCTCATGGATTATTCCATGGGGTTCAGCTGCAAGTACTGTAAGCCCTCTCTGCATGGAAACCCTCCAATTTGGAGGAATTATACTTGCCAGTAAATTTTTGTGTTGAATCAGAGTCAAATTGAAATTTAAAAAAGATGAATTATTTATGATGACCTATTCTAAGCATCATGTGTAACCTGACAGGCCCAAAGAGACATGTTTTGGATGGGGAAAAATATTTATTGGTTTTGTTAAATAGGTAACTCACCAAAGGAAAAAGCTATTTTTCTGGATGAGATATTCCACACTTCATTTCCGGGGACAGGAAACAGAGTCATGCACCAAATTGTCAAATTATTGGGTTGAATTGTCTTGTTAGGCTTCAGAACCCTCAACTTAGATGTTAATTCATAAAAGCCTTCATCATTTTTCTTCTTTCCAGTGGTTATGTATACTTCTAGAAAAGAACAAGGAAATTAGTCAGTATCATTTAGTATGTATGCTATAAAACTAAAACTATCTCAAGTGTAGGGATCAGGTGAAATACCAGAGGTGGTCAAACCATAAACTATTCACTGCAAACAGAGGAGTGGGAGAGTGTCCTCTCACCATAAGCCAACACTTTCTGACACCAGAAAAGACAATTCTTTAGACAGAGAGTACCTAAAGTTAGTTTGGCCATGAAAAGCTAGTAGATCTTTGCTTCCTACAGTTTTGTCACATTTTGCCTGGATTTAGGGGAGGCAGGGAATAGAGGAGGTGCATGCCTATAGCCTTTTATTCACAATTACAGGCCCTAAAAATGAATAGTGGCTGAAGGCAAAATATAGAAAATTGGAACTTTTTCATTCATAGGATTTACTTAAAGCATGGGGTCTTAGGCTGAGGACCATAGAACCCCTAAGGAGACTTCATGGGGGCTGGAAATTAAAAAAAAGAAACAAACATATTTTGGTAGCTGTATGAGTTTTGTTTGTAGCTTTATGTATTTCAGTTTATGCTTTTAAAAATGCTATTCTGATATGTGGTGTATAGGCTTCACCAGGTTGCCAAAGGGGTCTCTCTCTCTCTCTCTCCCTCTGTCTCTCTATCTTTCTATGTCTCTGTCTCCATCTCTCTGTCCCTTACACACACACACACACACACACACACACACACACACACACACACCACATACCTTAAGAACTCCTGATTTGAAGTGAACCATTATAGGCCATGAAAGCATTTCTTTTGATTGCAGAATCTAGGGAAACTTACTGCTATAGTTGATTTTTTTTAAAATGTTGAGTAATTGTACAACTCTTAATGGTAGGGAAATGCTTTGAGAGACATTCACAGTAACTCATAAGATCATAGCTAAAGAGTTGAATGGGATCCTAGAGGTCACCAAATCCAATCTCTCATTCCTACAGATGAAGAAACTGAGTCTTAGAAAAGTTACGTGACTTAACCCAGGGTCACATAGTTAATGAGCATCTGGAAGAGAATTTGAATCTAGGTCTTCCTGATTAACAGGTAGAACTCTCTACCCATTATGCATACTGCTTGGCCTTGTTTCTTTTGTAAAATGAAACAAAATATAATTTATAGATGCATGTGTATGTATATGTGTATATACACAAATACAACATACCTACATGTATATATAGGTGAAGACATACATACATACACACATAAAATATTTAAATGGCAGGGATGGAGAGGGTTGCCAGTAAAGTACTTTAGACATTGTGACAAAAATGTCTTAGTAGAAGGGGAAAAATTTATTACTATCACAGGTAGAAGAAGAATTATGAAAGATACTTCCTATAATAACCTGTTATGTTGGGCCACCCATGGAAAACAAGCCTTCCTTTCTCATCAGCTGAATCTGATTTCAATGTACCTTTTTAGTACCTTTTAATTCTTTTTGGTAGGGCTGGGGAGAGGCAATCCAGGCTAAGTGACTCGCCCACAACTAGCAAGTGTCTGAGGTTGAATTTGAGCTCAGGTCCTCCAGACTTTAGGGCTGGTGTTCTATTCATTGTGCCACCTAGCTGCCCCTCCTTTTAATCCTTTTGGTGGAAATGTTCCTTGTCCCAGGAGTAGCTCCAAACCATACCTTTCTCTTTGGAGCATGGAGTCCCTTACACTCCCCAGACTTCCTGACTCTTTGACAGGAAAAAATGGGGTCCTCTCTTTTTGTTGTTTTTTTTTAAAGCAGTCAATAATTAATAGAAATATAAATAATGTAATTATTCAATGAACAATTATTTAATTGAATATCATCACCCTGAGGAAATTCTGTATGTCTGTGAATGAGGTTTCTCTTTATTTAGAGTTAAACAAACAAACAAACAAATAAAAACTAGATTAACATATTTGCCTGGAGTTTAATTAATTCAACCATCCTTCTTTTGTTTTAGGAAATGTTTTATTCCTCCTTGGAAGGAATAAGCTGAGGTACCAAAAAGCATCTGGCAAACAATAATATGTTTTTCTTGGAATCAGAATGATCCTTGAAATGCCAAGAGCAAGTTAGTCAATGACGTTGGCTCTTACTCTAGCCCATCTGTCTTCTGCAAACATTTTCATTGAGTCGTTTTCTCACCTTTTTCGTTTAGAAGTTCTCCATCTATATGCCACGAGAGGTTTGCTGTGGGGAATACATTCCTCACCAAACAGCTAAAGTTTTTCTGCAGCAGAGAGGGAACAGAGAGATAATCATTGATATGTTCTGATTATGTGGGGTTTGGGACTTCTTGTTCTTTTCCGGTAACAACACTCAGACACTTGGAACTTCTACAGCTAATAGACTTCCTCCTAACATCCTGTCTAATAAATATTGGATGTACCATAAGTCCACGTTGTACCTATTGTTCAATCGCTTCAATCATGTCCAGCTCTGTGACTCCATTTGGCGTTTTCTTGGCAAAGATACTAGAGAGATTTGCCATTTCCTTTTCCAGCTCATTTTACGGATGAGGAAACTGAGGTGAAAGGGGTTAAGTGACTTGCTCAGGGTCACACAGCTCGTAAGCTCCTAAGGCCGGATTTGAACTCAGGAAGATGAGTCTTCCTGATTCCAGGGCCCCCATTGTATCCACTGTGACACCTAGCTGACTTTTGGGACACTCTGTAGAGACAATCCCCAACTTATAGATCATTTGGGTGTTCAAATATTTGCTTTTAAGTTGGTTATTTTGTAATTAGTCATACCCTTTTTCTCACAACAATCCAGAAAAAATTCCAGTAATCTATTCCACCCATTTTGCAGAGGAAGAAGTTGAGATAAGAGGTCAATGAGGACCTGAAGACCTATTACCCAGTCAAGTATTAAAGTCAAGACTGGGCCCTTGTTTTGGCTCCTCTTTCCATTATAATGTACTGTCTCTCATAAAAGCACATTTAATCCATATTCAATCAATCAGCATAGTCATATCACTGAAATAAGAAATAATATTTGTTTAGCCAAAAATAGTAGTTTTGCAAGTCCTGGATATGCATTATCTCATTTGATCCACAAGACAATACTATAAAGTAGGGGATATTTGTCTCACACTTACAGACATGGAAAGTCTCAGAGAGATAGTAAATGTCTGAGATTGGATTGAAACTCATGATTTTCTTGACTACAATTCTTTATTTTATCTACTGTAAGTAAAAGTGGCTAAAATATACTAATAGTATTAGTTTGAAGATCCCATATAAAGAAAAAAAAAGAAATTTTGCCAATTTTTCCCTGGTCCAGGGTCATCCCTAGGTATTGACAGAAAAATTGTTAATATCAGTTGCAATATTACCTGCCACTCCAGCTTAATGATCTAAGTAATATCAGAATTCCAGTAACATTCATGCATTTCTACTACTCTCGATTAGGTTGAATTGGGCCCCTAAGT
>CM053771.1:297653955-297677064 GCA_028658325.1 Potorous gilbertii
CCACACCCTCCATGCTCCTTCCACCTTTTCTTCTATAAACTTAAGAACTTTTCCTGTGGCTCTCTTGGTGGGATATCCCCCAGGGGCAGGTTTGCTACCCTGTTATCTTGATTAAAGATGCTTTATTCGTCCAGTGATGAGTTTGATTTATTTCAGAATTTGATAGTATTATTCCAAAATAAATGGTTTGTCTTAGCATGGCAAACCAAATAGAACCCCTACCACTTCCCTGTCTGAATTTCTCTTCCTTCTTGTGCACCTCATCCCATCTTTATATCACCTTAAACCCCTCACTGTAGTTGCTGTGCTTGGGCGTATGAGAAGGGGGTTAGCTGGGGGCAGGGAAGAGTGAGTAATCAGAGCACTGGATCTTAGCTAGGTGTTAGTAGGAAAGTTAGCCTGAAAGTAATCTGAGCAAATGAATGCACACTAAGGTAAGAATGCCCAGTTTTCTCATAAATGTGTTTGCCTCTTAAATATTCTTCCCAAATGGGTCTGTGATCTCATAAATTTGGAAATCCTTTCCCTAATGAAGCAAGTTCACAACCAGCCCATAGGATGAAATCCTAATAAAGCTGCCCCCCTGCTCCAATAATCTAACTTCCTTATGGGCCTCACTGAACAATAGGCATGTCCTGATTTAACCACACAATCTGGCTTTAACCACATCACAAGCCCCCAAATGCAATCACAGGACTTACTGAACAGCATGCTCACTGCCCCTAGCTAGCCACTGCCCCTAGATCCAATTCACATATTTGAACAGATGTGTCTTTGCACTCAATCACCACCACATCATCCATTTTAAGCCAAGACAGGACCACAGTACTGAATTATCCATCTTGACTGGACAGGACCACAATAACTAACCAATCAGAGAGCATCACAACTAGGGTGTTTGACCAATGAGCTATAGAAGGGACCCCCCCCCATTACCTAACCCCTTCACAAATCCCTCCTGCCTTTCAATATTCATAATTTCTGCTGTGTAATTAGCATCATTATACCACAAACTTGCCTGTGTTATTTTACTAAGTTGCTGGTTCCTCTTGGAATCTAGCCTGCTTCTGAGGGGCATCAATTGTTAATAAATTGCCTGCACTTGGATTAGAGGTGGCCTGACTGAATTCTTTGAGATGGTTCTGCCACAGCACACCATGAAACCACAACACATAAATACCCATCTTGTGCTACTGTCTATGTTCACCCAAGAGGGTCCACCCAGTGCCCTGGAAGCCTTCTTCACTCTCTTGAACCCCAGTAGATCTCTAATAAAGGGTCTTGGGGCAGTGTTACAAAGTGAAGTGAAAAAATCCAGCTGTTAGAGGAGGAGAGATTTTTGGCAGGAGGGTCAGATCTCAGCCCAGGAATCTGTACGAAGAATGAACTCCATTAAAATATTTCTGTTTTTCATATTTTTCTTCCCTCTTCCTCCACTTCTAAATCCATATGTTCACTAATACCTTCATGTTTTCTTTTCCTAACAGTCACTTTTGCAGCAGGGACAAGGAAGTGCCTGGCACTTACAAACTGACTAACAGACTTACTCTGTAAATCACCAACCAGCCACTGCCTGAAGACTTTGTTTTTTTCTTTTTTTCTTTCTTTTGGTTTTAAATGTATTTTTTTAATTCACATAACAAAACAAGCATTTTCATAACAATAAGAAGATTGCACATGAAACTGCAAATCTATCATGTACAACTTGCTAGTCCCTCCAAATAGACAACACAATTATCACGTAAATTTCTTTCTTTCTCTTTTTTTCTTCTCACCCTCCCCTGACCTAGAAATGGCTACCATTAAACTCAAATAGGTGTGTGTATGTACATAAAATTATTCTATACGTGCTTCTCTTTATCGCTCTTCCCCCGGATGCAGATAGTGTCTTTCTTCTTATGTCATTTATTTTTAATTTATGTATTTATAATAGTCAAAATGTCTTAGTCCCACAAAGCCATTGCCTGAAGATTTTGGATGAGAGGAACTCCCCCCATCCCATCACTGCTTCACCACCTTCTGAGGTAACCCATTACACTTCTGGATGGCTCAAATTTTTAGGAAGATTTTTATAGGATATTATATTGGAATTAGAAGACCTGCCTGAAACACTTAAGGTTTGTAATTCAGTAGCAGAAATACAGACAGAACCTAGGTCTCCTAATTCTGTCTGCTTCTCCATACAATAGACCAGGGAAGAAGGAACAAGCATTTCTACAGCAGCTGCTATGTGCCAAACACTTTAGAAATGTCTCATTTGATTCTCATAACGCTGCTTGGGAGACAGGTACTGCTACGATCCTCATTTTACAGTTGAGGACACTGACAGACAAAGTTTAAGTGACTTGACCAGGGTCACATAGTTAGTAAGTGCTTGAGAATGAATTTCAACCCAGGTCTTTCTGACTCCATGATGGATGTTATATCCCCTGTACCACCTCGCTGCCATCAGTCAACTAAGACGTGTGAACTTCTTTCCCTCTCCAGGATTCGTTGTGCTTGACTCTAAGCACTATTGGTAATGGGAGATGATATATTTTGCCTGTTGAAAAACAGTTGAAAAGACAGTTGGTGTCCAGGTTGGGGAGGGCTGACTAAGTGGTCCAGGAACATAGATTCTGTGACCTTAGGTTAATTTGTTGTCTGTCATTCATGAACCACACAGTGATTAACGAGGAAAAAAAATGAAAGTTTGACTAAGTCATGGTGGAATGCCATCTGTTCACACTCAGATGCAGCCTCCTTAGATCAGATCTGGAATACATTGGAAGAACAGGGATAGGCGGTCACTCTGTACTGGGTCTGTGAGGGCTGAACATTTACCTCTTCTAGACACCCTCGAACTCTTCTTCTCTTTCTTTTTCTCTTTCTTTTTTGAGTTGAGGGACTTTAAACAGTCTACCCACAAAACCCTATTCTGATGACTCATACTAGTCAGGAAGTAACCCTGGGCTCTTGAAGTATATGTCACTGGAGTGCAAACCCTGTCTGGTCACATACAAGTTATAAAGGCTTTGAGTGGGGGGAAGGGGTAGCAGGTAAGTGGCACAGTGGATAGAGTGTTGGACCTGGAGTCAAGAGGACCTGGGTTCAAATCAGACACTCAGCAAAATTGTTGTATTAAAAAAATCTTAAGTGAAATCAATAAGTATTTATTATGTGATTACTATAGCACAGTTCTAAGAATACAAATAGATAAAACAAAAAGAGGGCAGCTAGGTGGCATAGTGGATAGACTACCAAGTCTAGAGACAAGAAGACTCATCTTTCTGAGTGCAAATTTGGTCTCAGACACGTAATAGTTATGTGAAACTGAATAAATCATTTAACCTTGCTTGCCTCAGTTTCCTCATATGTAAAATGAGCTGGAGAAGGAAATGGCAAACCACTCCAGTATCTTTACCGAGAAAACCCCAAAAGGCAGTCACAGAGAGTCAGACAGGCCTGAACAACAACAAGGTTAATATGTGGTTTTCTACATCAACATGCAGCTGTAGGAATCCTTACGTCCAGTTTAGTTGTCCCCAATTTTTATTTTATTTTGATACCATTGGTTTACTCCACCATCTAAGCTCTTCACCCACCACATGAGTAATAAAATCAAATGATGATTCAATTAGTTGAACAAACATTTATTGAGGAATTATTCTGTAAAAGTTACTATGTAAAATAGCCTCTGATCTCAAGGAGCTTAAATTTTATTGGAGGGCAGGAGATATTAGATTATATACTTAGATATGTATACATATATATGTGTATGCGTATATATGTCTAGATCTACATATCTCTATGTATATACATTAAGCATATATTATACCTTTTTATTGGGTGAATATTAGAATATATACTTAGCTATGCAAAACATATATAGTATAACTGTCAGACTGTTTATACCAGAGACGTTATTTTAAAAAAATGTGCAAACAAGCAAAAGTTGATCTTGCTTAATGCTTCAATCCAAATATAATTAGAGAAGTTCATACTTTACCTTTAGACTACTACTTTAGAGATTTAAAAACTCTCTGTTAGACTTAAGAAATCAATGAAAAATTAAAGGGCAGAGAAAAAAACTGTAATGGATGAAAGACCACTGCCACATTTGAGTGACAAGTTAGTGACAAGTTGCTACATTTTGTCAAATGAATCTGTATCACATGACTCATGTGCCCCTGTCTCCCCACTCATGTACAGATATCAGGTACTTCAGATCTCCATCACTTCTCAGTTTTCTTTCATAGTAGCCATCTTAACAGTTTTTCCTGTTTAATTCTCTCTGCTTTCCAACTTTTCCTCCATACAACTGCTCCAAAAATCTTTATAAAACAATTCTGATCATGTCATTCCCCAGCTCAAAAGTCTTCAGAGGTTCACTGTTTTTTTTAGGAGAAAACACAAACTTCCCCTTAACACATAAAGCCCTTCATCATCTCAATCCAATCAACCCTTCCCGATTGAGTTTACATCACTCTCCTTAAAGTACTTTCTATTCCAATGATATCAGTCTACTTGGTGTTGCTCATTCTTAGCCGTTATATAAAATACCTCTTTTCCTGAAATGAACTCCTTCCTTACTTCAATTTCTTAGGATCTTTCTGAGCATGACTGATGTAGAATCTTCCTTGGAAAGCCTTTCCTGATCACCCCAGTTTTTATATTTCCTCCCTCTTCAAATTATTCTGTCTTTACTTATCCAAAGATGCTTTATCTCCCCAGGAGAAAGTAAGATCCTAGAGGGGAAAGCAATTTTTCCTCTGTAAAATCCTTTGATGGAAATACTCTTGATTGATGAACATAAATCTTGGCCTGTTGTAGTCATTAAGGTTTTCTAAGAGCTTTTAGGTTACTTACCTCTTCCAAGATATCAATGGAGCTTTCCTGCATGTTCATCGAGATTTCTGGTTTAGCTTGAAAGGAAAATACAAACATGGTTAGTTGTACTGAAGATCATTTCTTACAGCTTGTTAGGGCCAGGCCCCAAATGTATGTGTGTGTATGTGAGAGTATGCCTTCTATAGACTATATCCTCCACCTTTTCATCTTCTGTCCCATCTCTCAATATGCTCTGCTCATGACCTTTGTTCAGGCTTCCTTGATTTCCCTTTCCCCAGGATACATAGTATTTTAATTTTTCCCCTTCTCTCATAATCTTTTTCTTGCTGTCCCACATGTGGTGACTTTGGCTTCTAGACCCATTGTATCTTCTATCTTTATTTCACCTACCTTTTCCTGATACAAACAAGTTCTGTAGGGGTGATAATGTCCAATTTAGTAAAAATAAATGCAATATAAATTCTTTGAGAATAGAGTTATTTGATTTTTCAGTGTTGTATTCCAATCACCCAGCATATGAACTTCATACATATTTTTAATCTAATTTAATTGCTTTCCACTTGAATTCTCATTCCATTCAATCTTAATGCATCCCACACATCCTCTCTCCTTCCAATACAAATGCTCTTCAGTCATCTCACTACTATCTCTGTCCGGTGTGGTCATTGGATGAATTCCCTTTTCTACTATTATACAATTTATCCATTTTTTTCTGGCTTCTCTCTAATTTACTTCAGCATAAACTCACCCTCTACCTGCACAGAAACAGTGACCACCATGTCAACCCAAATTAGGAAACATTGTTTGACAATGGATATTTATTTTGTAAAATTTCATTAAAAGTGTATGATTTATTCTTGTTCTAGGAAAGCTAGAACTTAAGTTTTCTGTGCTTTACGAAAGTCTTCTTCCAGTGTCTGGTCATGGTTTAATGATTATCTTTTAGTTCTTGAAGGCTAGGACAATTGAGGAAAAACCCTGGAAAGCTTTCCGAAGCTGGAAAGGTTTGGAGCATGACCCTGTTGACCCACCTATGCCAGTCCTGAGAGTCTCAGCCTAGCTAAATTTAGAAAGGCTCATCTCCACAGAGTTCACTGCCAAGGAATGAATTATTTCAACTACAGCAACTCACAAAGTTGTGGAGGGTGTGGAGAGGGTTTCAGTCTGCGGTCATGGAGGGAGATTCCATACCAGTGGAATTATAGGGTATTATAACTCAAGCTTCTCCGGGTGCATTCAGTTCTAAAAAGAGACAGTTTTGAGGGGCCTTTTGAGCATGCTCAGGTTTCCTAACATGGAATCCACTGCCTGTGTCTTTAAAAATAGAAAGATTGAGCCATGTGTTGTCATTTCTTCTATCTTTTGGCTGATTTCTTATTGACATCTCCTATCTGTCAAACCCAGCATGGAATACATGAACTGCAGCGGTGAGAAGAGAAGGAATTTCCTTCCTTCTCTTTTTTTCTTTCTTATTTTTTTTTAATTTATGAAATAAAATAAGCATTTCCATAACGTAGTATAATGAAAAAGATGATTGCACATGAAACTGTAACTCTATTGTGCACAACTTGCTATTCCTTTTAAATATATAATAAAATCATCAGGTAAATTTCTTTTTTTTGCTTTTTTTCTTCCTTCTCCCCCCCCGCCCACTGATATGGCTGCAATTAGACACAAATAAGTGCATGTATGCACATTATATATATGTATATATATACACACACACACATATATATGTATGTATACATATGTGTATATATAATTATTCTATACATACTTCTATTTATCAGTTCTCTGTCTGGATGCAGATGGTATCTTTCTTCACGAGTTCTTTATAGCTAATTTTGGTGTTTATAATAATCAGAATGACTTATTCCCTCCAAGTCATTCTTAAAATAATATTGCTGTTATTGTATGCAGTATTCTTCTGGCTCTGTTCATTTTACTCATCATTATTTCATGCAGTTCTTTCCATGTTTTTCTAGGATCACTGAGCTCATTATTTCTTATAGCACAGTAGTATTCCATCACAATCATATGCCACAACTTTAAAGAGAGAAATCTCTGAGAAACAGGCCTGGGGTGTTTGTTTCTCCTCTATTGTGCTTCTTCTCAATTTCTGGTGCCAGAGGTGATCCTTAGAGGACACAAGAACCATGGCAACCCTGGAGCCAGGATTACAGGTGGGATGGTACAGCCAGCCCATCATGGAAGCCCTAAGAAGCCAGGGTGCCTGGGATTCGAAGCCCAAAGGAGGCTTTGGACTTGAAATCGGATTGTGCTCTATGGGAACCATGCTAAGTTATGCTCCTAATCCTCTTCCCTTTCCTAGAGACTAAAGAGGAGCAAGGGATAAGTGGAATTGTGTCTCCTTTATGGGAATAAGCCTATAAATTTGTGATTATATTTTTTAGAGGTAAGTATTACCTTGTAAAAGTTCCTGTTACAAAAGTGAAGATGGTTTGCCATAAATGTAAAGACTCCTCTAATTCTGAGCTCCTACACCTTCCATTCCAGAATCTGCCACTTTCTGTCTGCTTAGTGATTAGCTGGCAATTACTCCAATCACTCTTACAATACCTTATTTCATGTTGTTTATTTTCTCTCTCCTCCTCCAGATCCATCTTCACCTTCCTAGAGAATTTCAACACCTGGTTGATGGTTGCACCCAAGGTTCTATCTGGGGTCAGAAGATGGAATAGAAACTTTGGGGTTGGGATGCAGTGGGGGATAAGGAATGGAGTGGGAGGGAGGATAGAGAAGAAACACTCTAGGGAGCAAAGTGGGGAGGAAGGACTGAGAGTTTTCAGGGATGAGGAAATGAACCTGGAATCTACCATTTGGGGAAGAAAAATGAGTTTTTGTGGAAGTCCTGGGAGGTGGTGGAGAAACTTTATGCAGTTGTTTGGACTTAACCATGCAAAGCTGAGAAACCAGACCTGTTGCTCAGAGACCAAGTTTGTTTAATGCTTAACTTAGAACCTAGATTATGCTGATCAGAAACCCAGTCAGTATCAAAGATTGATACAAGGAATGTAAAAAGTTTTCTCCCACTCTACATCTCGAGCAACCCATGTGTTTTATCTGGAAACTGCCTGTGTGCTGGCCAATCCATTATTCTTACCTTGTTCCTTTTTCCAAATCCTATATAATATGTAACCTATAGACTCTGGGAACAGGGGGTCACACTTTTTCAGGTGGATGACTCAGTAAATTTTCTTCTAAATTATCTTAGTTAAGAATCTTTTGTTCTCAGCTACTAGTAGCTGAGGTCTCAATACTCAAGAAGTGAGTTTTAGGCTGAGGCTATAGTTCAAAGATGTTCATGGTACAAATGATTATAGAATTTAGAGCTAGAAGAGACTTTGTAAAGATCATCTACTCCAGGAATTCTTAACCTTTTTTGTGTCAAAAGCATCTTTGGCATTCTGGTATCTCTGTGGCCTCCCCCTCCTATCTTATGGTTTTCCTCAGATCTCCCATTTCAGGAGGGTGCCTTGTCCACTCATGTATCATTCATTTTCAGACTGTATCCCCTTCTTCTGATACCTTTTCTCTTACCCTCCTTCAGCTTCTATTTATGTCTTGTCTTTTGCCATTAGAATATGAGTTCCTTGTGGTTAAAGAATGTCTTTCTATTTGTATTTATGTTCCCAGGTTTGTACAATGCTTAGCACATGGTAAATACTCAAGAAATGTTAGTTGAGTTGACTGAAAAATTTATGAACACTTTCTCAAAATAATGTGTTTAAATGCACAAAATAAAATATTTAATATTATAATGAAAAATCAATATACAATTACAAAAATAAGAACTTCACAGATCAAAGGTTTTATTCTTGATCTTGTCCAACATCTTACTTTTAAAGATGAGGTCACTCAGGCTTAGAGATGTTAAATGATGTTTTTAACTGTTGTTCTTACTGGCTCTTAGAGAAAGATTCTATTCCCTTAGACTTTTCAACTCAGTTGGTAAGTTCACTCAGAAGGTGAGGTAAAGGCGCCAAGATCTTAGGTTAGGTTAATGCTTGATAAGATTAATTTCATGTAAAATTTATATATGGATACACATGGATATATATATCCACATACATTCATATACACATGAAATCTCATTTCATGTATATGTATATGTATATGAAATCTCATTTGCCTCAGGGGCATCTGTTTTTCTGTAGGATTTATTCTGTAGAGTTTATTCTGTAACTAGCTTAATTTTAATATTGTTATTCTGTGTTTTTTCTAGTATGGTTTCCATTGTTTTCAAAGATGTTTTGAGGTTTGATTTTTTTGTTGTTTTTGCCAGTTGTGGTGATGGTTATGTATTCAAACTCTCTCACTGAAGTCTCCTTGGTTCATATTTTCAAAATGTTTGGTTATGCTGACTCAGTGACCCATTGTTCCCAGATCTGCCTATCAACCAATGTTTGGGGGAGGCATCATGAAATCTACAGCTTTATCTTTCCTGGTATTTGTTACATGACCCTGTACCTGTACCTGGAAACTGCACATCTGCTTTGGGGAAGAACTGAAATTCAAAGATCTTTGCTGGCATGGACCTGTTTGAATTGTCTTCATCTCATTACAAAACTTATCAATCAAAGTGAGTCCCATCTTGAAACCATCATGGATCTGAACCTCCAGTGATTAATTAGCCTGTCGATGTACTTGACATACATTAATAAACTCCTGTTAGTTCTCTTTGTCCTGTGTTTTGTCTGGTTAATCAGAGTGAAAATCCAAACAAGTTTCCTTTCAATGCATGTATGAGGCAGCTAGCTGGTGGTGCAGTAGACAGCAGACTGGACCTGGAGTCAAGAAGACCTGAATTCAAATCTAGTCTCAGACACTAGTTGTATGATCCTGGGCAAGTCACTAAACTTCTATTTACCTTGGCTTCTTTAATTGTAAAAGGGGGAATAATAAAAGAATCTAGCTCCCAGAATTAAGGATTGATTCATCAATTGAAAATCAAATGAAATATTATTTGTAAAAGTACTTGGCACAGTGCCCAGCAGATAGGTGCTATATAAATTCTTTTCCCCTTTCATTATGTATGTATGTGTATGCATATTCTTTACTCTTAGAATGTACTCCCAGTCCCAACCAAGCATTTTAAAAATATGAACCAAGGAGATTTCAGTGAGGGAGTCTGAATATATAACCATTACCACAATTGGCAAAAACAGCAGCATTAACAACAAAAACAAACAACAAAAAACCAAACCTCAAAACATAGTTGAAAACAATGGAAACCATATTGAAAGACCACAGGATAACAATATTAAAATTAAGTTAGTCGAATGAAGTCCTACAGAATAAATCCTACAGAGAAGCAGATGTCTCTGAGGCAAATCTAAACTCTAAATTTCTAAACTCTCTATAAGCAGATAGCTATCTGATTTTGTTTGGTGTGGACTGAATCCTAGCCCTTGTAGTTAATGATCAAAATCAGGAGCCTAGGTCTGGTTCAGATCAACTTTCACTCAGCTAACTATAGGGCTTGGGTTGGCTTGAATCCCTCTGCCCTTTAGGAGTCTGGGGGACTGGATTGAATCTTATGGATGAATCTAACTCCAGTATAACTTGGAAGTTCCCTAGGAGTACAGCTCACTTGAGAGGAAGAGTTCATAATTTTTGTGTGTGTGTCATGGGTCCCTTTGGACCTCTAGTGAAGCTTATAAGTCCCTTCTTAGATCCTTGAATGTATAAAATAGTGTATTTAGGATTAAAAAGGAAATGAATTATATTAATTATCCACATCCATGTCTTTATCTCTCCTAAAAGTTCCCAGACCCCAGGTTAAGAACTCTGGTTTAAACCCAAAGCAAATTCAAAAATCATGAGGAGAAAGGCCTGGAAACACATCAAAGTTCCAAGGATATAATGGATCATATATGACCCAGGACAAGACAAATGATGACAGAATTCTTTCAGTTGTGAGAATTAGGGAATTTTAAAAACTAGAACTACATACTTTGTTGTAAGTCATGGCTTGACAATACGGTGCCCTCAAAATTTAGGGGGTATCTTAGTATTTTGCTTAATTAAGGATTAATTTGGGTGAATTAAGCTGATATAGAGATTAATATTAGTATCTAGTTTAAAGAGACATGAAAGAAGGGCCTATCTCTGAATACGTTCATTAGCAAAGGACCACTGGTAGAATCAAAGGTCCAATGACTGACCAGAGAATGGGACCACTGTACAAATCTAAAAGGGATCAGGTTCATCAATGAGGCAGACTGTCCCTGGGCTGAACCTGTGATGGACAGGTAAATCCTCTGTGAAGTCTGAGAGGCTACAGACTCTTTGGACTGGATCAAGACTTTTGGACCTCTTTGTCTCTCACTTGTGAGACTAAGATCTCAGGAGGCTGAAATCAGCCAAAGTCTGGTAAGAGATCAGGTAAAGGATGAGTAAACACCAGAGGTTTAGAAATGATGAGTGGGTAGTGACAGAGTTTACATATTTATTTTAAAGTATTAGGTCACTGCACAAGGAATCAAGCTCTCCTACAGGTCAATACAGTTGGAGAGAATTGGACTGTCCCCTTGATCTTTAGTGGATCACTAGAGGACTAAGTTTAGCGGATTAAGAGGTGGAGGAAAGCACAGAAAAAAAAACAATGCAACCAAGATCAAAAAGGAAGCACAAAGCTGGGTAACAATTTTTACAGCCAGATTTTCTGATGAAGGTCTCATTTTTAAAATATGTAGAGAACTGAGACAAATTTATAAGAATACAAATCATCTCCCAATTAATACATGATCAATGGATATGAACAGGCAGTTTTCTGATGAAGAATTTAAAAGTAGCTATCATCCTATGAAAAAAATGTTCTAAATCACTGTTGATTAGAGAAATTCAAATTAAAACAATGCTGAGGTACCACCTCATACCTATCAGATTGGTTAATATGACAAAATAAGAAAATGATAAATGTTGGAGAAGATATGGGACAATAGGAACACTAATGCATTGTTGGTGGAGTTGTGAACTGATCCAACCATTCTGAAGAGCAATTTGGAACTATGCCTAAAGAGCTATAAAACTATACATACCCTTTGATCCAGTAATACCACTACTAGGTCTGTATCCAAATGAGATCATTAAAAAGGGAAAAGAACCCTTTTTTGTGGTGGCAAAGAATTGGGAATTGAAGGAATGCCCAGGGGAATGACTGAGCAAGTTGTGGCATATGAATGTAATGGAATACTATCGGCTATAAGAAATAATGAGCTGCCAGACTTTAGAGAAACCTGGAAAGATTTACAGGAACTGATGCTGAGTGAAGTGAGCAGAACCAGGAGAACATTATACATAGTAACAGCAACATTGTGTGATGACTAACTTTCATAGTCTTGGCTCTTCTCAGTAATACAATGATTTAAAACAATTCTTAAAGACCCAAGATGGAATATGCAATCCACATCCAGAGAAAGAACTACTGAATCTGAATGCAGATTGAAAAACATTATTTTCTCTTTTTTTTCTTTCTCCTGGTTTTTTCCTTTTGTTCGGATCCTTCCTTCATAACATGATTAAGGTGGAAATAGGTCTCCCATTGCATCCTGGGCTGTCTCCGGTCATCCTGATGAATATCTGCTCACTGGATTCAGATGACTCTGGAGGGGAAGTGAGGTTGGTGACCTGCACAGCCCTCCCTCACTCAGAACAAAGTCAAGTGCAAGTCATGTCATCATTTGTCTGATGGCATGGTCTTCTTCGGCAACGAAGGATGGACACAATGTGGAAATATATTTAATATGGAAAAAAAGAACTAAAGGAAGCTCAGAATTAGTTAGGCTAAATGCCTCACTTTATAGAGGAGGGAATTGAGGTAAAATAATTTGCCCAAGGTCTTAGGGTTAATGAATGATAGAGGCAAAAAAAGACCAAACAAACAAACCCAAAAGACTGAACCTAGATTCTTTGTCTCCAAACAGATCAATCAGTTAACCAGTCAGTAACTATCCAGATAAACATGCCAGAAGGCAGCTAAGTGGATCAGTGGATAGAGTAGTAGGCCTTGAGTCAGGAAAGCCTGGGTTCAAATCTGGCCTCATACACTAGCTATGTGTCCCTGAGAAAGTCATTTAATTCTATTTGACTCAGTTTCCTCATGTGTAAAATGAACTGGAGATGGAAATGGCAAACCATTCCAGTATACTTCTAAGAAAGTCCTATGGACAGTATTCGCATGACTATGGATCACTAAGAGTTTGGACAGAAGGACTGACAAAAACAAGTGCTAACTGTTGGGGGTACAAAAAGAGGTAAAAGACAATACCTACTGTCAAAGAGGAACAATCTAATGGGGAAAGACCACATGCAAACAAATATATACAAAGCAAGCTCTATATGGAATAAATAGAAAGTAATTAGCAGAGGGAAGGTACTAAAATTAGAAAGGGTTGGGAAGGGCTTCCTATAGAAGGTAGGATTTTAGTTTGGACTTAAAAGGAAACCAAGGAAATCAGTGTTGAAGCAGAGAAGGGAGAGCATATCTGGCATGGGGAACAGTCAGAGAAAATGCAGTCAAGATATGGAGTCTCTTGTTCACAAAACAGCCAAGAGGCCAGTGAATGTCAAAGAGTATGCTTGGAGGAGTAAGATGTAAGAACGACTGGAAAAGGTAGGTGGGGACTAGGTTTCATAAGACTTCAAATGCCCAGAAGATCATTTTTATTTGTTCCTGGAGGCAATAGGAAGTCAGTGAAGATTACTGAGTGGGGTGGGGGGTCATAGCTGTTAGGTGTGACTTGTTTTTGAGAAAAACCATTTTAGTGACTGAATCGAGGATAGATTGAAATGGGGAGAGACTTGAGGCAGGCAGACTCACCAGCAGGCTACTGAAATCATCTAGTTGTGAGGTGATGAGGGCCTTCATTAGGGTATTGGCAGTGTCAAATCTAGCATTCTCTCTAATGTACCATAGTATGTAGATGAGGTTTTCACCAAAGCATTCCTGTCATTGCCATGCAATGATTATTTTAATATTTAACTAAACACACACACACACACACACACACACACACACACACACACACACACACACACCCTCCAAAGGACATCCTTGTTTTACTCCCCCCGACGATCTTTGTCATTCACATCTTTTTGTCACCAGCCCACCTTCACCAACAAATTTCCACTGGAGATTTGGCTTGTCAAAGTGGGTTCAGGGAATTTACATGCATGGATGGATACGTGATGGAGCCAGATGGGAATCCTTGCATGATCATAATTTGGCCTGCCTAAATGCAAATGGACAAAGCCAGATATAAATACAAATTAAAATGTCAGGCATAGATTGGCCTGATATAATACTTTATAAAGACAATGAGAATGCTGTGGAGACAAATCATAAAAGTAGAGAGATAAAGCATAGTAAAAACTGATGGAAAACATTAGCAATGACATAAAGACATCTTTACAAAACAAAAACAAAAATAGGAGATTTAAATGTCAGAAGTATTACTACTTTGAGCTATAGCCAGAGAACCTTCAGCTATTGAAGATGATGCTGCCAAAACCAAGAATATAGATTTTATCCATATTCTGAATGGTTGCTTTAGTCTATTTGCAAAAATGCAGGGAACATTGTTTTAGGATAAAACTTCCTCTCAGGATCCTGATAGACTGTTGAGTAAAGAAATCAATGATAATTTTGAAATGGTGGCAATCCTGAACAGTTTTTTTTTGTTTAGAAACAAACAAAAAAAAACCCCCAAACACTTTCTAGCTCCTCAGAGACCTGACACATGCCACTATTCTGAAACCAATGATTTGAGATAATGCAAGGAAGGAAAAAATGATGTGTGTGTGTGTGTGTGTGTGTGGTGTGTGTGTGTGCATGCATGTGCACACACACGCACACACACAATGCATCACGTTTTTTTTTTTATCTAAGACAAGCAGTAGGATAACAGTTATTCAGACAAAGAAGATGTATTCCAAAATAGTCTAAAATTTTCATATTGCTGAAAGTACAGCCATCAAAGGGAGAAGAGATGATACTGTTAAGGGGAACAGAGTTGAGAGGATGAGGAGAAAGGGTAATGATGGACAAAACCAGATCCACTGACATCAGGGGCAGAGCAGGCAGGATGAGCTCAATACATTATAAATTTCTTGCCTGGACAAAGCCCCAACTTTCACACACTAGTTACTGCTCTGAACAAAGGTAAAGCAATTTGAGACATAACTACAACTTGGCTCCTCCCCGCCCCTTTCTAAACATGTGATTGCTTTTTCCTTCTTTCAAGAAGTTTTTTTATTTTATTTAAAAATTTTTATTTTATTCTATTTTGTTAACTGAGTTTTTGGTTGTTGTTAACTTTCCAATCCAAAATAGAGAACAGGAGAAATGAAAGTTTTTGATTGGACTACTCAGAACCTTCTTTCAGTAGTTCCAGCTGTGTTTGACTCTTCATGACCCCATTTTAGGTTTGCTTGGCAAAGATACTGGAGTGGTTTGTCATTTTCTTTTCCAGCTCATTTTATAGATGAGGAAACTGAGGCAAACAAGGTTAAGTGACTTGCCAATGGTTACATATCTATTAAGCGTCAGGGGCCAGATTTTGAAAGAAAAGTCTTCCTCACACTATCCATCACACCACCTTGGGAATATATAACAAGAAATGAAAAAGATTTTAAAGAAAGGTAAGGCATTTTGGGCCAGCTCTGTCACCCATAGGGCCAAAAGAAAGCAAAACTCTCTAACAGTATTTGCAATTATAGAAGTAGATTTTCATTTCTTTCCCAATCTTTTAAAATAAGTGATATTTCCCATTGCAGTTTTACTTTACTCTCCACTCTATCTCTCCTGACATTCACGTTTTAAAATTCAATTTCTTGTTAACATAGGCATGGAGAGAAATCAAAACCAAGGTCTGTGTGTTTGTTTAATTTTTCCTTGTATCACTGGGCAACGTGGTCAAATAAAATATTCTCCTTGTCTTCTGAAATTGATCCTTGCTAAATCTTTGCATTGTAAGCAGGCTACAGTGAATGGTTAGAGCTGAATTACATATTTCTCAGACTCAAGAGATGATAAAATGGGAAATCTTGGCCGATAACTCTTCCAGAAGAGCTTGGGTATTTATTCATTCCAGGACATCTGGAATTGGTCCTGCAAGGGTTGCTTGGGGCTGGGGATAGAGGGAGGTAAAGCAATGGTCTCTTTCTCGTACCATGCCTTGGTGCTCCAGCAAGCAATGCCATATGATTAGGTTTTTAGCAGTTCCAATAAAAGTGATTTCCAGTACCATTGGGGGAAAAGTAGAGTTAAAAATGAGTCATTCATCACCAGCCAGCTAACAAGTAAATACTGCAGCTTTTTATCTTATTCTATTTTGTTAACTGAGTTTTTGGTTGTTGTTATTAACTTTCTGATCCCAAATAGAGAACAGGAGAAATGAAATAGTGTTTGATTGGACTACTCAGAACCAAATCTTGTCCTCTACAATGCCAGGCAAAGGTAAACACAGGAGATCCACATAAAAATACCTGTGAGGTTGAAAGGCGAACCAGAAAGTTCTTACCAAAAACTTTAATTCTGGTGACATTCTTCAGGATGTTGCCAGATTGCAAGGTAATATGGCAGGCAAACTTTCTGTCATCATCAAAGATTTCAACTGATGACAGGTAGAGTCCATTGTCTTTAAGTAGGACAATTCTGTTCTTCAGAAAGGTGTTGTTTTGGATAGCAAGAGCTTCTTGTGTTCCATTTTCCTCCTGTTGAGAATACCATTAGATCAGTTATCAAGTCAATCAACAAGCATCAGCTGAGCCTGATATTTGTCAGGCATCGTGCTAGACTGCTAAGGATACAAATACAAAAATGTAACAGTCTTTGCCCACCATGAGGTTCATCATTTCAAGGGAGATCATCTAAGTTTATCAATGGTGTTGGTGTAATGGTTATGCTGGTTAGCAGGTAGGCAAAGCTGTTAATCACTTGTGCTCATTTTTTTCCCTACCTTTTTGTGAGTTGTACTACTCCTTTTACTATGATTTTCCTAAGCCATTCTCTCAGCTCCTCTCCTCAAGAAGTGACTTTACTTTCAAATTTAGGCCAGCAAGCTAGCAGAGGCCATCCTTCTATTATGATCTGGCTAATTACAATAGTCACTACTGCATGAATCATGGCCTCGGGGAATCCTAGTATAAGTATTCTTTCTGCCCTGAACCTCCATCCAGAGACCTCAATAAGGCAAAATGCTTTTGTTTTATATTTCTCTCTCTCTACCGGGGCTCCCCAATTGCTGCTACATTTGAGCAATAATGATAGTAGTGTAATATGGATTGGCAGCATTTAGCACAATTGCAAAATTGGGGAGAAAAAGAAAACATTTAAACACAGAAGGGAGCATCTCTTTCCAAAGAGAGGTATCAAAACTCAAAGACATAGTCTCACATCTCTGCAAAGCAAGGGAAAAAGTGTGGGGGAGAGAGAGTCTGAGGGGGAAGAATGAAACTGACTAGGCTCTCCCCACAAGCCAAAGAAAATTTATCTGAAGCAAAAGGTTAGCCCAATACATCCAGTGCACAATACACCCACACAGACTCAGTCCTAGAACTGGAAATAACTAACCAATGAGGACTTCCCTTCATGTTTTCCCATATTCAGGGTCCCTACAGTCTGCCACTGACCTTCTAAAGTCCGGGGCTTTCTTCCTTCCCTGTACAATGCTTTAGAATGAAAGGATGGAAGAGTTCACCAGCAATGAAAGGACCAACAGGGGGCAAGAAGGAAGGGGCAACACAACAAAATCCACAAACTGGACGTTTATCCTGTAAAGGTAACCATATTCCATTTTCTACTCTCTCAATTTCTCTGCAGGGAGAATCCAGAACTAGAAGGCTATTGAGAACCTAAAAGTAGAATCCATTTACCCATACTTTCCATGAGTTCTTGTCCATCATCAACTGTGGAGAGTAAATTAGAAGCAATATTTCAAAGTGTTATCCTGTGGGAAATGACAATCCGTAGGGGACAACATCAGGAATCTCCATTGTCTATTTCTGACTTTCTCAATGACTCTTTGAGTAAGCCTGGAGAGTATATTTGATTGTTCTCTACTTTACTATATAAAATGAGACCACTAACTGTCTGTCCTCATCCAATCACAATATTCTCCTTTTCATTCTAGCCCAATTAAACAAGATTATCCTCTGGATCCTTCCCCTAAATGACTAATTAAATCAATCATGCTAATCAAATAAAGTCAAGATGGTGACTATTATTCATTTAATTCTTAGATTTGATCATTTACAATTTAATTTAGCAAACTTGTAGTTAGTATGGGTCAGGTGTAGAACATAGTTCCAGCTTTGGAACTCAGCTATAAGGGCAGAACTTGCTTTCATATTTCCTCAGTAGATGCCTGGACTTGTGTATTCCAGGTAACAGTACTGAGGATTGAGAGGTTGTGTCTGCAATGAAAGCAGTGGTCATATCATCCATTTGTCAGTCAGTAACTATTTATATTGTGCTAAGTACTGGGGATACTGAGAAAGATAAAAACATGATTCTTGCTCTCAGTCATGAATTATTAGGCTGAGTAAGAGGGACTGAACTATTTGACAGGAGATGCTGAAGCCAAGTCAGGTATCACACTTAACCAGGCTGCCCAGGACTCTGGAGAGAGGCATGGATAGTGCAGAGGTAGCGGAATCCTTCTCCACCTTCTCCTAGTCCTCCTACTCACTCTCTTTCTTGAGGGTTAGTTCTAAGGTGGGTAGTTAGATGGTGCAGTGGATTGAATTCTGACCCTAGAGTGAGGAAAACTCATCTTTTGGAGTTCAAACCCAGTCTCAGACACTTACCAGCTGTGTCACCTTGAGCAAGTCACTTAATTATGTTGACCTCAGTTTTCCTCATCTGTAAAATGAGCTGGAGAAGGAAATGGCAAACCTCTTCAGTATCTTTGCCAAGAACAGTTGGCTATGACTGAACAATAACTCTAGGGCCTATGTAGAGATTTTCAGGCAGCTTTACAGTACTTGCCAGGGAAAGAGAGCATAAAGAACATCATTCCAGCCTGCAGTGGGATTTGGGGG
The DNA here is from genome assembly GCA_028658325.1 of Potorous gilbertii. Taxonomy (NCBI): domain Eukaryota; kingdom Metazoa; phylum Chordata; class Mammalia; order Diprotodontia; family Potoroidae; genus Potorous; species Potorous gilbertii. The sequence goes on from CM053771.1 coordinate 297,672,853, forward strand.
GGCTTAAGCGGAGGAGCTGAATTAGACATTGTTGAGAAGGCTGCTCCTTTTTTCCTCACTGGTACTTTGATCTCAGATTCTGGGGAGCTTTATCTAAGAAAATCCTTCAAGTTTCCCTGGTTATTTCTTGAACACATGAGAATGGGGAAACGGGCAATCCAGAATGTGCTACTTCACACAGTACTTTTGGGGATGGATAAATGTATGAATTCAGATACTAATGGGCCAATGACTTCAAATGGTCATAAAGATACAGCCACTTGGGGAGTCCTATTTCATTTTATTATTTTTCTGTTTCAATCATTTAAAATATACTAAGCTTTAATGCGTGCATATTTCTTTGTGAGTCACAGATACTGGGGAAAGAGATAAGTATGTAAATGAGAAATGAGATACAACCTATACATAAACAAGGGAAATTTTCTTACAATAAATTTCAGCTTTGTTAAATGTGACAGGATGATGTGGTAAGTTTATGAGACATAGGTGAATGATTATTTTACATTAAAATTTAGTACTATTATTTTACTGAATTTTCAAATTTATCCATCACAAAAGAACCACCTAAAATAAGACATTTTAGATTCCACCTCTCCCTGCTTCCATATATCCTACTTTTTTTTCTTTTTGAATTCTTCATTAGAAAGGATAGATCTTTAGAGTGGGAGAAGGAGGGATACAGTGTAGGGAGGCAGCCTAGGTGATATAAAAACAAAATACATCAACAAAATCTAATTAAAAAATCGAATGTAACCAAACTTGAAGAAACTTGAGCCAAGATAGGGGGCTAGCTGTAGTCAGGGTTCTTTTGTCAGAGTCTACTCTCTGCCTTTCCTATCTACTTTTACAAATGGAGGTGAAAATCATCAGTTCACAAATATGAATGACATTACACCTAGCCTCAAGCATCTTACTCTTGTAAAGGCTTATTACCTTAGCAGACCTGCACATACAAAAGAATTGTTAACCTAGAAATATTTATTGAATAGGATGTAGCAGTGTCTCTGATGCCATGGTCCTCTTTGAAAACGAAGGACGTACACAACAACAACCTGTGAGATTCAAGTAAAAAAGAGGAACCACTAAATCATACAGAAAGATCCCCATGGATGGCATACTGATTTAGAAAACCACATATTAACATTTTCTATGTTCTCTTGTATTTTTATGTTAAATATTTTCCAATTTCATTTTAATCTGGTTTGAACTGCATTCAGCAGTGTTGTATGCCAGAAGTGTTTGATACCTCTGGTATATAGGATTAGATAGGAGTCAGGGGTTTTGTCACCCTTTTCCTATATCCCTGGAAAGGTAGCTCCCTTTGAGCACAGGTAGCCTCACACCTTAGCTTCCTGCACTCTATGATACACTATGGGTTCTTTCTGTCAAAGATTTCAGGGAACTGCAGAATGTTGTTCCAATGCTGAGCTGGCCCACAGCATTCTGTAAGGGAAATATTTTTAAACCCTAAAGGAGGGCTGAATGAACAAAACTGTACTTTTGACATCTCTTGGGACAGCCTTCTGCCAGGGATTTTAGGGGGTGGGAGAAACTTCTGGCATGAGGGCCATTACCATTTCTTATGTCTAGAAAGGGTCTGCATAGCTGATGTTATGTGCCTTCCATACCAGGGAATATGGATTAAAGCCTCCTAAACTAGTCCTTGGGTACTGTAAGACTAATTGACATTCAGAGGATAACATAAAAAACAAGACATTGTTTTTGCTCTAAGTCTGGATGTTTTCAGTTTGGAAATTATACCTAAAATATAAATAAGGCATTTGGAAGGGGAGCGCACTTTTTTCAAACCAGTAAGGCATGATTGTCTATCTGATATTTATTACAAGGCATTCTGAAGGCCTTAAATTACAGGTCTATAAACTTTATCAATCCACATTTTGAACCAATAAGCAAACATCTATCTGAAAGTTGTGCTGTATCATGTTTATTTAAAAGTCAATTTATTATTATGAATAATAATTATTTTGATAGCATAATATGCATCAAGTTGTTTGATCCTTCTCATAGCTGCCAAAGTAATATTTTACTTTCCTCTAATGACATGTAAGAACAATTTTAAGTTTTTTTTTAAATTTTGAGATCCAAATTCCCTCCTTTCCTGACCCACTCATTGAGAAGGTAAGCAATTTGATATAGGTTATAGATGTGCAGTCATAAAAAAACATATTTTATGGTAAGTCCTATTGTGAAAGAAAACACAGACAAAAAAAACCTAAGAAAAATAAAGTAAATAAAGAAAAAAATATGCTTTGATTGGCATCCAGACTCCATTGATTCTTTCTTTGGAGATGGATAGCATCTGTCATCGTAAGTCCTTCAAAACTGTCTAGGGTGATTGTATTGCTGTGAAGAGCTGAGTTATTCACAATTGATCACCACACAACATCATTCTCCTGGTTCTGCTCATTTCACTTTGTGTCAGTTCATGTAAGTCTTTCCAGGATTTCTGAGAGCTTCCTGATTGTCATTTCTGGTAGCACAATAATATTCATTACAAACACATACAAGTTGTTCAGCCATTCCACAACTGATGGACATCATTTCAATTGCCAATACTTTGTCACCACTAAAGCAGTTGCTACAAACATTTTTGTGCACATGCATCCTTTTCCTTTTCAAAGAGATATTTCTAGAGCACATATATGTCTGATCAAATTACAGCTATGCATTACAAATTCTCATAATTTGCTATTCCCTCAGGCTTCAATTCAAATTCTCTGACATTAAAAGCCCTTTACAACCTGCCTCCAATTTTTTCTGTTTTATCCATTTCTTCCTTTTAAGCGTGACTTAGATGCAGCCTACCTGGGTTCTTGCTGTTCCTCATACTCATACAGGACTTAGCACAAACAGATGCTTAATAAATGCTTGTTGGTTGATGGATGCCATTAGGTCTCTCATCTCCATACCTTTGCATTGTATAGAATGACCCCTCATCCACCTTGCCCCAGACCCCTACCTGGCTTATTTTCAATTCCTCTTCTTAGAATTTCTAGCTTCCTTCAAAGCTCAGCTCAAGCACCACTTCCTGTGTCTATCAATCAATAAACATTTTTAGCATCCACTTTTGCCAGGAACTGTGCTAAGTTCTACATGAGGCTTGTCCTGATCCCTGAATTGGCTAGTTGCCTCTCTACCATGAATGATTTTATATTTACTTGTATGTATCTATATTTGTACACATTGTTTCCCCTGATAGCTCCTTGGGGACAGAGACAAAAGACAGGACTTTTGTTTTGGTATCCTCAGCATTTAACGATGCTGCTCCTTTCCAATATCCAACTGGCTTTTCAGAATAAGCCAGTTCTTAGTTGCCTTAGCTAATGGAGAAAAGAGAGGAAGATCATAGAAAATGAAACGTGTGGTATCTCTAAAACTCACTACGTGCACAGTGCCCAGCATACAGTAGGTACTTAATAGATACTTGATTGATTTGGTGCTAGTTGCCAATATTGCTTTACAAGAATGACTTGTAAGCCACAAGAGCAGTTTTCTCCACACACCCTCTGAAGGCATCGTCCAAGGCAGGCACGCTGTCTGGTGTCTGTATTTGTATCCCAAGTTTCTAGCATTCTGCTTGGCACATAGATGCTCAATAAATGCTTGTTGATTGATTGATTGATGAATAGGGCATGAGGGTAAGGTCTAGAGCTATGATATACTTTTTCCCCTAATTTATTTATTTATTTTTAGTTTTCTACATTCATTTTTCTCTCTCTCTTTTTTTTTAATGATGTGTCTACTGATAAAAAATCATACCAGTTTCCAATGTTGAACTGTTTGACAGAGCCAAGGACATTAGTGACAAGAACTTTTTTTTCTAGTCACTAAATCATTTTATATTGAATTTGACAAACCTCAAATAAAATGAGCAATTCCATATATATACAGATATAAAACATACGAGAGAAAAAGAGAATTGTACAAGAAATTGAAGCTCTCTGTTATATACAACTTTTATTTTTGAGTTTATAATAAGTTTAGTCTACAGTTTTCAAAGCTGATCTGTGGTTCTTTCTGAACTTCCTTCTGTTGTCATCTCTGCATTTTTAAAAATAAATTTATTTAACTTTTTACATTCCTTTTCACAAAATTTTGGGTTCCAAATTTTCTCCCCATTTGTCCTCTCCCTCCCACCCCAATACACCGAGCATTCTAATTTCCCCTATCACTAATCTGCCCTCTCTTCTA
>CM053771.1:297677564-297729229 GCA_028658325.1 Potorous gilbertii
GTGTTAACCTGCTTTTCATGCTTTTCTTATATCTCTCTCATTTCTCTTCCCAGTTTTTCCTCCACCTGTCTAACTTGATTTTCAAAATCCTTTTTGAGCTGTTCCATGGCCTGAGCCCATTGAATATTTATTTTGGATGCTTGGGATACAGAAGCCTTGACTTCTATGTCTTTCCTTTATGGTAAGCATTGTTCTTCCTCATCCAAAAAGAAGGGAGGAGATATCTGTTCACCAAGAAAGTAATTTTCTATGGTCTTATTTTTTTTTCCCTTTTCTGGGCATTTTCCCAGCCAGTTACTTGACTTCTGAGATTCCTCTCCACCCCTGCCTTGTGTCTAGATCTGCCCAGTTAATGCTTGAGGGCTGAGATTCAAATGCTGCTTCCCAGCCTCAGGGCTTTCAGAGGGGGCAGGGCTGCTATTTAGTGTGACATTAAATTTAGGTGCTCAGGTCGGGGGCAGGGCTGCTATTCAGTGTCAGATTAAGTTCAGCTTCTCGGGTGGGGGCAGGGCGCCACTTGGGGCTCAGTTCCCTCATGTGGTTTAGCGGAGACCTTCAACAATGGATCTGAGGTCCTGCTTGCTTTGGGAGCCCCTGTCTGCTGCTGCCTCCCGAGGGGGGCTGAGTTATGGAGATACCCTGCTCCCCTCTCAGCCAGCCAAAAAGTATCTCTCACTGACCTTTGCGCCTGTGGATGGAGGGACCTTTGCTGCAGCTGGAGATTCCATCCCTGAAGCCTGCTCGGATCTGTTCCTCTTGGTGCTTTGTGGCGAAGGCAGGGCTGGGCTCTGCTCTGGGTCCGGTGTGTGATCAACCGTTTTTGTTGGTTTTTCAGGGCTCTCTGGAACAGAAATCTCCTCCACTCTGTTGTTCTGTGACTTCTGCTGCTGCAGAATTTGTTGGGAGTTCTTTTTTACAGGTATTTCATAGGCTGTGTGTTAGGAGCTAACATATGTGTGTCTTTCTACTCTGCTGTCTTGGCGCCTCCCCTTCTACATTCATTTTCACAAAATTTTGAGTTCCAAATTTTCTCCCCATCTCTCCCCTCCTCTCACCCCAAAATGCAATGCATTCTGATCACCCTGCCCCAATCTACCCTCCCTTCTGTCACATCCCTCCCTTCCCTTATCTCCATTTTCTCTCTTTTCTTATAGGGAAAGATAGATTTTTATATCCTATTACTTGTATTTTTTATTTCCCAGTTACATGCAAAAACAATTCTCAACATTTGTGCCTAAAATTTTGAGTTCCAATTTGGTCCCTTCCTCCTTCCCCACCCATCCCCATTGAGAAGGCAAGCAATTCAATATAGGCTATATATGTGCAATTTTGCTAAAGACTTCCATAATAGTCATGTTGTGAAAGATTACCTATATTTCCCTCCATCCCATACTGCCCCCCATTTATTCTATTGTCTCTTTTGACCTTATCCCTCCCCTTCTAATTACCTCCCTCCTCTCATTTGCTCTCCCTTCTATCATCTCCACTTCTCCCCTACTTTCCTGTAGTGTAAGATAGATTTTCATACCAAACTGAGTGTGCATGTTATTCCCTCCTTAAGCCAAATGTGATGAGAGTAAGTGTGACTTTTTCCCTCTTAGCTCCTCCCTTTTCCCCTCCACTGAAAAAGCATTTTCTTGCCTCTTTAATGAGAGATCATTTGCCCCATTCCATTTTCTCCCTTTCTCCTCCCAATATATTCTTCTCTTACACATTAATTTTATTTTTTATATATCATCCCTTCCTATTCAACTCACCTTGTGCTCTCTGTCTCTCATATGTGTGTGTAAATCCTTCCAATTACCCAAATACTGAGAAAAGTTTCAAATTACAAATATTATCTTTTCATGTAGTAATGCAAACAGTTCATCTTTGGTAAGTCCCTTATGGTTTCTCTTTCTTGTTTACCTTTTCATGCTTCTCTTGATTCTTGTGCTTGAAAGCCAAATTTTCTATAGAGCTCTGGTTTTCATCAAGAATGCTTGAAAGTCCTCTATTTCATTGAATGAGCGTTTCTTCCCTTGAAGTATTATACTCAATTTTGCTGGGTAAGTAATTCTTGGTTTTAGTTCTAGTTCCTTTGACTTTTGGAGTATCATATTCTAAGCCCTTTGATCCCTTAATGTAGAAGCTGCCAGATCCTATGTCATCCTGATCGTATTTCCACAAAATACTTGAATTGTTCCCTTCTGGCTGCTTGAAATATTTTCTCCTTGACCAGTGAACTCTGGAATTTGGCTAGAATATTGCTAGGAGTTTTTCTTTTGAGATCTCTTTCAGGAGGTGATTGGTGAATTCTTTCAGTATTTATTTTGCACTCTGGTTCCAGAATATCAGGGCAGTTTTCCTTGATAATTTCATGAAAGATGATATGTAGGCTCCTTTTTTGATCATGGCTTTCAAGTAGTCCAAAAATTTTTAAATTGTCTCTCCTGGATCTGTTTTCCAGGTCAGTTGTTTTTTCAATCAGATATTTCACAGTCCTCTAATTTTTTTTTCATTCTTTTGGTTTTGTTTTGTAATTTCTTGGTTTCTCATAGAGCCATTAGCTTCCATCTACTCCATTCTAATTTTTAAAGAACCGTTTTCTTCAGCAAGCTTTTGAATCTCCCCCATTTAGCTAATTCTGCACTTTAGAGCATTCTTCTCCTCATTGAATTTTTGGGCCTCTTTTGCCATTTGAGTTAGTCTATTTTTAAAAGTGTTAAATTCTTCAGCAATTTTTTTGGGTTTCCTTTATCAAACTGTTGACTCATTTTTCATGATTTTTTTTACCTCTCTCATTCCTCTTCCCAATTTTTCCTTCACTTCTCTTACTTGATTTTCAAAATCCTTTTTGAGATCTTCCATGGCCTGAGACCATTGCATATTTATTTTGGAGGTTTTGCATGCAGAAGTCTTGACTTTTAAGTCTTCCTCTGAAGACCTTAATTGTTTCTCCTCATCCAAAAGGATGGAAGAAAATACCTGCTCATCAAGAAAGTAACCTTCTATTGTCATTCTTTTCCCCTTTTTTGGGCATTTTCCCAGCCAGTTACTTGACTTTTCAGCTCTTTGTCAAGGGGAGGGTATACACTGGAGACTTGTAAGTTCTCAGTTCCTCCAAAGTGGCACAATCAAGGGAGAGGAGTTCATTCCTCTTCTGGTTTGTGCTCTGGTCTGTAAGCAGGACTTCCTCTCCAGAGCCTCCACTAGCTCCATCATGCCTGCCTGTACTCCTTCTTATCTCAGGTCCCCACTCAGGGCTGAGATCCAGATCAGCTACTCAGTTCCCTCAGGAGCTTTAGGCCAGGGTTCCAACAATGGAAGATGTGGCTGCCTGGAGCCTGGGCTACACCACTGCCTTCCCCTCTCACTCAAGTGAAAAGTTTTCTCACTGACCTTTGTCATTTGTGAGTTGAAGAATCTGGGACCCACAGTTGCTGTTGGTGGCATGGAGCCTTAAAACCTGCTCCAGTCTTGTCCTTGTCATGGTGTGATCCATGCTAGACTGTGCTCCACTTGGTGCCTGTCTAGAGTTATGATATCTTTAAGGAAAATTGCTATATTAAAAAAATCCCTTTACCAGGATTAAATCTGGAACTCCTTTGTAATTTATAATCCTTAGAGACTCACTTGAATTATTGAGAGGTTCAGAAGTGACTTACTCCTGGTCATACTACTAGTACTTGTCAGAGGTATATCTTAAACCCTAAATGTACCTGATTCCAAGGCTAGATCTCACTGATGCTTATAATAATGTAGATGATAGACAGACAGACAGACAGATAGATGGATGGATGGATGGATGGAGACGATCATTTAAGATCATTTGAACACCAATAAGGGCCAAAATCTGAATTAATCCATCGGAAGAACCTTGGCATAGCAGATATGCCCTTCTTTGTTCCCTGAGTAAATGCAGAGAATGCTTCTTCCTGAGTCAACAACTGTCAGGCTGGGTGGAGCTAGGAGCATTTTCTTCTGTCTATGGCCTTTAAGGACAAAGAGCCTTAACCCGAGGCACCTCCTTGAATAATTGGGCTTTTCTTACTTAATATTTTATGGATATATACTATGTTATATCATATTAATGGTAAAAGAAACACAGACATCCTGAGTTGTAATTTCAATCAATGCTTCATCAACTCTTTCATTTTAATGTATTTACAACCTATTCAATTAAGAAAATTCCTATGGTTCAACATATATGGAGATATAAATTTGAATAACATAGACATCCTGAGTTGAGATTGTTCTAAAACGTATGTAAGGCTTCTTATTCTTTCATCAGTCAGTCAAAATTTAAGTTTTGACTCTGTGTACATGTATATGCTAAGTTTAAGGGTATAAACAATATGAATTTATATACCACCTGGTCTGTTTGCCTCTTTTAACCAAACTTCCAGGTTGACAACAGATAAATAGATAGGGTGAGTGAGCGAGTGAGCATTTATTAAGCACTCACTCTGTTACAATACTGTGCTAAGAGTCAAGGATACAAAACATAAAGGGGAGCTGGAAGGGGAAAGGAAAAGAGAGGGAGGGAGGGAAGTTCCTTGAGAATGGGGGAGAAGGGCAGCCAGTGTGGAGGTAGAGTAGACTGGAGACTGAGCAATCAGTGAGTAGATCTCAGCTTGGGGTTCCTCAGGGGGGTAATATGCATGATTCATGACATCTTTGCTGCACGTATTCCTTCAACCAGGGCAGATTACCTTCTCATTTTATTCAATTCTTGTCCATATTTCCCTCTCCCTGCTCTCTCCCCACTCCCTACCCCACAAATCTTCCATAAAATATCTACCCAGCTTGCGTGGATAATAGTCACTAATATTGAACCCATAATAATATTAATTTAATTGGCAATAAAATGCCTCCCAAGGTTATATTTTAGAGATTGTAAGTCTTTTGAGGAAGATTAACTGCTATAAAATGAAAAGCCACATTTTACTGTATGATAGAATAAAAATAAGTCGTTTTGTATTCGACTCTCTCAATCCCACAGCTATCAATTAGAAACAAGGACTTAAAATAAGAGCAGACTTTTTTTGGCACAAGGAAGTACACAAGGCATTTAATTACCAAATATGTCAATGTAACGATCCCTTAAAGCAGAGGTTTTTTCCCCATAGAGACTCCTCTAAGCTACAGTATCATTCTTTTTTTAAAAGAAATGTATTTGTGCAGGGGCAGACTTCTCTGGTCTGGTAGCAGAATCAAGGAAAGACAGACCTCTGAAATTTGCTTCCCCCATCCTTTCACTGAATGACCTTCAGAAAGTCATTTGCTCTTTCCATACCTCCTCCATTTATCTAAGCAGATGTCTCAGCAGGATATTGAGCTAAGGCCTAAAGTATTAGATAAAAGAGTTAGCTAGTCAGTGAGCTCCCGCTCATTCAAAACACTATTCTTCTCCAACTATATATAGCACAGGAAAGGGTCACTCTATGGGGTGAAAGGGATGGGAAGGTGTTAGGAACAAAATGAAAATGCAGCCTTATTTGGGGAAGTATCCTACTCTATGCCCATAAGGGAAGAATACTGTAAAGCAATGATGCAGCAAATACAAATTAACCTACAGTCAAGCCATTCAAGATTTGGAATAATTAGGAAAATGACTAAATTTATGCATATTTTTGCTGTTCCTCACACATCACACTCTTATCTCTCATCTCCATGACTTTGCTGTGCTTATCTCTCCAAGTCTAGGATGTATTATTCCCTCCTTTTCCAATTCTCTGAGAATCTCTAGTTTAAGATTCAACTCAAGCATGAGTCATTTTTGAGTCCTCCCACTTCTTTTCCCACCTCCCCCCAAATTACATTGAAGTCATTTTTAACGTATTTTTCATATGTTTACATACACATTGTCTTCCTAAAAAGCATGTAAGCTTCCAGAGGGCAGGGTTTTTTTTGGCCTTTGTGCCTGGCTCATAGAAGGCACAAAATAAATGCTTGCTAATTGATTGAATATTACAATTTATACTTACTCTTTTAAAACTCAATCAAATATGTATATTTCAGGTTAGTTTTTCATTGAAAACAGAAATGCTTACCATCAGCCAGACAACAGTAATCCCAGATGAAACGACTGAGGATATATTTTGAAAACATGGGATTTCCAGTGTGTGGTTGAATAATACTTCAACTGTATAGTTACCTCCCCTCTCATCTTGTGCAACTGTGGCAAAGTGAAAGAAGAAAAAAGAAAATGTCGACAGTCATATTTTAAGCTTATAAAATTTCTTTCATCCAAAGAATGTGGATACTTTCATAAAATATGATACATTAATCCTCAGAGCACTCCTATAAAATAGAGAGGAAACAAGGACTATTACCTCATACTTTGCAAATAGAAAACTGAGCTGCCAAGAAGCAAAACAAGTTGTAAATGTAAGGCTGAAAATCATAGGCACAAGAGAACAGCACCCAAATGGAAATTCAACAGCACTTTCTGCTCAGTCTTGACCCTGAATTAACTATCAAGTCTCTGGTCATATTTGTCTGGTTCACAACTGGTTAACCCAGTACGCATTTTGCCTCTTTAATGAAAAGTAGCAATAATGCATGTGTGCATGTCTACAGGCATATATGCAATCATTAAGAAGTAGTAAGGGAAAAATAAAGCTGAGCTGGCCCATAGGCTTTAGGTGTTTTTTTTCTACCTAGATGATACAACTGAGAATATATTTTTAAAGCATGAAATGTCCATGTTGTGGAACTGTGTGGAAATCTCCTCCTATTCAAGTCACATACAATAAATTTTAAATACCCTTTCTCTCATTTCTTTCCTTCTCCTCTCCTTTTCTCTTTTCTCTCTCCTCCTCTTTCCTTTTACTTACCCAACCCTTCTCTCTCTCTCTCTCTCTCTCTCTCTCTCTCTCTCTCTCTCTCTCTCTCTCTCTCTCTCTCTCTCCTTCTGTTCCCCACCTCTCTCCCTCCTTTTCTGTCTCAGTTTCTGTTCCTTTGTGACTCTTCCTCTCTCTGTCTCTGCTCTCTCTCTCTCTCCCAGATGAGGACTTCACAATCTTGGAAATTGATGTCTTTGTTTTTAGAGTTGTCATTTTTATATTTCACATGGATGAGATCACAGATCCATCAAAGCATACTTCTTGGGCAAAAGCAGCAGGAGGACTTGTTCTTGCATTCCTAGTAGTTTACAGGTCAAGGAGGAAAGAAGATCAGTCATGGTGAGAGGGAGGCCAAGAATAGAAATTTCTAAAGCTTTAGTAATAATTGGAACAACTACAACAACAACAAAACGTATACTCCAATTTTCAGAATGTATATATGTGTGTATGTGTGTGTATGTGTACATATATATATATATATGAATATGTATGTATATCTTTAAGTACAAATCTATCTCTATCTCTCTGTATCTATCTCCATCTCCATCTTTATGTCTATCTATGCCTATGTATAAACCTTAAAGCCTAATTTGCCTGGATGCAAATCAGAGAAGCTTTGGTACATAACCATACATAACTATGTGATCTGAAATGCAGCTCTCTGGATCATTTTAGAAATTACTTTTCTGTGTAGTGGAAAGAAAGGAACAATTTCCTTTTGAAATCCTGAGAAAGCATACATGCCAAACTTTCAGCTCCTTGACATTGTGCTCAGTGTTGTACAGTTTTTTTAGTCATCTCTGGTCTTCATGACTACATTTAGGGTTTTCTTGGCAAAGACACAAGTAGTTTGTTGTTAACTTCTCTGGCTCATTTTACAGATGAGGAAACTGAGGCAAACAGGGTTAAGTGACTCTCTCAGGGTCACATAGCTAGTGATCTGAGACTGGATTTGAACTCAGGAAGATGAGTCTTCCTAGCTCTAGGCCCATCTACACCATGTAGCTATCCATTCTGCTAAGTACAGATTTCCATATTTTCACACTAGTCCTATAGTCACCATAGCACAGAGAATAAACATAAATAACATACTATCTGGAAGGCCTCATGAGAGAGAGAAGAGAACAGAATGCCTTCTCAAAGAGAGAACCCAGGGCTGATCTCTTAGGCACATATTAATGCTCTGTGAACAGAGGAGAGGAAGAGAGATGCAAATGACTTGGAAAGCAAACAGGAAATACTGATTAACTTCAAACGTCTAAGCATTGAGGCATGTCATTTGTGGCACACTACTTTCGCATTCATTTGCATATACATTTGTATGTAAGTACTTTAGAAGTGTTTTACTTCACACAGGGTTTATCTACCCAATTAACTTGCAAACTCCCAGAAGGTGGCATGTGTGTCAATGCTCAGTAACTACTCTTGACTCACCAGGAAGGTGGGTAACCAAGTGAATGACTGTTTTATGCCACTGTCTAGTACAGGAATCAGAAATTGCATAGGTCACAAGACATAGAGACAAGGATGTTACATCTCTTGCTTGGAAACCCTGAGGTTCAGGTTTGAAAAAATAGAGAAAAAAAGAGGTGAAAGAAAGAATCCCTGGTTCATAGATGTAGAGTCAAATGCAACGTCAGATTAGTCCCTTTTCCCCCTCATTTTACAGTTGAGGAAACTGAATCTTAGGGATTATTTTGCCTGATGAAGTGGAAGAAAAGGAAGGAAGGGAAGTTAAAGGGAACAAGGGAGTAGGGAAGAAAAGAGAAGCCCTTTTGGTAAGAAGTGAGGTAATATGTAAGGACCTCTGGTGGCATATAATAGGATCATAGATTTAAATATGGAAGTGATCTTTAATATGTAATTCATATTCTTTACCTAAAAATGAAAGAATAACTTGTTGTTCAGTCATTTTCAGTCATGTCTGATTCTTTGTGACTCCATTTTGAGTTGTCTTGGCAAAGACACTGGAGTGTTTCACCATTTCCTTCTCCAGTTCATTTTACAGATGAGGAAACCAAGGCAAGCAGGGTTAAGTGACTCGCCTAGAATCACATAGCTAGTTAAGTTAACTCTCCTGAGTTGGATTTAAACTCAAGAAGATGAGTCTTCCTGACTTCAGGCCAGGCACTTTATTCACTCTACCACCTAGCTCCCTGAAGTCAAAGCTACTAAGTGGCAAAGAGCGAATGTAAACCTAGACTCCTTTGATTCCAAACCTAATAGGCTTTCTGTTGTATCATGGTGTTACTACCTAGGGCTCAGACCAGCTGGCTGACATCTTCTCCCTTTGCCAGTATCACAGCCTTCAAGCTAATGGTGATTGCATGTCTGCTGTAGTTTGACCCTGTCTCTAAACAGGCAGTAGAACCATTTCAGAGAGGTTCAGACCTTGACTTTGAAACTGATCTGCTGTAAAGGTATAGTCAGAAAAGTGTGGAAGTAGTTCTGCCTCCATGTCTATGACCTCTATCTGCCTAGCGATTTGAGGAGGTTTTGCATAGCTATCACTTAAGAGACATAGGTTCACATTGTGTTTCTTTTTAAATCAAGAATATACTTTCTTTAAAGGTGTAGGATACACTCCCTCCTTGCTTGCTGACAATCAGGGTTAAGTGACTTGCCCAGGGTTACAGAGCTAGTAAATGTCTGAGGCCAGATTGGAACTCAGGTCTTCCTGACTCCAAGTTGAGTGTACTATCCACTGCACCACCTAGCTGCCCCTCTCCTTTCTTTTCAACATGCCAACTATGATCTATTGCCTCTTTTCATCTGAACCACCATATGTCCCCTTTCTGGATGGTAAATTGATTCAAGTTACTGATGCTAAATAAAATAGTATCATAACTTGGTCAGGACTGCAGATTTTTAAATGGAAGTAATGAAGCCAAGACAGAATACGCTGGTTTCCGCCTTCAGAATAATTGTGTAAATCTTTATCAGGTAATGAAAGATGAACGGCTAATTCCCAAACTATGATTAACGAAGATAGAAGATACCAGAAAGGTCATCTACTTCAACGTCTGCTTAAAGCACACAACATTCCTCTATAAAATTAATGACAAAGCATCACTCAGTCTCTTCTTGAAGACTTCTAGTTACAAAGAACTCACTCCTTTTCAAGGAAAGACCCTTCTATTTTTAGATAACTGCATATTTTATAAAGTTCCTCCATAAATGGTATCAAAAGTGAACTGATTTCCTTATAACTTGCACACATTGATCCTAGTTCTGCCCTCTGAGTTTAAGCAAAAATACTTAGTCCCTTTTCCTGATGATAGTGGTTCAGGTATTTAAACACAAGGATCGTATTACCCCTAGCTCTAAGACCTTTTCTCTTCTTCAGGACAAACATCCCCAGTTCTTTAAAACAGTCCTTGGGTAACAGTTTCAAATCCTCTCACTCTCCTAGCCATGAGTCACTATATAGACTGAGGTTTGTTCTTCTTGAACTGTGACCTCTAGAACTCAACACAATAGCTTATATGTGGTCTAACAAAGGTAGCGTATAATGGCACTGTCATCTGTCTTTTCTTGGATGCTCTATTTCTTTTCAATACAGCCTAAGATCACATTCGTTTTTGATCTGGGGAATTTTTTTTGACTGTAATGTTACACAATTAATTCATATTGAGTTTTGCTGTTCCATAAATCCCAGGTTCTCAAATGTACTGCCATCTAGACTTATACTGTGCAGTTACAATTATTTTTTAAAGCTTACATATAGGCCTTTCCCTTTATCACTATTAAAATTCATCTTGTTCAGGCTGACCTTCATTCCAGACAGTACAAATCATTTTTGGTCCTCTTGATGCTCTTATGCAAGGTGTGAGCTATCTCTCTTTGTGATTTTGATAAGTAGAAAGAACAGTGGATTTGGAGAAAGGGGAACTGAGTTTCAATTCCAGCTCTGACACTAACTACCTATGAGGCTTTGGAAAGTCGTATTACCTCTATGGGCCTCAGTTCCCATCCGTAAAAGAAGGTGAATTAAATTGCATGACATCTAAGTTCCCTTCAGGCTCAGAATCTGTGCTTCTATGAACTATGTCATGATCAAAGACACTGAGAAATGAAAGGCCATGGCAGGAGTTGTAATCCACTCTCTCCTCCCTGTCCCATCAGATAATCTTCATGAAATGCCAGCATCTCTCTCTGAATTCAATGAGAGCAGAATTCCATAAGTGGAATGTTGAGGAAGAGGGATTCATGGTAGCAGACTTGTACCAATCTTGTGGCCTTAGAACAAAACCAGATGCAGCTCTGATGGAAGGGGTGGAGCTACATACTATCATAGTATCTCTTAATTTCATATCATTTTGTTACAAAAGTAGATCTTCTATTTCCCAGATTTTCTTTTTAGCCAGGCATTTTCCATTTAGAATGATAATATTTAAATTTGGAAGAAATCTTAAGGGTTTTCTAATTCAACCCCATTTTATAGATGAGAAAGCTGACATCTAGAGGTCTAGACAGGTCTACCTTTCCAAGATCAGAGAGGTAATAAATAGCAAAGCTAGGATTTAAATCTAGATTCTCTTGGCTCCAAATCTATAGCAATTTATAGTACAGCAGTAAGCTATACTATCTTTCTATCTCTGTCTTTCTGTATATCTATCTTTCTCTGTCTATGGGGTCTCTCTGGCTCTCCCCATCTCTCTGTTTCTGCTTCTGCATCTCTCTTTTTCTATTTATGGTCATCTGTCTCAGTCATTCTCTGTTTCTGTCTTTGCCTCTCTGATTTCCTGTCTCCATCTCTTCATCTCTGTGTCTGCCTCTGTTTCTCTGTCTCTCTGTCTCTATCTGTCTGTCTATTTGTCTCTCCCTCCCAATGTGGCTAATATAGTCATATTTATTCCTTGGTAGAACTGGGAATCACTCGCTCTGAGATGTTCCCATTGCATTGCTTTAAAAATACTTGGATGGTACTTGAAGCCAGGGTATTCTAGAACTGCATACTTGTGGGATTTCTTCACATCTCTTGCCTGCTACATACCTTTTTTGGACTATATCCAGTAACAGAACCAGTGGGCAAAAGATGTGGAGAATATACATATATATATGTATGTATGTATGTATATATACACATATACACATGTACATATGCATAGACATTTACATATATACAAACATATATACACATTTACACATACACCCATATACACACATATACATATACTTATATATTCATACACATCTATGTGTATGTATGAATTTATACATATATATTCATACACACCTATGTGTATACATATGTATACACACATACACATAAATATGTATATATATGTAGATAGAGAAATGAATGGATAGATAGAATGAAATTTATATGGGACTTTAAGTTTCACCAAGCATTTTACATATTTTATTTTACTTGAACCTCACAAGAACTCTGTAAGATAGGTAGGTACCTACAGCAGATTTTATCTCCATTTTATCGATGAGGAAATTAAGATCACAGAGTCTAAGTAACCTGCCCTTGATCAGACAGCTAGTTAGCACAGATATGTGAAGGTATGCAAGATTAAAATAAATACATGCATGCAACCTGCTTAGATTATGAAATTTCCACCCCACTGTCTGTAAGCTTTTGGAGACCCTGCCCTCCCCAGCCTCCTCCCCCCAAAAAAGAAAAGTCATGAGGACATCTTTGACTAACATTTATTAGTCATGATACATTATAATCACAGAGTTGGAAGGACATTTAGAGATCATCTAATCCAAAGCCCTCGTTTTACAGGGAAGGAGACCGAGGAGAGTAGAGATGAAGTACAATTAGTAAGATGTGAGGGAAGCTGCACACCAATGTCTTGCTGATTTCAAGGTCAAACCTTTGTCCCCCAGACCAGCTGTGCTGGAGAAGCGTCTCTGCATTGGGATATTGGGATTGACTTGCGCTCCCTTTCAGGGCCCACATCCGTCCTGCTGTGGTGAATCACTATTCTTCGATGGCACTTGAGCTCCCATTTTGCTTGGCCTCCTGTGTAGCTTCATCTAAGGGAGAGTCTCAAAACTTCTTACTTGCAGAGACTGATTAACATTAACAAGTGAAAATGCTATGAATGACCCCATGGACAAAATGATAGGGAAGTTAAGAGAACGACAGGCCAAAGGACTCGTCAAATTACCAATAGGTAGTGGGGAGTGTCAGAAAAAAGTTGGCTCTAGAATTTTAATGCTCAGTTACACTTCCTTGATGATCTATTCTCAAGACATTCTTCCTCTTCTTTGATTACCTGCCAAATCAATGAAAGACTTTTCTTTGAGCAAGGTCAAGCAAATAAAGCAATCAAGTCCCTGGATACCTTGATTCCTAATCTTGGATTCAATTGTTAAGAGACAGCTGACTCAGTGACTAAGAAGGAAAAAAATCCCAAGCATTTACTATGTGCCTACTCTGTGCCAGGTATTGTCCTAAATGTTTTATAGGTATTATCTCCTTCCAACAACTTGGGGAAGTACATGCTATTACTACTGCCATTTTATAGTTGACAAAACTGACAAGTTCAGTGACTCAGCCAGAGTCACACAGTTAGTAAATGTCTAAGGCTATGTTTGTAATCAAGTCCTCCTGATTTTTCAGAGCCAGTGCTCTATCTGTAGTGCCACTTAACTATTATAGATCAAGGGGCTTGGTGTCACCCAGCCATGAGTTTGAATCCTACCTCAGACACTTCCTGGCTGCGTGACAATGGGCAAAGCATTTAACCCTACAACTTTACTTGACTATAAAATAAGAATAATTTCCCATACCTACTTGATTAAAAAGGCACCTATGTGAATTGTGAGATAATATATGTGAAGTGCTTTACAAAGCTTAAAGTATTACATATATACTAGATTCTAATATTTTTGTAGTTGGCAAGCCTGATAAGGAGATGACGTGACCTGTTCATCCTTCATCCTTCCTCCCTGGCTTACTATCTTTCTTTGACTTTTATCTAAGTGGTGCAGTGAATAGAGCACCAGACCTGGAATCGGGAGTCAGGAACACCTGAGTTCAAATCTTGACTCAGACTCTTAATAGCTGTGTGACCCTGGGTAAGTCATTTAACTCTGTTTGTCTGTTTCTTCATTGATAAAATGGGGGCAATGTTAGCACCTACCAGGGAAGGCTGTGAACAACAAATGAGATAATGATTGTAAAGAACTTAGCACAGTGCTTGACACATTGTAACCACTATCTAAATGGTAGCTATTATTTTTACTGATTATATGTGACCAGTCAAGGGTTGCTTCTGTTATGTTAGATATTTTATTTTGGTGCTTGGTTCTGGCAAATACTTTCTGCTTTTAGAATAAACCCTCTCTGGAGAGTTAATAGATCATAGATATTAAGATTGAATGGCCCTTAATATAATTTCCTCATTTTACAGATATGGAAACTGAGACCTAAAGTAGTGCTGATTTGTCCAAGGTCACACAGGTAGTAAGGTAATCCAGACAGGGATTCCAACCTGGGTCCTTTGATTCCAAATCCAAGGTTCTGTACTATACTTCCAATTCCCCCCCTTCTTTCTTTCTTTTCTTCCCCTCTATTCTCTCATTCTTCTCTCTTTCTCTATCTTTTCTCTCCTCTTCTTTCTTCTCTCTCCTCCCTTCATAACTCCTCTTTTATTCTCTCTTCTCTCTCTTCCTTTCTTCTTTTTCCTTCTCTTTTGTCTTTTCTCTTTCTTCTCTCTTGCTCTTTTTCATTTTTTTCTCTCCTTTCTCTCTCTTTTCTCTCTCCTCTCTCTTCTTCTTCTTCTTCTTCTTCTTCTTCTTCTTCTTCTTCTTCTTCTTCTTCTTCTTCTTCTTCTTCTTCTTCTCTCTCTCTCTTTCTTTCTCTCTCTCTCACCCCTCCTCTGCCACTCATGTGAACTGACATTTTCATTTTTAATTCTTAAAAGGGAGGACTCCCTTTTGTTTCCATCCTAAAACAATTGACTTCCTTTATACCAATGACTCAACAAAGGTAGCTGTCAGTCCCTCTGACATTTGCAACTGCTGTAGATAAGGTGAGTAAATGGAGTTAAATGCAAAGTTTCTTGTTTTTCTTATCATTAAAGGATCCTAAATCTAGATATGCAAGAGACCTCAGGAGTCATCTAGTCCAGTTCCTTCATTTTACAGATAAGGAAACTGAGGCCAAGAGAGTAAGTGATTTGCCAAAGTCACACAAGTCATAAGTGTCAGAAGAAGGATTTGAAATCCCTTCCTATCCTTTGGATTAAGGAGATTTCTATGGAAAGCCCTTTTAGTCTTTCTATGGAAGTCTAATGACTTTAACTGAAAATGGGCTTCCTATATTTCCTCTCAGCATTCCCTACCCTTTTGTATGTCATGTTGGGGCATTCTCCTTTCCACTGACCGTGCCTCCTTCTCCCCCTGCCCCTCCCCCCTGCCATACAGCCAGTCCATCTGACTGCATTCCTGGCCTCATACCCATTCAGTTTTCCTTAGTCTTGAACTGTTTTTTAGTCAATTAGTCATCTCCCACACTTCATTGCCCCATTTAGGATTTTCTTGGCAAAGATACTGGAATGGTTTGCCGTTTTCCTCTCCACTTCATAGGGTGGCTAGGTGGTACAGTGTTTAGAGCCCCAGGCTCGAAGTCAAGAGGACTTATCTTCCTGAGTTCAAATCTGGCATCAGACATTTAGTGACTGTGTGATCTTGGACAAGTCACTTAACCCTGTTTGCCTCAGTTTCCTCATCCGTAAAATGAGCTGGAGAAGGAAATGGAAAATCACTCCAGTATCTTTGCCAAAAAAAACTCCTAATGGGATCACGAAGAGTTGGACATGACTAATAGATTAAACAACAACAGTCTTGAATCATCAGTCTCATTCACGTGGCACCTTCCTCTAAAATGAATATAATTGGGGAAGGCTATATTAGACCTCAGAACCAGTCTTGGGACAAATAGAAAGCTAAAGCTGATTAACTGTGAATTTCCTAGGATAATAGATTCAGAGTTATAAGGGATGTCAGAGGCTAACATCCTCATGTCATGGAAAAGGACACTGAAACCTGGGAGAATAACTGACCTGCCCCAAATCACACCATCAGAGGCAGAATTTGAACCCAGGTCTTCAGATTAAAGGGATAGGGTTCCCTTCCCTCTCCACTGTACCATAAGGATAAGTATCAAACCTGGACCTGTGATTTCATTAGTAAAGGGAATTCCTGAATGAGAACACTGTCTGCTCAAGCAGGTCAGCACCTTTTCTGCAATTTATCAACCTAGAGAATTGCCTAGAGCAGAGGAGTCAAACTCTGTCTGGTGAGCTCCTTGATGCTCTGAAACTAGATCAAAATGTAATAGAAAAACATTTAAAAATAAATAAAAAACAATACAATATAGAAAATATTGTTTTGAGACTTTCTGAGTCAGTAGGCTGTCAGCAGGGATCTGTATCAATTTGAGTTTGACATCACTGACCAAGAATATCAAGCATCCAAGTCACATCTTTGCACAGGGTTACACTTATAGTAAGTACCAGAGGCAGAATTTGAACCCAGGTCTTTCTAGCTACAGGGCCAGGTCTCTACCCACTACACCATGCTCTTTTCTTACTTTGAAATCATACAAGGAGGCACAATCACCTCTCCCATACTTAATGCTTCATTTGTACTGCTTACCTTCGGTCCGCACAAGTAAGTCCTGCAACTTTGTCCAAGTGCCCTCTGGATACAAAGTAAAGCTACATTCGTATTTCCCACTCATTTCAGCAGATACATTTTTCAAGTGCAAAGTCCACTCTGAAATGTTCAGTGACAATTCAGTGAATGATACTAAGGACTGACAGGAGATCTGAGCACTACAGTAATAGCCGTACTGAGGATGGTAGAGAGCTATCATTTCTGTGCTATTGGTGATCTTGGACCATTGTGTCTGCACCAAGGAGGCCCTCTTCTGAGTCTGACATGTTAAGTTCACGTCCATGCCAGGAGAAGCATAGATGACTTTTCTTCCATCAAATCTTGCTTCTAAGGAGCCTAAAAGAAAAGAAGAGAAAGCATCAGTTCATCTGGTTCACTTTTCCTTGGACACCAGGACCAGTTTCTGGGATTGCTGATCAAACTGGGGGAACTAGTCAGCATAAAGGCTCTTTTTTGTTTTTATGATGGTGGAGAGGAACCTGGGTGGCTCAGAGGACTTAGTATCAGGATAGGCTGAGCCAACTCATCCACTTAGCTAGGAGTGGTTTGGTAAAATTATTTGCCTTTGAATTGTAATTCAGCCTGTTTGAAAATAAGAACAGCACAGTTCTTGATAAGAGAATTTGAAAATTCAAGATGATTTATTTCCTTGGTTCGATAATGTTTCTGTCTCTACTAAGAGAAACACCATCCTTCCAAACACTAATGTGTCTAATAATGTCTTCCGGACATCCTGTTTACCTGCTCTTCCTACAGTTTTTCAATTGCTTGGTATTGTCAATTCTACCATCACAATATCTGGAACACCTATGAGGTGTTCCACTCATATGTTTACAATCCTAGTTCAGACCCACATTACCTGATTCATGATCTGTTACAACAGAAACATAATTGGACTCCTGGTACTTAGCTTCTCCTTGATCCAATCCACCTTCCCCACAAGCTGCCAAAATAATCTCTTAATGGCTGATTGTGCTTCTAGAGGACTGGTGATGGGACGTGCTACACACCCTCTGTCAGAGAGGGGATGGACTTATGGTGCATATTGAGATGTACTTTTCAGATATGAACAAGGGACTAATTGTTTCTCTTCATCATGCATATTTGTTACAAGAGTATTATTTTTCTTTTTCATTTGATGAAGGAGGCAATATAGGAGGAAGAGAAAATATTTTTGTTCATTGAAAAAAATTAAATTTTAAAAATATTCTGAAACAGAAGTCTGCTTATGCCAGCCTTTTCTAAAGAAACTTCAATAGCTCTCTAATGTCTCTGGGAAAATATAAACTTTTCAACTTGACATTTAAATCACTAAATAATTTGGTTCTGATATATGTTTAAAGGCTCATTGCATAATACTCCCCTTAATGTATTCTAAGTTTCATTTGAGCTGGCATTTGCTTGAATCCAATGTTCCATCTTTTAACTCTGTAACTTTGTCAGGTCAAGGTCTCCCACTATATCTGGGGCCATCTCAAGTCATCCTGGATCTATATCTGGCCACTGGACCCAGATGGCTCCAGAATTGAAAGTTTAATCCAATTCACTTGCAAGTCAAGACACCTTCCTGCTATCATGGTCCTCTTCAAGAAGAAAGGACAAACAACAAAGGCTTTCCGCCCTTTCCTGGAATGAATTACATCCTTTCCCCCAGTTCTTAGAATCCTTTGCTTTGTTCAGAGCTCAACTTGAGTATCATCTCCTACAGGAAACCTTTCCTGATGCTATTATTTATTTATTTTGCTCTTTATCCTAAGTCATCATGTATAGACTTAGCTGTTTAGCATATTATTTCCATGTCACCCCTCCAGAAGAATGCCAGCACCTTGAGGGTGGGGACCATTTTTGTCTTGTCTTCACATCACATGAACCTTGCATAGTGCTTAGCACAAAACGTGTTATCAATAAATGCTTGTTGGACTAGATTGGATTGGTTTAAATTTTAGACCTACATGGGATACAGCATATTATCTGTATATGAATGAAATATACATATTATATAATATTATACAACTTAGTAAATTTCAGATGAAAGTCTAACAGTTAGAAGATTGGGATAGGTAATACAATATCCAGAGGAGGGATTCTCAACTTGAGGCCATTGAACTTTTAAAAATTGTATCTTAATAAATTTATTTCAACACAATTGTTTTCCTTTATAACCTTGCTATTTTCTGTATTTGAAAACATCATTTTGAGAAGGGGTCTATGAGCTTCATTAGACTGCCAAAAGGGTCTAGGGCACACACACACACACACACACACACACACATATATACATACACACATGTACTCACAAACACATACATGCAAAAGTTAATAACCCTATTCAAGAGAAGATAAAATCATCTTTATCAAAAACAATCATTGTAATCTCCCATGTTCTATCATCCCTGTTCAAGGTAGTACGGAGGAAGAAGAGAAAGATTTAGCTTAAAGGCTAGCCTTGAAAATGAATCCAATTAGTATGACTTGGATTGTTAAATCCACAATAAAAAGAAAATTTTAAAAATCCAATTGACCAGTACTATCTACTCTGGCTCAGCAGTCTGAAGTCTTAGACAGAAAAAAAATCCACATTTCTTAAGCTCCCTTACAAAATGGAGCTGCTCCTTCCTTATTTAAAGTTGTTCCAGCTTCATAGGGTCTACCAACCTT
Organism: Potorous gilbertii; assembly: GCA_028658325.1. Lineage (NCBI taxonomy): Eukaryota > Metazoa > Chordata > Mammalia > Diprotodontia > Potoroidae > Potorous > Potorous gilbertii. The sequence continues at coordinate 297,696,698 of CM053771.1, forward strand.
ATTTTCAGCAGACATACATAACCTTGGAGGACCCAGGGCTATGTTTACACCAAAATGAGACATCAAAGAAAGATTTTTTCAAGGATGGGGACAGGGGAAGAATTTTTAAATGGGTGGTTTTAAGTGGTGAGTTTAAATAGTGATACTTTTCACAGGGCCCTAGATCATAGTATTTGCCTTAGGTTAGCACTCAACACTGAGCATTGAAATATTATGGCAAATATGACCCAAAAGAAGACTTTTTTAAAGATATCAAGTAACAGAGATCAAGTGAGGATTTTTGGCAAAAAGGAATTATTGAACTTTTATAGGCGAGAAAATTGGGGTAGCTGGAGGTTACTGTAATGTAATATCACTCCCAGAGAGTGCCTTGTAACATGCCCATTTTTATTTTTTTTGTTTTATTCTATAATCGTTACTATGCAATGTTCTTTTTGATAGGGAAATTATCCTTAAAGGGTTCCTAATCATTCTGGTCTATCTGAGTAATTCAGTTAATTCCAGAGATATTGAGGCACGCTGTAATATACACATATTCTGGATTGAAAACTCATCTCTCTCCTTTCTATTTTTAAATGTGGCTCTTAAGTCTCAAGTTCCTAGTGCTATAAGGACGCTCTATTCTGTCTCCCAGGTCCACTATAGCACATACCTCATTAAAGTCCAAGATATGCTCAACTCCCAAGGACCCTTGTATTTGGAGAAGTGCCTTTTTCATATTAAAAAGATACTTAGGAGAGGAAATGGTGTTAAGGAGTCTCTCTGCATCTTCAGCAACATGATTTTTTTCCTAGTGTTTTAGAGTTATCTTGACTATCATTCAAGAGTATTTCAACCAATAAAAGACATAATTTCTTTAAATTACTCTAGGAGTTCTTCTTAGCAAAGGGTAGGCAAGTCCTCTTTTCAAATTGAGATGGGACATCTATAAGTTGAGATAGGAGATGTTGTTTAGACATTGCTGACTCTATGACCCCATTTGGAGTTTTCTTGGCAAAGATACTGGAGTGGTTTGCCATGTCCTTTCTCAGATAATTTTACAGATGAGGAAACCAAGGCAAGCAAGGCTAAGTAATTTGCCCAGAGTCACATAGCTAGTAAGTGTTTGAACTCAGGAAGAGGAGTCCTCCTAACTCCTGGGCCAGTAGACTATCCACTGCACCATGAAATATATACTCTTAAAGATATTGATAATGGTTTTTTTCTTAGTGACCTATTTTAATAGGTATTTACAGGTTATTTAAAAAAATAAACAAAGGCAAACAAATATTTGCCCTAAAAATGCAATAAAAATAGCCATTTGATAACAAAGTATTGCTTACCCCAGACAAGATGTATCTGGATGAATGAATAGATAACTCCATATGTCCATTTCTTCTCCATAGTGTCTGAAGCAGCCTACATCAGTAGTTCCATTGTGGTAATAGGAGTGAATTGGTTATTTCCACTGGAGGAAATAAACTAAAATAATTTGTTCCGTTCAAGAAAAAAATACCTTAAATACATGACATATAAGAGGCTGTTTATCATTTGGCAGTGCTCCAGGAAATGAGCACCAGACAGGAAGCTTATGTGGCTTGTAGCTGAGGTTTATTTCTAATTAGTAAGTGTGAAAGTATAAAGTTCCATAAGAGGGTGATCTAAGTCCTCCTCGTCTTATGTCCTTCCACTCATTGGTCTACAGGGCAAGACTGACATCTCCAAAGCCTTTAATACTGCAGTTGATTTTTCACTTCACTACTTTACTTTGTTCAACTTTGGAGAGGGGGAGGAGGCATACAGAAGGGATTGTGACCTAAAAACAAAAATTTCAAGGAAAACTTACTTTAAAAAGTCACGATCTTTTTGAGAAAGAGCATACCAGTTCGTGTGTATGTTTTTGGGTGTTGTCCAGAATTTCTCTCCTATAGGAGAAAGACACAAAGTTTTCCAGTGAAGGGAGTTTCTTAAAAATTAAGCCAGGAAGATAATCAAGAAAATAAGAATAGGAAGAATAAGAAATAAGAATAAAATAATGCATAAATAAAAATAAATAACAAAATAGATAAATATGATATAGTATAACATATAACACATATTACAATTTAATAATAATTTAAATAAAACATGAAATTAGAAAATAAGAATACAAATATAATAAAGAAATAAGAATAAGCTAGGAAAACCATGCATAGTAACTGAACCAGTTTGATTTTTCATACTTTCTTTCTTTAGGAAAGGCAGTGTGGTATAATGGATTGAGACCTAACCTCAAAGCCAAGAAAAACCTGGTTTCAAATTCAGTCTCTTTTCACACTGACCGTGTGGTTCTAGATGAGCTATCGAACTTCTCAATCCTCTAGGCAACATTCCAAAGCTGTAACTTTTGTAGAAATGGTGCTGACTTGCGTTGGTAGGGGAAATCTCTTTACCTGGCAGTTCTCTCTACCCACGAAATCGTGAATATAGCCCCTATATCTAGGAGCTAAAAGAATTCAATTTTAAAATGCATTAGTGCTATAGGGCACAAAATTACAAAGAAATAGTCTGCTAGCAACAAGAGAAGGTAGACTGATTTATAGATTTGATTACAGCCATCCACCTCCCCCTTCTTGTAGGAACATATTAATTGGCCAAGAGTGCAATGATTAGAAGACTTTCCATTCTACTTTCCTCGTTCATTCTCCTAAATGACTCTCATTTCATGCCAAGTAAGATAGTTCCTCTTTGGCTGGTGGTCAATATAGAGCAGAATTTCTAGAGCTAAGCCTAGCCTCTGTCACTGTGCAGGGACCATTATATAAATTAGACTTAACGGAAATCCCCAGCCTGCCCCACTCCTACACATCCTCTTAGATAAACCTGTGGCTGTCTAAGACGAGAGCAAAAGCTTTAACATTTTAGAGTTAGAAAAACTGAAGCCAAAGGGGATTAAATGGCTTGTCCAGAGTACCAAAGATAGGAAGTGACTGAACCAGCTTTCAAATTCAGATCTTCTGATTTCAAATTTAGGGCTCTTGCCACTAAGGTACATGGCTCCTGGCAAAGGAATAGGAGAAAAGACAGGCTGTAAAGTACAGCAGAGAGAGTGCTGAATTTGAAGTCCAAATACCAGTTCTGCCACATTCCACCTGGGCTACTCTGGTAAGTCATTTAATCTCTTTAGGTCTCAGTTTCCTCATCTGTAAAATGAGGAGGTGGGACTAGATAACATTTAAAATCCACTCCAGTTCTAGATCCAGGGTCCTTGGTGGACAACAGAAAAAATATGGGGAAATAACAGTGAAAAAAAAGGTAGGCAGGAAGCACAATGGAGAGAGAATCAGGGCTGGAGTCAAGAAGATCTGAGTTCAAATGCAGCCTCCAACACTTACTGTGTGACTAACCCTGGACAAATCCCTTAACCCATTTGCCTCAGTTTCCACATATGTAAAATGAACTGGAGAAGGAAATGGCAAACCTGTATCTCTGCCAAGAAAACCCCCCAAGGAGGTCACTAACGGAACAAAACCAAGTTTGAAATAGACTGTACTTTGCCCTCATCAGATCTCATCTGGAGTATTGTGTTGTTCTGGGTGTTACGATTTACAAAGGACATTGGCAAGCTGGATAATAACCACAGGAGAGGAACCAGAAAGTAGAAGGGCTTTGAGTTCATGTCATATGAAGATTAGTCATTTGTCTTTACAATGTTGTTATTATATAAATCTATTCTACGGTTCTGCTCACTTCACATCTGTCTATTCAAGTCTTAACATATTTCTCGGAAACCATCTGATAACTGCAATGACCAACCATGATTCTGAAGACTGATGACAAAGCATGCTCTCTATATCCTATCAGGCAGCTAGATGGTACAGTGCTTAGAGTGAGAAACCTGGAGAGTTCAAATCCAATCACTGACAGTTACTAGTTGTACCACCCTGGGCAAGTTGCTTAACCTCTCTCTGCCTGTTTCCTCAAGTATAAAAGGGGATCATGATAGCACCTGCCTCCAAGGTTTGTTGCAGGAATCAGAGATAATATCCATAAAATACAACACAATGTCTGGCACATAAGTAGGCACTTAATAAATGCTTGTTCTGTTTCACCTTCCTTGTTAGAGAGGTAATGGATTTAAGACTCAAAATAAGACATAGTTGGTTTTTTTTCCTTTGTTTGACTATGAGAATTTATTACAAGTTTTTTATTCTTTTTTTTCCCTCAATGAGAAGTAGAAAGGAGAGAAAATGTTAATTTAAAATTTTTTTAGAGCATCTGGGCATATATAGACTAAAGAACGAAAACTGGAGTGATGAAGGAAGTATTACTATATGTTTTTTCAGGTATTCCAAGGGTCATGATACAGAGGACGGTTTAGACATTCACCTTGGCCTTCTGGAGAAAAACATTGTAAAATGAATAGAAGTTGCAAACAAGCAGATTTAAACTTAATGTCAGGAAAAATTTCTAACAATTAGAGCTGCACCAAAGTGGATCTGGATGCTTTGAGACTGCTGGTCTTTAAGCAGAGGCTGCACAACCACTTGGGAATGCAATAATGAGAGTTGCTGTGTGGGTTGGACTAAATAGATGCTCAAGTCTTTTACTCCTTTCAAATTCTGACATTGTGTGATGTAAGATAAAATTGTCCCCAATTTTTAAAAGAGACATTAGAGTCATTATCAACTGATTTAGAAATACCTTCCATATTTCAGTCATTTTTCAGTGGTGTTTGGGTCTTTGTGACCTCATTTGGGATTTTCTTGGCAAAGATTCTGGAGCGATTTGCCATTTCCTTTTCCAGCTAATTTTACAGATGGAGATACTGAGGTAAATGGGTTAAGGCACTTGTTCAGGTAGTACATGTCTGAAGTCAGATTTGAACTCAGAAAAATGAATCTTCCTGACTCTGGGTCTGGCGCTCTATCCACTGCACCATCTAGCTTCTAGGTTTATGCATAGCCTCTTCAAAATCCTGGAAAACAATTTTATAATGACTCTCTTAACTAAAATATAGGCATCTGGTTACTGAGCTATGTTGTCTCTTTTCAGTCATCTATATGCAATAGTATTTCCATTAACAAACCACCTGGCCAATTTGTTAGCTATGCTATCAAATTAACAAATCAAAAACTCTACAGAAACCAATTTTTCTGAATTACACAATCGAAAAGTAAATCTACAATCTTTATAGCTATGTAACAAACATTTTTCCATATAGAGTTATATTAATTCGAACCAGTGGAAGGTTAACAGAACAAATCACCTGTAGAAGGAAAGGATTTCTAGAGACTTTCACCCAACATATATGCAGTCGAATGTAATCTCCTTGAAAGCAGTGACTTTCATTTTTGTTTCCAGCACCAAGCACAGTGCCTGATGTAGGGCAAGGAAGTCAATAATTATTGCTCAGTTGCATTGCATTATATGTACATTTGTGCTACCTTCCAACCTTCCAAATTTCCTCATTCAGAGTTTCCAATATTGAATAAATCACAACTCCAAAAAATAATAGCAATTCATATTTATAAAGCAGTATAAAGCAAGGCAGGATAGCAGAGTGGACAGAGAGATGGATGCAGAGTCAGGAAGACCTGGGTTCATTTCCTTCCTTTGACTAATGTTGACACATGAATGACCTTCTTAGGGCTCCCAAGCAGTTCTCTCAGCCTGTGACATTTGCCAGTCCATACCGAGTAGTTAGTTTTCTCATCTAGAACCCCTTATACTGATGATGTCATAAGTCCTTTTATTTATATAAAACACAAAAGTTTGAAAAAAATTTTCCTCCCTGTAGCTCTGTGAAATAGATAGTACAAATTTATTATGCTCATTATAAAAATAGAGAAACAAAATCTGAGGTTAAGGGCCTATGTTAGTATAGGTAGGAAGCTTCTGCACTGAGATTTTAACTCAGGTCCTGATTCCAAATCCACCACTCTTTCTACTACCTTTTTGTAGATTTAGACATGGTCCATTTAATAGAAGTTCTCATTCTGTGGGAAGAGTTCCTTCAAATTGAATTGTGCTAGTTTTCCCCTTGATCCTATGTTATTCCTTCTCTCCCTACTCCACCTCCTAGAATGGAAGTGAAGAGATGTTTGTCCATCTTATGTATCAGGACTACAATATGAGCTAGGGCTGAAAGCAGGGCATGAAGCCTCCACCCTATGGCCCCCAAAGGATAAAGAGCAAGTGTCAGACATTATCCTCAGGTTCTTGTTCATACTCTCTGGCTATTAGTAATACCAGAGAAGGATTTCCTGGTTCATACAAATCTTGAGTAGGCACATAGAATGTTAGCTTTTGATGGGAGGTTGGGAATCACTTAATCCATTCAGCTATTAAAATGATTAAAATGATGAAAACAATCAATCCCAGAAAAATGAAGTGATTTCCCCAACTGCAGAGAGAAGGACACAGCTCTCCTAAAAGCAGAAAAGAGGATAAATTTACTGTGGATTTATGCTTGAGTTTCTGTGATTTACTAGCTGTGTGCCCTTTGTTGTTGATCAGTTGTATCCAGCTTTGGATGACTCCATTTTGGGTTTGCTTGGTAAAAGTAACAGACTAGCTATTTTCTTCTCATTTTACAAATGAGGAAACAGACAAACAGGGTTAAGTGATTTTCCCAGCATCACATAGTGTCTGAGGCCAGATATGAATTCAGGCAGATGAGTCTTCCTGACTCTAGGCTGGCACTCTGTCCTCTGTCCCACCCACCTCTGTGCCCTTAGGCAAGTCTTCTCTGGGCTTGTTCTTCTGCAAGATGGAGAGGAGGGGCTAGATCAGGAGTTCTGATCCTTTCCTGCATCGTGTATACCTTTGCCTAGCTGATGAAACCTAAAGACCCTTCCAGTTCTAAAACTCTATAATTCTATGGCTACTAATTCAATGTTTCTGCCACAGTGATTTTTAAGATTAACTTCTCTTTTTTTCAGTTATCAAGGATTGCTTTTTTTCTCCTCCCCCAATCCAACTGAAAAAAAAGAAAAAGAAAACACTTGTAAAAAAGATAAGTTGGCCATCAAGCAAAACAAATCCTTGTATTGGTCATATCCAAAAATGTGTGTCTCACCTTACATATTAGTTCATCAGTTTTCTTTCAGAAAATGGGTAGTATTTGTGATCATTGGTCCTGTGGAACAGTTGATCATTGTATTGATCACAATTTTTAAGTCTTTCAAAATTGTTCATTTTTACAATGTTAATGTTATAGAATAAATTGTTCCCTCTGGCTCTGTTTACTTCGCTCTTTATCAGTTCATATAAAACTTCATATTTCTTTGAAATGACCCACTTTATTGGTTACAGTACTGTAACACTAGTGTTAAACTCAAATAGAAATGGGAAGTACTACATCAAGATTCCTCCAGGCCATGTATTGACATAGTTTTAAAATGTAGTACTATCTATGTCTCACATTGTTACTTATTTTGTTAAATACTTTTCAATTACATGTTAATCTGAGTTAGGCTAGTCTCAGGAGTATTATGGCCTGCATGTGACCTATGCACCATGTGTTGGACACCTCTGCATGACAGGAGCCAGTTGCATTTATATACCATAGATTAGCTTAATCGTTCCCCAATTGATGAGCACATTTCTTTTGTTGCTCCCAAACCGCTCTCAGATAAACATCTCATATGGTGGCAGATCGTGGAATATAAATCTAAAAAAAATTCAATTGTGAGTGATCCAAAGAGTAATGGGGGAGATGCATACTGAGCATTAGTAAAGGGCAACATATTGGCAATAATGAATGATTGGCATGAAAGAAGTATCATAGAAGATATCATCCAGGAAATGTATGATCAGGAAAGGAGGCTTTCTTGTTGTGTATAAATGAGGGATAATAGTGCTCACAAAATGTACAAGAGTTGGCAGAACATGAACCTGAATCTCACATATTGAGAAGGAATAGATATAGATACCATTGGAAGGAATATTTGCACCGATGAGATCATGAGTCCACTGAAATAATAGAGTCTAGTGAGATGTACTTAGTCTATAGGCACCGTTACATGGAGCATGCCCGTATTACCCATCAGAACCAACAATGGCACTTCTGAGTGGGTTCCATGGAGGCTCTAGACTAATTTAGTCTCTCCTTTTTACAGAGTATAAAATATTGACTGTAATATTTATCTTAAATAAAATACAAATAGTTCAAATGTTAGGTTTTATTTCACAATTTACTCTGTACTTGGTATGTTTGTTAGTATTTGTTTAATTTTTAACATTATAACCATTATTGTGAGGAATAATAGTGATGATGACAAAATTTGACAGTTCACAACAGTTCTATTAAGTTCTCCAAGTGGGAGAAAAGCTTGGGTGGGAGGTAAGCAAAGTCTTAGGCCAAGAGAAGAAATTTGTCTCCATTTACTGTTTGAATAATCTTTCCAAATAAAATCTTACACCTGCTTAAAAAAAAAAACCTGGGCTAATTTTGACAGAATCATATTTATTTCTCAAATCTACTTAAAAATATCAGGCATTTTAATGAAGTTACACTTTTGAGCAGTTTGGCTATTTTCCCCCTAGGCAAGGCCTGAGATTTACATAGTCTCAAATACCACCCTCTGTTTTTCCCTAGCAGCCTGCTTGCCTACCTCCTTCCTATTGAAATATTAAAGGGAGCTGGGAAAGTGACCTATAAATTGGATGTGTATGTTAAGATGGTGGTTGAGGATGTGCAGTGCTACCTTTTCCTCCTCATTTGAAGCCCTAGGACCAAGGGTCTTAACAGGTCCAGTTTATCCAACCACATTGTTGTGCTGAGAACAAGTGGGAGACAGTGAGTATGAGTTTGTCTCCACAGGGTGATCAAGAACTTGCTTTTCATACTTTTAAGCCATCACATTTTAATTTCCCATAGGAATAAAGTGAATTTTTGAAACCTAAAAAACAAATAAATAAAACAAACCACAGCAACGCAAAACAACAACCCAGCTCCTACCAATGCAGATTGCCAATTTCTCTGAAACTTTGCAATGTATAGTTTTAGAAAGTAACTCCAGATTCTCTTTATAAACCTCATCATGCTATTGGAGGTAATTATACGGTTTTTTTGACTTTTGATGAACCCAAAGAAGTAGAAACCTACCAAGATCTAAGTTTCATCAGTATCTCCCTACCCCTGCTAACCCAGTCCTTAAAATATAAGTCAGTATGGCATAGGAGGCCAGAGTTCTAGACTCAGAGTCAGAGGATAAGTGACCCTAGAGAAGTCATTTATCTTCTCTTAGCCTCAATTTCCTAATCTGTAAAATGAGAGTGTTGGGTTCAATGACCTCTAATGTCCAAATCTATGATTCTGTTTTCTAAAATATTCTAAAAAATTCAGTAAAAGGAAAAAGTCAAGTTTCTATTAAAAATCCTGAGACTCATTTTTCATTAAGAAAAAAGAAAAGAAAAAGAAAAACCAAGGGCTGTTTTGAATCAGCATTAGACTATCAAAGACATTTTCTCAGTAATTTATAGGCAAAGACTTGGGGTGGGGGGGCCTTCTCATTGGTGAAGAAGAGAGGTATGAGTTGAGTGAAGCAGAAAATGGCAGTCATCTGCTATCCCTACAAATGTCCATGGCTTGGAATGATGGGATATTGCCTCTGGGCCTTCTTTAGTAGCCCAGTTTTTCCAACTCCTCTACACACAGTGTCTTTCTACCTCTTCATAATTCAAATGGCAGCTCCTCAGTAACTGTTTGCAAGCAGCAGATGGCACCAACAACTCACACTCTCAAGTATCCCAGGTGATGGGAATTTCACCCACAGACTTTTCAATCCCAGTAGTATTTTCTAAAGGTCTTTTCAGCATGAGAAAAGGCATTCTCTAGGTTTAAAAATAACTTTTCTAAGGAAGACATGTCAATCTCCTCTATCATTCATCCTGTTCACCAAAATTTCCGTCGCACACTATTTCTTCTGCCTTAGATTACAGTCTGGTGCATATATGAAGAAAACAGAACCAGTCACCTCCACATATAAAAAGGAATCTTGAACTTCTTGAACTTAAGAGACAAATTCAATTATTTACAAAGAGAAGCAAGAGCACACGTAATTTCGGCTCTAGGCAAGCCATGATTGTATTTTTTTTTTGGACAAAATGTCTTTAAATGCTACCACCATGCACTTGTTTCCAGGGAGAAGGGAACAAGCCCAGAAACAGGAAGCTGAAAAAAGAAATAACATTTGAACATAGTGAGCAAAAAGGTCATTCACAGGCCTGTCTTTGACTTTGATACTTAATCATAAATCAATAAATAATGAAAATGGTAGTAGACTTTACTTATTCAAACTTTTGCATTCCAACAAGGCAATCAATCAGTAAAGAGTCATTTGTTAATGTCTACCATGTACCAGGTTCTATGCTAGGTAATAGACATAAGAAGACAGAAACACAATACTTCCCCCCTTCAAAGAGCTCACAGTCTAGTATGAGAAACAATATGTACAGCTAGAGGTAAATACAAAATACATGTAAAATAAATACACATTAGTGTGGAAGGGATTAGAATCACAGGCAGGACCTGTTTTGAGCAAATAGTGAAACCCTTTAAGTGATTGAATAAATTTGAATTCACTATTAGAATTTACAAGTATATAAAATCTGGTAATTGGTTCTAGCTCAATGGAAATATGCATTTCATATTCCAATAATGTGGTTTCAGATAAGGAAAGGAGTAAGTATTTGTTGGGCATTTAATGTGTGCCAGACACTGTACTAAGAACTTTACAAGTAGTATTTCATTTGATCCTTAAAACAACCCTAAGGTATGTTCTATTATCATTATTCCCACTTTACAGTTGAGAAAACTGAGGAAGAGGCAGAAGATTTGCCCAGGGTCACATTGCTAGTAAGTAGGTCTTCCTGACTCGAGGCCCAGCACTCTATCCAGTATGCCACTAGCTACCTCCAGGGGGACTCATTATTTGCACTAATTGGGACTAGCCTCAAATATGGGGGAATACTTGAGCTGAACCTCAAAAGAAGCAAGGACTCTAAGAAACTGAGGTGAGACAGAGAACGTTCCAGACATGAGGGACAGCCTACACCAAGACATGGAGTTGTGATGTCATGGGTGAGTAACAGAAAGTACGTTTAGCTTGACTGGAATGCATAGTATATAAATGAAAGTGAAGTAGCAAGTCTGGAAAAGTAGGCTAAATTTAGCTTGTGAAGGGTTCTAATGACCAAACAGGAATTTATATTTTAGCCAAGAAGGAAGAGAGTGCTACTAGAACTTCCTGAGTAGGAGGGTAACATGGTTGTTGTTCTTTGTCCTTCATTCTTGAAAAGAACCAGTGACTTCACAGGGGCCATGTCTTGATTTGCTCATGAACTGGATTTAAGTGAGGTAGGGCTGTGCAAAGTCATCAGCCTCACTGTCTTCTCCAGAGTCATTGGAATCCAGTAGCAAGACAAAAGGCAAAACGACTGGCAATGGCCCAAGATGCAGTAGGAGAAGTTGGACTTCTTAAACTAAGGTCTTTCTCAGATCTCTGTTTGTCTGAGGCAAAATCTATTCAACGACCTTCACTTTAGGAATATCAGTTTGTTGAGCTCTTATTCTGAACCACATCCTGACAGGGCAGCAACATCAGTGCCTTGGAGCACAGTATACATCATCTTCACTTGCTAGATTCTAGACTTCTTGAGGTCAAGGACCATTTCTAAACAGCCTCTTCTCTTCAGCACTTAGTGCCATGCCTTACACATAGTACCCCTATTCTTAAGGAGTTCTGCAGTTGAATTGAGGAGGTGAGATATATTTTAAAATGATAAAGCAAGGAAAGGAGTACTTAAGTATATAAAACGCATGAAAGGTTAGCCTTTGGAGTCAGGAAGACCTGGATTCAAGCCCTGTGTCTGATGCAAGCTAGTTATGTGTCCATGAGCAAATCTCTTGACCTCTTAGTGTCACAAACAACTCTCATCATTACAGATGAAGGGAGTTTCCACACTTATGAAATCCTAGTCCTGAACTAAAACAAGTCCAAAACAATGCAAAACAGTGCTAGAATTTATGCTATGAGACCTAGGTTGAAGACCTAATCTTGCCACTTACCACTTGACCTTGAGATTCAATTTCTTTATCAGCATGCCTGGTGGGAATAATACTTTTATTTTCCACCTTGCAGGGTTATTAGTAGGGTCAAATGAGATCAATATAAAAATTCTTTGTAAATAAACTGTAAATCCTAACATGACAATGTACTGGAGAGGAAAGAGAACTAGATTTGAAGTCAAAGGACCTGGGTTCAAATCACCTCTATCATTTACTCTCTTGGACAAATTATTTATTCTCCCTGGGCCTCAGTTTCTTCATTTGTAGTATGAAAATACTACAATTTTATAACTGTACTCTAATTTTATAATTGTATATAATTTATACTCTAATTTTATAATCCTTTTATCCATATGTTGGCATTGACAGGATTTGCTTTCTGCTACCATGAGTCATAGATTATCAAAAATTCTAATGACATGGAGGGTATTGCCTGTTGACTTCCTAGGGATTGTGATTTTATCATGTGTAACCTAAATATTTTCCATAATGGTTTTGCCTCAGAATGCATTTGTCAAGAGAGTCAACCATCTTTAAAAAATTATTTTCCCCCAACTACATGTAAAAACAATTTTGACATTCTATTTTCAAATTTTGAGTTCCAAATTCTCTCCCTCCCCCTTTCCCTCCCCCTTTCCCTCCCCCTCTCCCCCATTGAGAATAAGCAATCATCTTACAGGAAGATCCTACACATAAACATCTTTTACCCAAGTCCCTGGGCAAGTCAGAATCAGGCCAGGATCTACCCAATTTTCTATCTATTTGAATAGACTCAACAAAGGACTACTGCTCAGTACTAGCCTAAATGGTTATTTATTAGTTGTTTGAGAGTTTATTTTTATAACAACTTCCTGGACACACTTTTCAGTACTGTAAGCCAGCTCTGGTTTAAAAAAATGCTGCAAACTCATTTTGAAGTGAACATATTTGGAGGATGTCTTCATCATATTTTGTGGTTAACTTAGAATAACAGAATGTCAATGGCTTAAAGGCTGAGACTTTTAAAGAAGGAAGAAATCAAGCAGATTTATGTACCAGGAACACTGTTCAGCACTTCTGGGATATTGTCTCATTTGATTCTCATAACAATCCCAGAAGGTAGTTGCTATTACGATCCCCATGTTATTGCTGAGTAAGTTAAGATAGACAGGTTCAATGACTTGTGCAGGGTCATTCAACTAATATATGCACCTACTATGTGCCAGGCCCTGTGCTAGGTGCTAGGGATAGAAATGTGAGGATGAAATCATCTCTGAATTCAAGGAACTTACATACATTAAAAAAACCAGCATGTGCACATATAACCTGATAGCAAACATATGCAAGGTAAACATGCAGTAATTTCAGAGGGAAGGCGCTAGAAGCTAGGTGGACAAGCTCTAGTTAAGAATTAGCCATTGACATAAGATTTGAAAAGGGATTTTATACTCTTTAGCAGATAGAGTTCTGTTTTTTTATCTGCTAAGTTGCACCGATTCATTTTTTTGGCTTGGGCAGACTTCATTTTTTTGGCTTTGGCACATCAGCTGTCTGCTGAAGATATCACTGAAAACAAACAAAATAACCAAGTGCCCTCATGTTGTGCATTCTAGCCTTAGTCACTTTCATCTCATTTTTAGAACCACTGACCCAGACAGACATCCTCAAAAGAGTGTGGCAGACTAATGTAAGACATCATCGTGATGAACCCCTGAACCATACCTCCTTCTGACCTTGAGAACCCATTACAGGAAATTACACTGAACTCAGCTCCAAGACCCACATTCGGAGGTCTGACTGGTATTAACTTAAAAGAGGAGACCATCTACAGCAGGGGTTCTTAACCTTTTAGTGTCACAGACTCCTTTTGTAGTGTGACTTATGAACCCCTTCTCAGAATAAGGGTTTTGTCTGTGTGCGTGTGTGTGTGTGTGTGTGTACACATATACATATATTCAATGTGTACATGTATATATTCATGCATGCGTATATATATTTATATGTGTATATATGTGTGCATATGTATGTGTACACATACACATGCATATATATTTATACATATATATGTTTTTTTTAAGGAAATACTAGCCTGCAGTTAAAGATTAGTCAAAATGAAGATGTATTTCTTTTCCTCATCCAAATTTCAAAATTCATTGACACCCTGAAATTTATTAATGGATGGAGGGTCATGAATTCTAGGTTAAGAACCCCGGACCAAAAGGTTATAATTAATGGGAGCATTTGTCTCCCTGGGGAACAGGAGCAGATAATGGAAATATTTCTTTCCTACACAGTTTCAGATATGGCACTGTCTCCTATGGAAGTAAGAGAGAAGAAGCCGACTTATGGCTGGAACCTGAAAGAGAGCTAATGCATATGCATATACCTATATTTTTGTCTACCCACATACAAGAGTACACAAGGTGACCTCCCAACCTGACAAGTCATCATTACAATGTCATTGTGAAGTGCACTCTCCTGAAGGGTGCATGAGAAACATTTCTAATGGAGGTTAATTCAGTCATTTGGGACAACCCTGAATAATCACATTCTATGAAACCAAGTAAAGTACTATCTACATCTAAAGCAATACTCAGATACAAGGGAATATCATTTTACTAGTTTATAAATGAATAATGAATGTATGATGCTGTTTTATATATTTTTCGAGTTATAAGAATAAAATTTTGCAAAAACATACTTTTCTATTCAATTTATGCTTTTATTCTTTGATCAAAGAGAATTTGATTTTATTATTCCCCACTCCTATCAACTGTGCAGAATCAAAAGAGCTATGGAAAAATGATGTATTCTATTTGGTCCCATCATCCATCATTAACAAAATTGCCTAGCTACATTCTATTCCTTAACACTGGTAGAGATATACAAAGGAGAAGGTGGTCAGAGTGATTTCCAGGCACAAACTTGATTTAGAGCACAAGCTACTTGGAAAAATCACATTTTGTTGTTGTTTTTTTTTTAAATACAGTATTTGCTATGGAAAGGTCAAATACAGAAACAAAGAAAGTTTGAATTGGGACCCAGGAGTTCAAGGTTCTAATTCTGGCTTAACAACTAATTGTGATGCTTAAATCATATCCTCTCTAAAACTTAGTTTTCTAATAGGTAAAGGAAAGAGTTTGGATTATGTGATTTCTATCCTCTCTTGTAGTTGTATCATTTTATGACTCAATTAAAGCTAGTTTGATCGCTCACTATATGTCAACTGCATGAGTGTTAACACCATGCCTCATTCTTTGTATTCTCCACAATGCTTTGCACATTGTACGTACAATAAATATTTGTTAAATGTATGATGGCATATATACTAGTTAACTAGGAGTAGGGGGAAAAATAGAAAATTATAATAAATTAACTACAGATTATCTTCATTCTGGCAGAGGCACTCTGAAATCCCAAAGGTATTTTTCCAAACTGTGGAGGCCTTTTTCAGCTCTTTGAAAATCAATGTCACAGTAAATTAATTTTAGCCTCATACAACTGGGTTGACGAGAAGTGCTTGCTCAGTTTTCTTTAGTCTCTTAAAGTAGTTTTTAAAAAGCTCTACCCTTAAACAAAACCAAATTCAACAACAAGGAAAAGCAACAGAACTAAACAATTTTGGTTTGGCAATGAATAAATTGAAAGATGAGGGCATTGATTTGCTAATAAAAAAAGCATGGATTATCATTCTCCCCATCTTAGTCAATGCAGGATTAGACAAGTTCTTACTAAAATATCAGACTTCTTAAGAGAGACAGGCACAAGAGGCATCTCCTATATTATATGGATAGGTTTGCATTATTTTCCCCCTTTTAGCTTTTTTAAGTGATGTTTGTGATTTCTCTATCTCATATAAAATAATCTTACAAATTCCTATTAATTTTGAAAAGAGCACTAGATGTGGAGGCAGAGGAGCTGAGTTCAAATTCTAGCTCTGCTACTTACTACCTAAGGAACCTTAGGCAGGTAGCTGAGTCTCACTTTCGTCATCTGTAAATTGAGTTGTGCATTTTAGGTCCGTTCCTGTTCTATAGCTCTGATCTACTAGGAATTGTATCTGTTGATTTTTAAGAAGTCACAATTACGTTCTCAATAAAATATTTTGTTAAAATCTGAGAAACACTGGATATTGAAAAAAAATGTGTCTATGTTGGGTGTGGCATAAAAAGAAGGACAGCAGACAGCCTCCTTCCTAACGAGTTCACCTAGCTAACAAATGGTTACAAAACAAAAGATGCAGAGCTTCAGAGGAATATTGGCCAGTCTGTACCCAGAGCTGGGCCAAAGATTCCAATTTATCATATTTAGGGTTTGTTTTTTTCTTTCCCCAAGAAGCAGGTGACAAAGTGGGAAATAAAGCAAAATGAATCTGTTCTCATTCAGTTGTGACTACAATCTCATATGGTGTTCAGATATTGGATTTCCTGGAAGCCTCCTATGTCACCATCATCTTATTGCTTCCCCAGGAACTAAGAGCCTGTGATCAGAGTGTGCTTGTGCCACAAGGTATCTCAAATGGATGACATGATTTGACTGGGCTCTATAGCCAGCAGTGGTCCCTAAATAAGTTAGTGTTCATGTGTAGGGAATATTTTGAAACTCTTTGGGAACCACAAGACCAGTAATAGTCTTTGCCTAGAATAATGCTTTTATAAAAGAAAGTAGGAGCAGACTAAGGTTGAATACTTTTGCTGGCACTATAAACCCAGAGTGGATAATACTTGCCTGCCTGAGGATGCTCTGTCTGATAGCAAAGGGATAGAATGCTTCCTTTGGGCTTACTCTCATTCATTTCAGTTTATTTAGTTGTTAAGACAACACCTGCCTCTGATTTTCCTTTTACACTTCACTCTGGCATGTTTCTTTCTTCTCAGCATTAAAATGTCACATATAAACCAAAGGCCTGTCAGGGCCCATACTCTTGAGGCTGGCCCTCTAAGTCTTGCTGACATAAACTTGATCAGCCTACTTCCAGACCTGAGGTGACACAGTAATAAAATAGCTTTCTTTGCTTTGAATTATGCCATAGCATAGGTCAGTCCTCCTTTCTTATAAAGACAATGCCCAGGCTATGGGCCCTGGGCTTTATGACAGACAATAGACACCGTGGCCTTTGATTATTTTCCATTCTCTAAAATAAAAAAAGAATGCTATTATGGCTGTGTTCTTCTTATTCCGCCCCCCCCCCTTCCTTCCCACTCCTCCTCAGGCCATCTGGCCTAACATTTAGAATAGGAAACTGAAAGCTATGAATGCTATGTCCTCAGCTGCATTCTAATGTCAGCGATTTCCATTCTGTTAGATGAACCTCAACTCTGCTCCATACCTATGAAAGGGAAATGCTACTAGATATAAGAAAATAATGAGCCCCATTTTCTGATCAGGGAGGGAAGCTTTTGTTTATGAAAGAGTATGAGGGAACTAGGGGAATGATGGGGTTATATGGAGAATGAATGAATGAAAAATTTTTACTGAATGCTAACTATATACAAAGCACTTTGCTAAGAACTAATACTAACAGAAAACTTAGAAAATCTCTGCTTTTAAGAAGTTCACATTCTAATAGGTGAAGAAAGTATGTATAGGAGGTTTTAGCTGCAAGTTAGATGGAAAAGGACCATAATTCTTAAGATAAAGGGGAAAAAGAGGTGGTGATGCATATTCTTTACTGTCTTTTTTCACTGATAAAACCTTATGTATTTCTGATGTTGTATGAATTGACATGGCCAAGGACTTTGGTGGTGAGAAATAAAGACGTCTAAGGAAGGAGGAAGGCAAAGAGATGATAAGGTTGGTTTTTTAGAGATATGAAAACTAGTTTGAACCAGCTGATTGTTAAATTTTCAGTATTAGCATTTACAACTCAGAAATAGGCAAATACTACAAATCAAGGATTTATGTTTTAGTTGATTGTAGACTTAAGATAGTGGTGAAGAAATGCAGATTAAACTTAAAAATGTGTCATGTATACATTTTTTTCCCAGAGAGCTGGTTGTTAAGCATTTACCAGCACAGCCCTGATTTCAAAACTGTTGAATCTAGGTGTTTTTTCTTCCTATTTCCTCATTCAAAATCCAGTCTCTCAAGGAGATTGCTATTGAGGGTGGTCTGCGTAGAGGGGTGTAAGAGGGCCATAATCAAGTTACTATCCCCTAGCCCCTCATTACCATAGGTCCACCTTTCATTATAATAACCTTTCTCTCATTGTTAAACAATCAGAGTTGATTGCTGCCTGTCGAGAACACCTACTCTTCCAAGGGCATGTAAACTTTATGAAGTCAGTCAAACTGAGACTTGGGAAAGCCCTTAGCTTAAAAAGGTCAAGGTCTCCCATTGCATCCAGGGCCATCTCCAGTCATCCTCATCTATATCTTGCCTCTGGACCCAGATGCCTCTGGAGGAGAAAGTGAAGCTGGTAACTTTACACAGCTCTCTCTCACTTAAATGGAATTCACTTTCAAGTTACGGCATCTTCTTCCTGATGCCATGATCCTCTTCAAGAATGAAGGATAAACAACAACAAGTGTTGAGAGACCTCCATGATTCATTTTTGATTTAGGAGAGAAAGTTAAATGATTATCCTTTTATTCATTAATTATTCACTAGCTGTAATTAATAAAATAAGTAATTATCCAGAAATTATTTCTTTGACTTTTCATGTCACAATATAAAACAATTCAACAAGCATTTATCACCTCCCATTATAGTAAATGACTCAGAACATGTCTCAGCCGTGCTAAACAGAACAAAGTGGGAATTCCCCCCCCCCCAATAGGAACAGGGCACTCATGGCTGCAAGGAAGTTCCCTCCTACTTTCCCCTCCTTCCCTGCCCAAGAGAGGCTACCACCCAACAGAGTGTCATTTGGGAAAGACTGACTCAAGTAGAGAAGGAAGAAATGCTCAGGCTTGAATAAGATTTCAAAAGCCTGTCTCATTAATTCACAGAATTATACAATCTTAGAATTAGGATGAACTTTAAAGGCCATCTAGTCTATCACTAATAATATCCTCTGCTTGAAAATCTCCAGTAAGAGGGAAAGCTCACAGATGAGACAATTCATCCCACTTCCTGACAGCTGTTATTGTTAGAAAGATTTGTTCCTCTCATGAAGAGCCAAAATCAGTCTCTCAGCAACTTCCTCTGATCACTTCTAGTTCTTCCCTCTAGAATCAAGGGGAGCAAGTCTTATCCCTCTTTCTTTGTCCTATGCTCCAGAGGACAGCATTTCAAACACTTCAGGGGCTTATCCCTTTTTTCCTGGATTTTTGTAATCACCCCCTTGCTTCTAGTTTCCTCTTTCTTCCACCAATCTATTCTACACAGAGTTGCCAAAACAATCTTCCTGACTATGCGATTTTCCTGCTCAGAGAACTTCAATTGCTCCCTATTACCCTTAGGATAAGAGATAAAATCCTCTCAGCTTGGTTTAAGACCACCCACAATCTACAACCTACTTTTTCTTTTTAGCCTTCTTTCATATTATTTTCCTTCACATACTCTATAGCTAAACACATTTTACCAGCCATCCTTCATACTTGATATTCTTTTTCATACCTCAGTATAATCATATAAATCATTTCTTATATGTTGGGGGCCATCTCTAGACATCAAGACATCTTATGTCTTGAATTAAACTCAGATAATTCAGGAGGAGAATGAGGCTGACAATCCTCCACAGCTCTGCCTCACTTAGATACAATTCACTTGCAAGTCAAGACATCATCCTCCTGATGTCGTTGGTCATCTTTGAGAACAGGGGATGAACAACAATCCCTACACATTGAATATGCTTCTTTTTGCCTCTGCCCTAAATTCCTTCAAGGTAGCTAGGAAGCTGAAAGATGCACTATCACTAAGAGTACCTACCCCCCCCCCCCCAAGCCTTCCCTTCTCTCCTCTCCTCCTATTTGCTGCTGCTTAACTGCTCACATGACTCAAATGAGATGGGAATCACCAACCCCATTCATTCCAGTAAGACTGAGAATCATGGGCCCTTATTATTTGTCCTGCAGTTGCCTTCTAACATCTGCCAGGCCTTCCAACCTGTCCTGCCTCTGTTAGTTGCAGAGTTGAAGCACTGTTATTTGACCTGCTGACATAGGTGAAGAATTCCTGGGCTTTGCCATATGTTCTTCTGAAGAGTCTTTAGTAATTCTTGGACTTTCCATTGACTCTGTGACTGCATCTTAGATGTGCTGCCTTCTCCTAGTCAGATTGCAAGCTCTTTGAGAACATGAAGTGGCTCATTTTTTACAAATCTCTAACCCCAGCATTTAGCTAGATATCTAATATGTGCTTAATAAATGCTCATTCATTCATTCAAGGCTTAGTTCAGATGCTACCTCCCCTACAAAGCTTCTTTTGTTTCCTGAAGTTTCTAGTTTTCTCTCTCGCCTCAAATTACTTCATATTTTCTTACCTGTGTAACTGTTATATCTCTTTGGCAGCATCTAAGTTCCTTGGGGACAAAGATTATTTCATGTTGGACCTCATATTTCCAGTGCCTGCCACATTGTCTTATATGCAGTAGGTGCTTATCTGGGCAGCAATTCTCCATCCTCCAGGGGGAGATCAAAGAACAAGTTGTGGAAGTCCCAGAGATTGTACTCAATCTGTGTAAATGTACAACTTGGATTCTGGACCATCAGTTGCAATGACACTTAAAACAAGACATTTGAATGAGCTTTATTTGAGCCAGGTAGTCTGGTAGAAAGAGTTAGACTCTTACTAGCTAAGTAAGACTACCTGAGTAAGGTAGACTTCCTGAGTAAGTCACTTAACTCTGTTTGCCTCAGTCTCAGCTGTAAAGTGAGCTGGAGAAGGAAATGGCAAACCACTACAATATTTTTTGCCAAAGAAACCCCAAATGGGGTCACAAAGAGTCAGAAACAACTGAAAATGACTGAACCACACAGTAGCTGTTAAGAAGCTTGAAGGTTTTCCCAACATTGTTCTGAAAATCACCTCTGAAAATTTCAACCATTGCTCCTCATCCTCCACAAGATAGGCCTTCAAATATACTTGAAGAGAGCTAGCATGTTCTTTCTAAATATTCTTTTCTCCAAATTAAACATGCCTGCTCTCTTTCATATCCTCATTAACTGATCCATTTAAAAAGCATTTATTTAGCACACACTATGAGTTTCCACAGTGTTACTTATTTGTGTTTTGCATCCATGATAGAATGTAACAGGTCAGGAGGACTGTCCAGCATGTTTGTTTTTTTTATTCACAGCAACCAACACAATATTGGGCATATAAAAAGTACTTAACAGATATTTATTCAACTCAATAGAATTGAACCATGAGGTGGTTGTATCAGAGAAAACAAAGGAGGAAAATTCTGATAATGAAAGGATGATCAGCAAAATCAAATGCTGCTATTTGCTATTCGTAACAGAAATAAGATGGAGACTATTAGCCCGATTATTGGACTGAGCAAATATAACTATTTGAATGTAATGAAATATTGTATCATATGGGATGACATATATTACAAGACTTGCATTGATACTGTTGCAAAAGGAAGAAAACAGAATCCAAAGAGCAACATACAAAATGACAACAATAATGTAAACGAAATAAACAATTAAAGGTAGCAGAAGTTAGGTCAAATACAATGGCCAATGCTGGTTCCAAGTGACTGAGGTTAAACCTACTTTCTTCTCTTAACAAATGATCCATTAGAGAAATATGTACTGCCAGTCATACTCTCCATATTTATACTAGACCATTTTGCTTAAATTTTTAAATGGGAATGTACTATATTTATTAGTATACTTTTAATGTATCAAAGCAAAATTCGCCAATGTAATTCATTCTTAAAATTGATAATTATATATTATGTAATATGCAGCCAATATTTGAAAAAAGAACAAAAATAGTATCAAAGGCTATGGAGGAGTCAACAAGGATGAATATCTAGCAGAAAAATTCTTTAGATATTGCTGACTAGGTTATTGAGAGAACAAATTCTGTGGAGTGGTGAGGGCTAAAGCCCAATTACAAGGTTTGAAGAGAGGATGTATGGTTTGGAAGTAGAATAGGAGGGAGAGAGGACTGTTAGCTGCAAGTTAGTGGTTTGAATATGGCAGCTGGATTGGAATGGAATAGAAGATATTTGATATAGATACTATGGAAAATGTCACAGGAAATTTATTCATGGATAAAATGTTCATTAAACAGAATTGAGGACTCAGGTGAAATTAGGTAAAATTATTAGAATGGATATAATGCTCCAAGGCTTGTGACATTTTCATGTGCAATGCTTAGAACTTCATAATAAGAGCAGAAAAAATGGATTATGTCAGTTATCTAGATTTGAATATTGACACAGATGACACAAAGGGAAAGGAGAATGATTTTTTGTGTTGGAGAAGGCACCATTGAAATGGCAAGCTATCTGGTCTGTTTGGTTAGTCAAGCAAGTGAAAACCAAGTGGGTCTGATGGATTAAAAACTTAAGAAAGAGTTAAGAGACAGGAGGAGGTCAGGATGAGGGAAAAAAGTAACTTCACTTTACACTAGGATTTCTCTCACTGGAAATACACTTCCCTTCTCTCCCAACCCAGCACTACTGCAGCCCAGTTCCTCCCAGAACCTCCATTCAAGGAGGGTCCCTGGCCAGCCAAGTCTTCAGGCTATATGCATGCCTCACTTTCTGAACTTTTTCTACCATAGCCTCTCTCACCAGGTAACTTCATCTCTCCTCATTTTAGCTTCTATTTATATGATATCTTCTCCCATTAGAATATAAGTACCTGTAGGGATGGGATAGCTTCTCTTTGTTTTTGTATTCCCATTGCTTACCTCAGTACCTATCACATAGCAAACACTTAAAAAATGCTTGTTGCCTTGATATGACTTCATTTGACTTGAGTAATTTTCAGGAGAATTTAGGGAGTGGCAAATTTGAAGAAGATTGAAAGGTCAACCTTTCCCAAAATATCTTCTTCAGATATCCATTGTGCTGTTACCCTCTCTCCTACCGAGCTAAAAATTCTACCATTTGTGTCACCAATGGGATAATAAGAAGACATTGTTTCTAAAGTACCTCCTTATTAATGCACAATAAAGTCTTATTCCATTTATACATTAACCTAGTTGTGTTTATCCGATTAGTTAGGTCACATTTGGGCCCCTGGAGAGAGGAGATACAGGAAGGAAGGTTTTGATCTTGCCAGGCAGGCAAGCATGAAAACACCAGGCCAGCATCAGTGCAGGAAAGAAAGATTGAGTGTGAAAGTCCCACAAAGGAAAGCAGGTGCTGAACAAAACTGGTTACTTGCTTTATCACAATATCCAGGGCAAGCATCTCAGTGAGTTGAAACTGTTAATGCAACTTGAATTCACAATGGTCATTGTGACCCTGCCAAGGTAAGCTATATAGCTTAAGGTCTCCTCAAATGAAGAAGCCTTATTAGGCAGCCAGGATTTAGGTTGCACCAGAGCACAGGTGGGCAGGGCAAGTGGGAGGGGGAGGAAAGATGTCTGCTTCAAACTAAGAAAGTTTGCCTACCTCCAAGCAGAAATACCATTAGCCCTCAATTTCCTTTTGTCTTTGGATAGCTGCCAAGATCCATCCCAGGAGGTCCTTATTTCCTTTCAAGAGACCAAAAAATCAATCACTTAATTCTTGGTGAAACTGAGGTGGGAGATTAAAGCTGATTAAAGAGGATTATAAACACAATCCCTTCTGCCAAGTTTCCTGGGGACCCACAGAAACCTGTCAAACCTTCATTAAATCAATTACCAGCATGCACCATTGAGATACAGTCCCTATTTTGTTACTTGTCGTCCTCGTCTATTATGAAACCAAGCCTGGGACATTAGAAGACCACATGATGGGGAGGACATTTGGAAAATCTCACAGCCTTCAAACTTGATAGGAACTGGTGATAATCTATGTACTTTTTTCATCAGTTCATTTGTCCAATCTTGTGATTTCATCTGTGCAGGGAAATTCTCATGTGGAAATGCTCTTCACCAAAGCAGAGAGATGACTCATCTATAATATGTAATCTTACAGAATTCTCTAGGGGACCAAGAGATCAGATAATTTAACCATCTTCACATATTGTTTCAGAGGATTTGAACCCAGAACTTCCTGACTATGAGGCCATCCCTTTAGCTACTATGCCATCATTATCAGCTCTGAGATCAAATATAAAATCCTCTGTTTAGTATTCAAAAGACTTTATAACCTAGAATTTCCCCCTACCACTACACACACACCTTTCCAATCTTCTTACTTCTTACATCTCCCCCCTCCATATGCACATACACACACACACACACACACACACACACACACACACACACACATACACACATTCAGTGACACTGGTCCCCTTGCAGTTCCTCAAGCAGAACCTTTCTTCTCCAGATTAGTCATTTTTGCATCATGTTCTCTCATAAATAAAATATTCTCCTTCCTCATCTCCCCTCCTGGCTTCCCTGGCATTCAAGTACCACTTTCTAGAAGTATCTTTTCCCAACTTCTTAATGCTAGTGACTTCCCTTTGTTGCTTATTTCCTATTTATCCTGCATATAGTTTGTTTGTACCTAACGGTTTAAATGTTGTTTCCCCTATTATATTGTGAGCTCCTCCAGGGCAGGGACTGTCTTTCTCCTTTCTTTGTATCATCAATGTTGAAAACATTGTATGGCACTGTCGGGGTTCAATAAATGTTGACTGCCTGCCTGCCTGATTGTGCTGGCTCTCATTTTTCATCAGAGAGAGCAAATATTCAAGGTTCTTCCAGAAGTCTATTTGCTTCTCAACTTAGTCAACTTGTGTGTTGAAATCAGTTGTTACTGATATAGGAATGGAAAACTGAGTGTGTTCTTTTGGTGCGGAAGACTGACATAGATCTGCCATCAGTAAGCTGCAGGATTCCAGGGGTCAATATAATAAAGAAGTTTCAAAGCACTCTTATCAGTGGCTTTCCCACACCAAATGAAAGAGCATTTAGTCAGTACTATGATGGATGGCACATCTGCCTAGGTAGTAAAGCTGCTAAGAAATAGCTTCAATAGGATAAACTCTTATTACTCAACAAAATGGCTAAATATGCTATTTTAAATGTCTGTCTCATACCAGGTGTGAATTGGGGTTTGACAACATAAAGTCCTACTGTGCGATCTCCCTGTCATTTCAAGCTGTTTTTAAGTCTTTTGTGACTGCTAATTGAGTCAATAATGCTTTCATGCAATTTTTTGCCGTATTTTAAGCCCAGGTAACAATGGCTCATTTTTAGAACAATTCACAAGATAGGAGTGAATTATGGACAAAATTAATATGAAAAAGATTTTAATCACACAAAAGGCAAGAACTTAAAGTTGCTGTTCCCAATACAACTACAATTAGACACCCTGGCAAATAGTTAGTATTTCCATTAACATATATGACATGAATATTCTATTCTACAAGTGCAAAATGTTCAGCAATATTTGCTCTGGGAACCATTACTTATATTTTCTGACATTTACATAACTGAAAACCCACAATTAAGTATTCCCTTTATATACTTACTTCTACTTCATCTCTGTTCTTTCTTCTTTAAGGAAGTCAATGAAAAAGGAAAGGCACTGTGGGCCTTCCCCTGGTATCATAAACTATTTTTTTTCCAAAGATGCGTAATTTCATTAATAGATTAATTAATCCACAAGTAATATCTGTCATGTGCTAGGTGCCGTTTGTTGTTGGGACACAGAGACAGCAATTTCAACTTTCAGAGGATTTATATTCTGTGTGTGTGTGTGTGTGTGTGCATGTGTGTGTGTATGTGTGTGTGTGTGTGTGTGTGTGTGTGTGTAGGGGGAGAGTGGAGAGCGGGGATACTGGGGATGGGGTCTATCATGTGAGTTGTCCCTTCAGGGGTGAAGATAGCAACTCTTCTATGTTTTGTTAAGTCTTGATGAGTCACTATAGCAAAGAAACAAACAAAAACTCTCATCATCTGACAAACATCATGCTTAACCTCTCTAAATATAAGTATACTGATTCTTAGATGATAGATATTTCTGGGCCTTTACTTAAGGCTTTCAAGAGCCTAGGCTCTGCTGGTATAGATTTTATAAGCCCAGGGTCAACATCAGAGAAGGACTTCAGTGGCTGGCATAGTCCTTCATAGTCACACAACTCTATGAGGGCCTAGGGCCCTATAGAGAGACCCAACAAGCTTTTTGTGTTGCATCACCTGATCTGCCTGGTTTCAAGTCCATGGAACAAGACATTTCTCCTAGGATAAGCTCAGAGCTTCTAAGGCAGGCTGCTAACTAAGTTTGGCTGACTTGGCCTCCTTTTTGTTCTGATTGGAGAGCTAGAGGGTGGAGAACCTAATTCTTCCCAATGTCTTCCATTACAGGGAGCAGAAACTGGATTCTATGCTCTTTCCACTTTACATTTGCTGCTCTGCCTAATTTCAACTTCCCAGAAGGATACCCATATTCACTCCTTTCTTTCCTCCCTTCTGTTGTGTTTCTTCCGCCTTTTCATTGTAAGTTTCTAAGAGCAGGGGTTTTCATTCTTTTTATTGATTTTATTTATTACTTTTGCTTATTACATTATTATTAATGTGAATAAATTTAATGCATAATAAATAACATTTATTATTTATTTAAATATGTATTGGTATTAATATTAAATATTATTTATTAAAATAATAACTAATTAACAATATAATTAATTATAAACAAATAATAATTAATTTAATTAATTAAAACCATTAGTTTTACCATAATAAATTACTATATCCCTAGTGCTTAGCACAGTACCTGATACATTATCAGTGCTTAATAAGTGTTTAATGTATTGGATTGGTAAGGCAGCTCATTCTGCATTAAGAACTGGCCAGATGGGTCTAGATGCAGAAGAAGACTTACACAAGAGAATGTTGATACAATGACTTTGACTCTTATCAAGAAGGCATAATGAGGTAAAAAACAAGCAAGTAGGAAAAATATCCTGTAAAGAATGGGTTTCCTGATGTTGCTGAGGCCATCCAAGATATAGGGCAGATCCATTAAATTCAATGAAAATCACTTTTCCACCCTTACCACATGCTCAGACAGAAAGAGTATTAAGGTGATAAATTTCACGTTGCTTATTGCAGCAGTTTTGCATCCAATTTTTAGCCTTTTCTAGGAGAAAAGTGTATGAACAAGTGTCTATAGTTATTTGACTTTGGTTGTGTTTAGATATGATGTTTACTTCACATAAATCATCAAAATTTACAAAAGTCATCTATTGTTCAATATCATTGAATTCCTTAGTTGTTGGCAAGGTAGGATATGAAATTACCTATTTGGCTCTGTGTGGGTTAAGTGCAGAAGGCAATGGAGAGCAAGTTGGAGTCAGAGTAAGGGAGCAAGTTCCTACTAATTGCCTCCTTTTCTTATGAAAAAGTATGCCCAAGCAACTGCCCCAACGCCAGTTCTATGAGAATGAATGAATAGAAGTGATTATTTTACAAGTAAATGGAAAGGGGAGGAAACTTTTGGAAATTTTGCTGAACGACTCCAGATTTCTAACTATTGTACACTACTGATGGAGATCAGAATACATGGAATAGGAAATGAGAATGGAAAGAAGCCCTTATTATGTGTCTACTATGTGCCAAGGACTGCACCCAGACCTTTACAAATATTATCTTACCTGGCCTTCACAGCAACCTGGGAGAGAGGTGGTGGCATTATCCCCACTTTACAACTGAGGAAAATAAGGCTGAGGGATGTTAACTGACTTGTCCAGAGTTGTCCAGTTAAAAGGTCCTGATTCCAGGGCTAGCATTCTGTCTACTGTGCCACCAAGGTTGGTAGAACTCCAATTTTCTCATTTTACAAATAAGAAAATAGGATAAGAGAAGTCATGACTTGCCTAAAATTATACAATTTAATGAGTCTGGACTAAAGACCACTTTTCCAGGATAATACTTGTTGTATCATCTTGGTACTGCCCATGATGATAAATACATTGGGAGGTGAGGTGGGGAGCTGGAGGGTGGAACCAGGTCTTATTTACCTTTGTATAGCCTTTGGTCTTTAGCCCAGAATCATTCATAGAATGTTACAGATGCCTAACAATGTTTAGAAAGGAAGACAAGTAGGCAAGCATCCAAGGAGGAAGATAGGAATGAAAGCAGGAAGGGAAGAAGGAAGGAGACAGGCAGGAAGGAAGAAGGGACAGAATAAAGAAAGGAAAGAGGGAAGGAAGAAAAGAAGGAAGCAAGAAGATAAGGAAGAAGGGAGGGAGTAAAGAAAAGAAGGAAGGGAGGAAGGAATGAAGGGACGA
Organism: Potorous gilbertii; assembly: GCA_028658325.1. Lineage (NCBI taxonomy): Eukaryota > Metazoa > Chordata > Mammalia > Diprotodontia > Potoroidae > Potorous > Potorous gilbertii. The sequence goes on from CM053771.1 coordinate 297,725,012, forward strand.
AGGAAGGGAGGGAAGGAGGGAGGGAGGAAGAAAAGAGGAAGAGGAAAGAGGAAGGAAGAAGAAAAAGGGAGAGAGGGAAGGAGAGAGGTGACCCAATGGACATTGTGCTAAACTTGACATTCCAACGACCCATGTTTGAATCCTGCCTCAGACACTTAGTAGCTGTGTGACTCTGGGCAAGTCATTTACTCTCTTTTAGACTCAGTTTCTTCACTAGCAAACGAGGATAGTAACAGTACCTACCTCACAGGGTTATTGTGATAGTACATGGGCCGTAAATGCATCTGGCGAATTTTAAAGCCCTGTGTAAATGCTAGCTATTATTAACCAAGGAGGAGGAAATTAATCAATAATGGTTTATTAACCAAAGGCTTTCTGACATGCTAGGCTCTGGGACTATAGAAGAAAAAAAGATGAAATAATCCTTGATCTCAAGGAGTTTACATTCAGTCGGGGAAGAAAACAGTACTTACTTATCCATCCCCCTATCTATCCATATTATGTGTATGTTTATATATGTGTGTATTATATGTATGAAATATATATGTGTATATGTATAATATGTATAGGTATATATAAATACTAGGTAGTCTGGGAAGGTGTTGTATGAGGTGAGTCTTGAAGGAAGTGAGGAGGGGTTTGCTCAAGGGTTAACACATTAATCTGTGCAAATGAATGTATTTGATATATGCTTAAAACACTAAGGAAAAGAGGAATGTGGAATCTGAATAATAAATACATATTTCTAGGAAGCTATGAAAAAATCTGGATCTTAACAGGATGTATATATATCTATATCACAAAAAGGACCAGTTGTGTTCTAAAAGCTTTACAAACTACTGGTACTTGAAAATCAAGACATGGAATAAATTAAGACATGGAAAATCAAGAATAGAATAAGATCTTTCTTTTGTGAGTACTGTCATTCACAGGGCAGGTAAGTAGTGCAGTGCATAGAGTGGTAAGTCTAGAGTCAAAAAGATTTGAGTTCAAATGTGACCTCAGACACTTATTAGCTATGTGACTCTAGGCAAGTCACTTAACTCTGTTTGCCTTACTTTCCGCATCTGTAAAATGAACTGGAGCAGGAAATGGCAAACCATTCATATCTTTGCCAAGAAAACCCCAAATGGGATCATGAAGAGTCAGACATGACTGAAATGACTTGAACAACAATGGAAAAATGGTTCATTCATAGTATCTTCCACCAGATATTGATGGGACCAAGAATAACAAATACTGCTATTAGGTGCTTTTGGTGGAAGACCTGTCTGAGATTGTTTTCTGATTGAAGTGGCGTTTTAGAGGGAAAATAAGAGTCAAATGGGATAAAGTACAGATCTCTTTTCCACGAGTCCTTCACACCCAAGAATCTCCTCCATCTGGCTAAGAATAAAATTACTTTTGATATGTTTGGGGATTAAGTTTGGGGGAGAGAATTTTAGAAATAATCAAGTTTATTTTTCTTTATCATAGAGAATTCTTCTATACTAGATATATTCTCTTATCTGAGTAGGAGCAGTCATTCAATACAAACAGAACACTGAGATTCAAAGATGTTATTGGAAAGTGCCATCTATGAGAATCAAACTGGACATCCCAACTTCCTTGGGAGTTACAGGGGGTGAGGGAGAGGAGAAATCCATAAACCAAGGACTTGAAGGGATGCTTTGAAGAGTAGTTCACAAGAATTAAACCAGAGAGGCTCAGAGATCTGCAACAGCTGTAGCATTGGGGCTGGCAATGACTAAAGAGCATTGCTAATTCCAGGGAAAAGGAAATTGCTTTTATCTATGGCCAAGTGGCCTGATGTAATGTAAGGTCCTTGAGGAGAGAGCTTGTTTGGATTTTGTCTTTGTATCCCCAGAAACCAGGGTTCAATAAAATAGGTTCTTTGTAAATTCTTGTGGAGTAAATGAACGAATAAAAATATCACTTATCAAGTTCTTACTTTATAAACCCTTCCTACATTTTTGTTGTTGCTCAGCCATTTCAGTCATGCCTAACTCTTCATGACCCTGTTTGGGTTTTCTTGGTAGAGATGCTGGCATGGTTTGCCATTTCTTTCTCCAGCTCATTTTACAGATGAGGAAACTGAGGCAAGCAGGATTAAGTGACTTGCCCAGGGTCATACAGCTTGGGGTCTGAGACCAGATTTGAAGTAAGGAAAATGAGTTTTTTGGACACTATTTGTTGTGCCTCCTAGCTTCCCCTGCTGTGCTAAATACTGGAGTACAAGTAGAAAAGTAAGAAAGTTTCTGCTCTTGTGGAGCTCACATTCAAACTGGGGAAACAATACATATGGAGGATTTCAGCTACAAGTGAGGAATAAAGAACCCATAGTCATTAAGTTTTAGTGGCAAAGTAGATGAAAATGTCTTTTCTTTATTGTCATTTCATCTAATAAATTCATACAGATTCTGATGCTGAGTTATTGGATGGTATCAAGGATTTTGGTGGAAGAATTGTCTTTTCTCGGTTTTTAGTAGCTGTGGCTGGAACACTGGAATAATTGCCAGGTTATATCACCATAGAGGCAGCTAGGTGGTGCCATAGAGCACAAAGGGCTGGGCCTGGAGTCAAGAAGACCCATCTTCATGTTCAGATCCAGCCTCACACACTGACAAGCTGTGTAACCTTGATAAAGTTACTTAACTTCTGTTTGTCTCATTTTCCTTAACTATAAAATGGAGATGATAGTGGCATCTATCTTACAGGGTTGCTGTAGGGATCAAATGAGGCAATATTTGTAAAGTGTCTAACATATTGTATGTACTACATAAATGCTAAGTATTATTAGTATTAATAAAAGGGATGGTTAGAACAAGAGTTCTGGGGAGAGCTAGTTCCTTTACCCTGATGTCTGGTGATAATCAGTTGCTTGGTTGTCAAATAGTTCTTCTAAGGTGGTCCATATGACATGCTGCTCAGTTTAAAGTTCCCACTAACTATTCATCAGCAACTGAAATTGTGATCTATAGTATAGGGGCAGGAAAGCACTTTGGGACAGAATCCATATTTCATGAAGAGGGAAATATTATGGGGTGTATGATAGAATACAAGGACATTCAACTTCTTTGATGACATAAGCCAGCACATCAGAAAATCTAAATCAAAAAATCTAAAAGATCTATATATCCATTAGACTAGGGTTGACATCCAATAGAAAAGTGAATTTTGACATGAAGAGCTGTTAACAAGATGGTCCCAAAATAAGAAATGAAGAGTAACCTGTTATATAGGATGATGTGGAAGGGTAATATCTGGAATTGAAGGGAATTCTGGAATAATAGGCAAATAGGCTTACTGGTGATGGGATGTATAGCACAGAGGAGAAAGTGAACCATTTGTCAAATATCTCCCATGTCTCTTGTTTCTCTCTTGGGATGTTCTCTTAAATTGGATGGTGGGTGTCTTAGAGAAATAAGATTTACAACCTGAATTTTTGAGGAATTTTGAACATAAAAATGATAAGATCATAGGCCTCACTATAGCAATTCACCCAGAGGTCATTTCTTGGTTCTCCTAGATATACACAGACATGTGCAAGTGGATCTACACTAGGAAAACTTTATTCTCCCACAAACACAAATGACACATTGACCCCAGAAAGGAAAAAGACAAATTGACTCAAGTAGCAATATGAAAAAAGGTCAATCACCAAAATGGAGTAAGGCTAGGCTCCACAGGGAGTGTAATCCTAGAACACATTTGCTACATCAGCTTCCAGGGCAGGTGGGTGGTGCAGTGGATAGTACTGAGTCTGGAAACTCTGAGTTCAAATCTGGTCTCAGACACTCACTAGCTGTGTGATGCTGGGTAAGTCACTTAACCCTATTTTCCTGAGTTCCTTCATTTGTAAAGTGAAATGGAGAAGGAAATGGCCAACAACTCTAATACCTTTTCTAAAAACAAAACAAAACAAAAGCGGTCATAGAGTCAGACCTAACTAAAAACAACACCAACAATGAAAGTTTTGACAAAAATCCCTGCAAAATGCTAATCTCTTATAACAATGACTTGGAGTTTACAAGAAGGTGTGAGCTCAGTCCTCATTCCCTACAGATGACAAAAGGGGGGTGTGCAAGGGAAGTGAGAGGTCAGAAATTGTAAGACTTTTTCTTTTTTTTTTTTTTTTATTTTTAAATAAATTTATTTATTTAACTTTTTACATTCATTTTCACAAGATTTTGGGTTCCAAAATTTTCTCCCCATTTG
>CM053771.1:297729729-297776817 GCA_028658325.1 Potorous gilbertii
GAAATCTCCTTCACTGTGTTTCTGCGCGGCTTCCACTGCTCCAGAATTTGTCAGGAGTTCTTTTTACAGGAAATCTGTGGGCTGTGGGTTCGGACCTAGCGTAGGTGAGTCTTTCTACTCCGCCATCTTGGCTCCGCCCCCCGACTTTTTCTTACAATAACTTTCAGCACTGGACAGCAAATTCCTATTTCCTAGTGGACTATGAGAACATCTTGTCCTTAGGTTGAAGGTAGGTCCATAGGAAGTTATTAGTACTCAGGGTTATTTAATGACTGGTTGGGGAAGGTAGGGCTCTGTAAGAGAAATACCTCATGAACGGTCAGTAACATAGGCAATGTTAACTAGAAAGAGGTTGTAATCTTTATCAGGATGTTGTCAAACTCCGGCACTACAGATTTTCCTTGTCCAGACATGTCTCACAAGTTTGAGAGCATCAAGAGATGTCAAGTTGGACCTGAGCTGACCTAGACCCCTAAAGGATGAGGCATGTGTATTTAGCACTTCTTTCTATGATTCTTAAAGTGTTTCAGAAACAACTGACAAAACACTAATACTTAGTAGAGAGCTCAAAGAAGGTTATGTGCTGCTGAACCCACCATTGAAAAGACAGTAGTGAAACAGGAAGAAATCAGGTGGTGCGTTGCCAAGAGCACCTGTTCTCTAGAAGCATAGTAAGATTGCCCTCTGGTAAAGACTTAGCTTTAGGCTAGATGGAATAAAAAAAATGAAACATGCAAAGTTTTAGTCCTTGTGACCCATGCCAGAGTTACATGCCATGCTCTAATAGACTTTTTCTTTTCTCATTTATGAGAGGAAAAAAACAATTGATTTGTCATGAAGGGGAGATTTTTTTCCTTCTTGGTAAGAATAACATTATATCCCTGAAATCCTTTGTACTGAAAGATAGAGATTTGTATAATTAGTGACATAAAACATTTAGGTTTCCTTGTTACCTTTAATTAACCCCTAAAAGTGACATGTTGTCTGGCTGTAAAGTTATCCAAGCCCACTTGACTGTGTTGTGTGAGAAAGCCATTGTATGTCTCTATTTAAAAGCTATTTATGAGCTGTTTGGCCAAGGTTACTTGTAATGTTTCTAGACTGTCCAAGGAGATATTCTTTTCTCTCATTTTTTGTTCTTTTTCTGCCATTCCACAATAAGCTCAGAATCATAGAGTATTGGATGTGGAAGGCACCTCAGAAATCATCTGATTTAGCCCCTTAAATGTAAAGATGAATGTAATAAATATGACTGAAGTCAAAATAGGCTCCATGACTTGCCCAAGGTCTTCCAGCTGCTAAGTGGCTGTGGAAATAGAAAGGGACTGCATAAAACTGAGAGCCATTTTATATTTACATCTATCTAATACGTTGCTATGACCAAAGAAACCAAACCAAACCAAACAAAAAACCCCGCCATTTTCAAATTGACCAATCATCTTATGATGAGACTTTGACTTTCTAGATGGCCCTTGGAAAAGACACATAAGCTTTCCTTGGACCCACATTCAAAGCTATTCTAACTTGTTGGAACTTTTCAGAGTAGTGTTTGAGAATCCAAGGTCACCTTCATGACACAATAAGGAATTAGAGTGCGATTTTTGTGAAGGATTTAAAAAAAAATATAGCCTCCAAAGACAAGTGATATGTACCCCTAATAGAAGTGTTTGAAAGAAACGAAGAGGTTGTTATACTGGTTAATAGATCTTTGATATTTAATTCAAAGTAACTTTTAAAATCATTTCTGGTTTCTAGAATGTGAATCAGAAATAAAAGGATTAATGTAGAAAAAGAAACTCATTAGAAAAAGATTTTCATGGGGTACCTGATAGGAACATTCATGTACATGAGGTAATGATTTTCCTTTTTTGAATCTTATCCCACCAGAAGCAGAAAGTCACATGGAGTAGAAAGTCTATTTCTGCTTTGTATAAAAGAATAGGAGGATACGTGTTATGCAGAATCTTAACACCTTCTCTGAGCATACTCTGATAGAAAGGAATCAAGGAACTGAATCTTTTCTCACCAGGAGACACTCTGACACGCTACACCAAGAGGCAGAAATTTATGTGTTGGATGACAGAATTTTTTTACTTTAAGAAAAGATTCAAGTTTATTTGGTTATTCAATGAAATAATAATAATTTAATGATATAATAATGTTATTAAATAATAATATTTATTTTATTAATAAAGATGAATAAAGAAACGTAGTTAGATTAAAGAATAGTTATTAATGTTAAAGTAGTTATTAACAGATGAGATTTAATTAGGAAGGTACCAAACTCTACCTAGATTCAGAAAAGTAGACAGCATCACAAAACCTAAAGTGCACTATAACACCAAAATTCATGTGTATTTGTATTTCTTTAAATGCACACAATCTGGTCTTATTGAAAACATTTTTTCAAAATTAATAATGAAATTAATTATTAAGAATGTAAATTATCTTAATAAAGTTTTTGATAGGATTAGATTTTTAAAAATAGAAGACATATGATTGACTGAATCATTTATTCAGTCCTGGGAAAAGGCTACCTGGGTGGGGTCATAAATGAAGCACCACTATTCACATGAATTGTAAACATAGTAACTAGTAGGAAATGCCCTCTGAAATGGTAGCCTGGCAAACTAAAATCTACAAAACAATGGAAAACATTTTGATTTGTAATGATAAAATCTCCCAATGGAATTAGAATTCTTAGAATGATTTAAAAAAAATTTGAAATGGAAAGTTGAAGAAAGGGGTATACGTTGCCTGAAGAAGAGAAAATTAAGAAGGCATCTGATGATGATGCAGGGTTGTTACAGGGAGTGTGATAATTGGTTATTCTCTGCTTTCTTCAAGCGTACATAGAAATGAGGCTTAAATTGTAATAGAAAGGAAAGAATCAATTAGTCTACATCAAGATTTGGAAACATGAAGTGAGGAGGTTGAAAAAGTTCACCAATTCATGCTGTAGGAGACAATCTCTTTTCTTGAAATGGATAATTATATTGAAAGCATGACAAAACCTTAGGAGTCATCCAATCCAAGTCCTTCATTTTGCAAATAAGGAAACTGAAGCCCTGTCACATTAAATGAACTTGGTTAGGGTCAAAGAGGTATTAAGCAACAGGGTCAAGATTTCAACACTGAACTTCTGGTTCCAAATCTTATAATATTTTCATTGTGTCATACTGCTTATGGCAATGAGATGGACAGAGTGATCATACAGGTGTTTTATAGAGGACAAGAGTCTGGCCAGAACCTTTAAAGAAGCTCTCCTTAAAGACCTTTCAGACTTGCCTAAAGTCTAGTTGTACAAGGGCATCATCACAGCACCTGAAAATGGTACGTCAGCTTTCCCATATATCAACACATGACTATACATCTACCATAACAGGTAGGGGCACTGCATTGCTGAGGCCCCTGAGGCTAGTGATGTTTGTCAATCTATAGCCTTTGTCTGCCATCTTAGCTACTTAGCTAAATTCATCTCCAGAGAGCATGACCACTGGAATAGATGCTCCATCTTTGATATTCATCAGGTCTTTACCACCATATCAACTATGCCAGGGGAAGTTGTTACTTATAAAAGTGGTTATGGGCTCAAAGTCTAAGAATTGTCCTGTTGTCCTTAGCATAAGGGGAACATTTTAAAAACTGTTACACAATGTAAAAACACAAATTAGTTATGGAACAGATAGTTTTTTTTTCCCCACAGAGAAAAGGGAATCCTAAGCAATAAAGATTCATTGAATGATTAGTTAACTTATCACTACTCACAAAAAGAGTTGGAAAACCAATATCCAAGGCTTGTTGGGATATAAGCAGTTTTTGCAAGGTTGCTCATTAGCCAGTTTACATGCTACCTTTATTGAGCACAGTTTGATGAGATGCAAAGTCTAATCCAAATATGAACTTCTTTTCCAGGAACATTTCTCTTTCTTCACTTCTTTGGTGCCAGTCAACTGCTCTTACTGCTGCTATAACCATAATCAACCACAGCTACTACTTCTCTGGCTTCCCAGGATCTTCTTAGACTCACAGGTGTCTTGCTACTTAACTAGTAGGGGAAGGAAATGTGGGGAAATAGATGTGCCCTATCCTAGGCACAGGCTTGCATAGATAGGATAAGTGCTCAAAGTTTTAAGAGGCCAAGTGGAGGATAATGCTTCTCTTCTCCCACCCAACTCTTTCAGACACAACTGGGAGTAATCCTCATACTTCAGAACTGAAAAGGAAGAGGAGTGGTGGGAAGGTCACCCCTTTTAGTGTACCCACAGAGCTCTGGCTCCATCACCAATGGAAAGACTTTCCATCATTGCACAGTGCAAACCTTGCTCGAAGTCTGGCAGATAGGAAGCCCTTTTTCAATGCTTATTGGTTTGATTGATTGAATGGGATAGAACTACAAGTGACAGTCATCTTTGCCATTGAGGAGTCAGGTCTCTGAGAGAGAGGTAGTCCTGAATCTCAGAGGGGCAAGGAGATAAAGATTTGGTATAAAGTTGCTGGGATGGGGACCACAGGAGAGGAAATTAATTGCAGATACTATCCATTTTCTTCTGCCTGTGCATTCAGGGCCAAATTTTGTGCAATTTAAGTGTCAACTTCACACTCCTTGAAAAATGAAGACTGAAAGAAAAAGTCCCATTTGAGGGAGCTGCCCTGGAGGAGTTCTGGGCAGACAACCTTAACTCAGGCTCAGGGAAACAGAAATATGTTTTAAATTTTATCATGTAGCACGATGCAATGACACATCAATAACAAACGCCTGTAGCTATATTTTCAAATGACTGATTGGAATTTATCCTGACCGGCCTCTCTCTCCTTCCAAAATGAAGGCTAAATAAGGTTGAGCTAGAACTGTTCATGGTACTATTCTATTCTCTTTCTCTCAAACCCAGAAATGAAAATGAAGTGAATGTTTTATTTAGGTTACCTTTTGTTAGGATGCTCTCTGTAATCCATCATGTTCCTTAAAAATATTAGCAATTCGTCCTGGCCTCTTAGAAAACAGTGAGTTTCAAAGTGGGCTGTTGACAGAAGGTAACTGATAGACTGTAGTGTTTTTCTGCTATTTTAGGTAAAGTCTCTTTTGGATATCACTCTGATGAATGGCTGCAAGAAACACAATGGCTAAGAGGAAAATGGAGGCAATCATCAAATGTAATCATGAAATTTCCCCCCAAAGAAAATGACATGTCAGAGAGAGTCACACAATGAAATATGCGATTGTTTCTTTCCTTAGTACAGTTCAAGGCTGTACTGACTCTGTGTCTTCATGGGAAGTGCATAAATGCCTGTTAGAATAATCATTGTTGGTCAGAACAGAAGGAATGATAGTTCTCCAAAGCCCTAGAGTGATGTCATTGCCTGCTTATCATAGCTACTTTTTGTCCTTGTCTGAGTTCTCCAAGTCCATCTTCAGCCATGTTTCAATGCAGTAAAGTCTAATTAATTTATATTTTCCTGATGCAGCTCTCTCATGTTTCTTTCACCTGTTTTTCGTTCTTATCTTTAGGGAAAAGAAAATTATCTTTCCTCTTCACCTCCCTCCACCACTTTTTCCCTTAGTGTTTTGTAACATCAGCTAAAGTATAGACCAAAGTTTTTCTGAATAGAATGAATTTATCTTTACCAGGATAGACAAAGTTATATTGAAAGAAAAGTAGCTGTCTCCTATTGACGAATTTTGGGAAAGAGTTAAAACCAGGTTCTTACCTCTTAATCTTCCAACCTGGATTCTGTTATCTCACTTTAACTGTCCTTCCCTCATCTAAATAGGGAAAGCCTGTCTCTCCTCACTTTGCTTTTATCTCTGTGAGTAAATGTGAGTAATGACCTAGGGTTATACGAGCTCCTTGATCCTTCCTTATTTGAACCAAAGGTTCTTAATTCTTAAATTTGAAACATGAATGAAAAACAAAACCTTGAGTGAAACACTATCTTTAAGCCATTTGCAAATCATTTTTCTTGCTCATATTTCCTATCTACAACTTTGTCTAAAGAAACCCCTCCATTATTAGCTGAGAAAAGTTCTTTGCTGAATTGAATTGGGAGAATACAATATAACAGAAATGCATTGGATTAGGAAGCCTAGTTCCAGATTTTGTTATAATTTACCAATTACTTAGACAACCAAGTAAAATTTTCTTGGCCTCATTTTTCTCAGCTATAAAATAGAGGTGGTGTTAAGAATCCTTAAAAGTTTCAGCTCTAACACTTTAGGAATCCAACTGAATTTTCCAATGTATGTATGTAACTCTGGTTAGTCACTGCTGTTTAGTAATTTACGAGTGAGAATTTTAAGGATTAATGTTTTCCTAGGGTCAGGGTACACTAGGAATTTTCTGCTCAGTTAGTGATAAATGTAAAGTCCTATACAGAGGTCCAAAAAATAACTTCACCAAACAAGTTGGGAAAAGTTTGACTAGATAACAATGTATGCGAAAAAAAGATCTGGAAGTTTTAATGGACTACAAATTCAAAATGTAACAAAGGTATAGCATAATATCCACAAACAAAAAACAAAACAATAATGCAATATTAGATTTTAATGCAAGAGTTAATAATATCTCAGTAAACTGCCATGGTCAGATCACATCTAGACCATTATCGTCAGCTCATATTTTATTGTAGGAACTATTATTGTAGCTATTGTAGGTGCTTTCAAACATGAGAGTTCCCAGAAAATCTACCTCAGATTTAAGGTACTCAGAGAGTCACCATCTATTGAAATCATAGCTCATGAGTCCTCAATGATCTGCTTACTTTTATCACTGAGTCAGAGGACACATTAGCCTAAAATAAAAAAAAAAGATTTTTAATCAAACTACATAGTAATTAAAATGACTAAAATGACAAAATAAATTCCACCCCCACATCAATATGGGATACATTCTCACAGCACCATGTGCATGCAAACATATATAACCAAGGAATACATATGGAACACATGTATAGGGAACATGCATAGCCAAGGACTATATGCAAAAGAGTACATCTTGTGGTCATGTGGCCAGAGTGCATCCATGGAAAGCATTGATGCAGGGAGCAAATGTGACTTGGGCAATTTACACTGCCATCTCAATAGAGCTACCAATGTCTTTTGTCAGTATCATTACCCTGTTCTCTTCTGCTCTCCTCTGAACACATCATCTGTAGTACTTTTCTTATCATTAGCTTTTCTTATGCTACTGCCTCCTAGGCCCTTAGCTCTTAGTTCCCACCTGCTAGGATTTTTAACTAGAAAGTTTATCCTTGACAAAGCATGTATGTCTTCAGTCCACAATCAAGACCAAGAACAATCACACCTAGCTAAGAACTGTAGTAAAACAAATAGAAAACCAAACAATCCAGAGTATCACAGGCTAAAATTAAGTCTATTCTTGCGAGCTATATAGTGTCTGGTGCTTATTCAAAGTCTGTGTTCCTAGACAAATATTGGACGTAGGGTGAAGAAAGAGCTTGTAAGTCCTATTGTAATACCCTTGATGGATAACCTTGTCAATTGAAGTCATTTCAGGAAATCTGCCCATCTCCTCTATTCCCTTGCCCCAGTAAACACAGAGTAGCTATGGGGAGGTTGGGGCTACAAAGTCTCCATGGCTCCTAAGATCCCCAATTATTGGAGTGAAAATAACATTGAGCAAGAAGAAAGCTAATTAAAGAAAACAAGATCATCGCCTGCCATCTTCCCAACCCACATTCCTAGCTACGTAGGTTTCAAATTGGTTGGTTGTTGTCCTTCATTCTCCAAGAGGACCAAAATGATAAAGTGAAATTTCGGTGTATCCAACTGTGACTGATCAAACCAATATAGCTCATAGTGCTCTACCACAGATTGGGCATAGATAGTTCATGTGTAAATTTGGAGTGGATACTGCAAATTTGCATATACTACATTTCCATTATACTGTCTCAATTTTGCTTTGCTCAAAGAGCACAGCACCCTTTCTGATGTAGGCATGCCATTCTGAATGGTCTTGTGCCAGTGTCTCCCATGTTGCACAGTCAAATCCAAAGTTCTCCAGAGAGACCTTGAGAGTGTCCTTGAATTTCTTCTTCTGACCTTCTTGTGATCACTTGCCCCATATGAGTTCTACATTTTGCATTCAAACAATGTGGCTAGCCCATTGTGTTTCATTCTGTGAAGCATAGTTTGAATGCTTAGCAGTTCAGCTCAAGCAAGGACTTCAGTGTCTGGTACCTTATCCTGCCAGGTGATCCTCAGAATCTTCCTAAAACAGTTAAAATAGAAGCCACTCAGTTTCCTGGCATGGTACTTGTAGACCCTCCATGTTTCATAGGTATACAATAATGAGGTCAGCACAACAGCTCTGTAGAACTTCAGTTTGGTAATCAGTCTAATGCCTCTTCTCTCCGAAACTTTTCTTCAGAGTCTCCCAAACACTGAGCTAGCTTTGGCAATGCGTGCATCAACCTCATTGTCAATGTGTACATTCCGGGAAAGTGCACTAGCAAGGTAAGTCTATTTATCCCCAGCATTCAAAACTTCTCCATTTATTGTAACCAATGATTCCATGCATGGATGGTGTGCTGATGACTGATGGAGCACCTGTGTTTCCTTGGTGTCAATTTTTAGGCCAAAATTAGCACAGGTAGCAGAGAATTGATCCATACTTTGTTGCATCTCAGCTTCAGAAGCTGCATTGAGTGCACAATGATCTGCAAACAGAAAATCATGCCCCAACACTCCCTCCACTTGTAGCCTTTTCAAATTTAAAAACTTACCATCAGTATGGTAGTTGACCTTGATGCCATGTTCATCCTCATTGAAAGTATTTGACAGCAGTGCTGAAAATATCATGCTAAAAAGCATGGGAGCAAGCACACAATCCTGTTTCGCTCCATTGGTGGCTGGGAAAGCAGGAGAGCATTGTCCACTATCCAGAACCCAAGCAAACATGCTATCATGAAATTGACATACAATATTAATGAACTTCTCCAGACAACCAAATTTTGAAATAATTTTCCATAAGCCCTCATGACTAACAGTGCCAAAGGCCTTGGTCAGATCTACAAACGTTGAGTACAGGCCTCTGTTCTGCTCCTGGCATTTTTCCTGGAGTTGTCGGGCAACAAATACCATATCGATTGTTCCTCGGCCCTTTCTAAAGTCCCGTAATTGTTGCAGGACAATCTATTCCCTTTACTTTTATAGAGATGGGCAATGGAGGCATCCTTGAACTCCTGGGGGATAACCTCCTCTTGCCAAATAATGTGGAAAATATCAGTCAGCTTTTGTATGAGCAATGCTCCCCCTACCTTGCAAATTTCAGCTGGAATAGAATTAGCACCAGCTGCTTTGCCACATGAGAGGAGCCTAATGTCCCTCAAAGCCTATTCTTCAGTTGCAAGTTCAGCAAAGGCGGGATTGACCTCAACCTGAGGTAAATGGTAAATGGTCTCAGCACTTATTTATGATGGTCTGTTAAGAACACTATGGAAGCATTCAGCCCATCCCTCTAGGATCATGTCCTGATCACTAATAAATGTGACTCCCTCAGCACTGAGTAGCTGTGATACGCTATAGGTTTTTGGTCCAAAAATAGCTTTCAGGGAATCATAAAAGTGCTGTGGATGATTACTATCAGCATAAAACTGAATTTCTTCTGTCTTCTTACTGAGCCAGGATCTCTCTAAACTTTGCTTGTACTTTGCTTTTGATGGAATTAAATGCTGCCTTCTTAGAGGTGGATGCACTATCCTACTGGTAAATCCTGTGGAGTTCACGTTTTTCATTTAGCAGCATCTGAATTTCCCTATCATTTTCATCAAACCAGTGTTGGTGTTTACAAGTGTTCTGACCCAGATGAACAAATACAGTGTTGTACACTAAATCTCTGACAGCTGCCCACTCCTTTTCTGCTCCACTGTTGAGCCAACTGTGTGTTGGCTCAACTTTCCCTCCAAGTTAGCAACAAACTGCTCATGCTCAGAGAAGAGCCCTAATTTGTTGACATTAATTTTTCTTGCAGTCATTTTGCCTTGGGAGCAGCACTTTTGATGAATGCAAATATTTAGCTTGGAAAGGATGAGTCTATGATCACTCCAGCGCTCTGCACCACACGTTGCCTTTGTCACTCACATCTTGTCTGTCTCTTCTCCTTACGATCACATAGTCTATTAGGTGCCAGTATTTGCTGCAAGGATGCATCCATGAAGTTTAATTGCATTTAGGTAAATGCAAAACAGTATTGGTGATGAGAAGTTCATGTGATGTACAAATTTTTAGCTGTAAATGACCATTGCTGTTGCTGTTTCCAACTGCATTCCTCCCTAGGCCTCCCTGCCAAGTCTGAGCATAGGTACTAATGATGGTGGCATGGCATTTTCCTGCTAGTGCCAATTGCATTGTCATGAGTCTGTCATTCATTCCTTTTGGCAGGCATGCCAGCTTGATTGTTAGATTAGTTTTGATTGCAAAATCCATGCCAACCTCATGGTGCTCCCCTTCACTGTGCCCACTCCAGAAAAATGTGTATCTAGCTCCAACTTCAGTAAGCTGGCCTTCATTTGCCAACGTTATTTCACTCAGGGATGCTGTTACGTTCTCTTGCAATAAGGGCAGTTTGTCTTTTAGGTTTACTGGATTGTGTGTTGTCTATTAGTGTGCACATGTTCTATGTGCCAATGGTGAATGGAATCATCTTTGTAGATATTTTTGTATATTTTCCTGTGTTTTGACCACATAGTGGGACTCCCCGCCTGCCATGGTAAACAGGCCAGGGTTAGGTAAGTAGACATTGTTTAAGGCACCTTTTCTACTTCCCTTCCTCACACCAGGAGTGATCAGTGTGATTCTTAAAAGGCTGATCAGACACCCAGGAGGCTGCCATGTCCCACGGCTGCTTCCAATGAGAAATGATGCTGTGGTCTGGGCTGCCTGTGTGTAGGGTTGTGACTACAGCTCCCAATGTATCTGCACCTGCTGCTTCATCACTTGCCTATCAGTACAGGACTTTGAGGCATAATAGTAGAATGGTATGGGTGATGTGTTTTGATTCATGTGTAAATTGGATTTAAGCGGGGCAGAGTTGCACGAAGTCATCAGCCTCACTCTCTCCTCTGGCATCATCATAGT
This sequence comes from Potorous gilbertii, assembly GCA_028658325.1. Classification (NCBI taxonomy): domain Eukaryota; kingdom Metazoa; phylum Chordata; class Mammalia; order Diprotodontia; family Potoroidae; genus Potorous; species Potorous gilbertii. The sequence goes on from CM053771.1 coordinate 297,740,825, forward strand.
CCAGTGGCAGGACAGAGTCAAGATGGCTGGTGACGGCTCAGGATGCAGTGGATGACCTTGGTGTCTTCGGTGTCTAACCAAGCTCTAAGCACTCCACATCACCTGCTTCATCTATCTTCATGGCCGTTGGAACAAATTGTTCTCATCCAATTGTTCTCTGCCACCAGAGGAAGTCTTCAAATGCTTGGGGTAGACCCCCCCAACTCACCAAACCAAAAGGGGTTTGAGACCCCTTGGTTACCCTCACATTTGGCTCATCTGCCGAAACAGTTTACCGGATTGTGGCCGCTGTGCAGGCTGCAGCTTCTTGGAGCCACAGGTGAGAGTTGGGTGGAACACATGGACGCCTAAGGTGGAAAGAGCCCCCAAAAGGGCTTGGTAGCCATTACACCAAAGGTACTGGTCCTATCTGAGCACACTCTGCACCCTAGCTTTATAAGTTTCAACATAGGAGCTATCTATAACTATATCTATCTATGCCTATATCTATATCTGGTTTTCATATCTATATTTATGTACATACACACATTTATATGTACACATATGTGTATGTATGATTGTATGTGTACATGTACATTTATATATAAAAGTATATGTGTGTATTTCTATAGATATCTATACAGACATATATCTCTGTCACCAGTATAAAATCCCTGGCATTTGAGATGCATTCTGCTAACACAAAACTCCTCTATTTCCCTCCATTAGACAGGCCATTAATAAATTGGAAAGTATCTAGAGACAGGTGACAAGGTAGTGAACTGCTTTAAGATCATAAGATACAAGGCTCAATCAAATGACCTGGAAAGCTTGGAGAAGAAAAGATTTGGAAGGTGGAAGAGTATAATGGCATTCTTCAGACACTAAAATGCTACCATGTGGAAGAAGGATTCAAGTTTTTCTCTTTGGTCAAAACTAGGAGCAGTAATTGAGAGTTTGAGAAGGGCAAATTAAGCAATTTTTAAAAGTAAGATGTTTTAAAGCTGTCCAAAAGTAAAATGTTTGACTTTAGAGTTAAAAGATTCCCTCTCAATAAAAGATTTCAATTAAAGGGTGGCACTGAGTCATATTGTAGCAGGGATTCTTGTTCAGGGAAGGACTGGATGAGATTGGCTTCTGAGGGCTCTTCTAACTCTAAGATTCTGCCATTACGTGGTTCACCCCCCTTCATTTTCAGAGAAGGAAACAGAGGTAATCAATAGAGATAAATACCTTATGTGGCTTACTTAAAGACATACACCTATTCAATGGCAGAATAGGTTTGTGCTTAAGCATTGCACTTATTTCCTTAAGCAAGTAAATAAATAACTAGTGTATATAAGCTTGTTGAATGAAGTATTTATTTTGAGAACTACGTTAATGTTTTCTAGTAGTATAGCAAAAACTCAGCTTCAGAGATGCTAAGCTTCCAGAACTCCCAGTTTTCTGGAACAACTTGAGATGTGATTTCCGTAGAGGGAACAATAACAAAAGCAAAGTCTGTTTGCCATAAAAGTATCAGTTCCAAAGACCCCAAAACAAGTGAACACAGTTAAGAAGAGACAAGGACTTGAATGAGACCCAGTCTGCTGTGACTAGTCAGGTTCTTGTGTGGAAAAAAAGCAGTACTGTCATTAGTTGGCATCTTTTTTCTCATTTTTTTTGTGAGGCTGAGAAGTGTGAGAAAAGCAATAGATGATAAGCAGAGATAGGAAAAAAGAAAAGCAGTGAGGAGAGGAAAGAGAGACATAGAGATTAGAGGCCGTGGTGGCTGCCCCAGTGAGCACAAAGAGCTAGGGTGAAGGGAGCCCAAGGACAATGAAAGAACTCCTCCATTTGGGGTGGGAGATGGGCTAAAGAGATATCTATCTATACTGCCTGAACCAGGAGCCCTTGAGAATTCAGGCACAGTGTCATCCAGTACATTAGCATGGAACAGTAGGATGGGGAGGAGAGCAAGAGGCTTTGTAAATAATCATTTCAACCTAAGTTGTCTTCTGGGTCATTGATGTGAAATGCTAAAAGTATGCCAGGCATAGGACAATGTTATATTTATGTGCAGTTTTCAAGCTCAACTGGAAGGAGAATTCATATCTGGAATTATACTTTTAAGCTTCCTATCCCCCAGATGTAACTTCATAACGTGATCAAAGACCAAGGTTATTATTCAAAATACTATTACATAAGCTATTTCCTGAGAAAAGTGATCCTTTGTGCAAGACTTTGAATCTCATTAAATTAATACAGATTCTCTGATTTAATGTTGCTTATGACTGGAATTCCATTGCATGTTGTAGTTTGAAAGATTCTGTGCTAGGGATCATCTGACCTGGATTGTAGGGCTGGCATATCAGTTAAGTGGTTTTGTGACTTTGAATGAGCCACTTTGCCTTCATGGGCTTTGACTTTTAATCTAATACATTCCAACAAATATTTATTATCTTCTATGAGCAAGGCATGGTGCTAGATTTTGGGTATACAAAGACAGGGATAAAGAAAGGACCATACCCTCAAGGAGCCAACTTTCTGGAAGAGTATAATATGAAAAGTAAGAGGTAGAATTGAGCACTAACAAACAAACAAACAGGGGGATCAGTTAAGGCTTCCTTTAAAAGGTGGAATGTTTGCTTAGACTTGAAAGAAGAGAGAATTCTAAGAGAAGAAAATTCGTGTCAGAAACAATGACTGATTTATACAAATACATAGAGTTGACATCAAGTTTGTCTGGAGCATAGAGCACATGAAGGGGAATAACATACCATAAAACCTAGATAGGTAAGTTGAAGTTAGATCAATCAATAAATATTTATTTAGTACCTATTATATGCCAGGCACTGTGCTAAGGACCTGGGATACAAAAAGAAACAAAAAAAAGAGTCCCTGCCCTCAGTGGGAGAGATAACATACAAGCAAATATATTCAAAACAAGCTATATATAAGACAAGTAGGAAACAATTAACAGAGGGAAGATACTAATATTAAAAGGGGATTGAGGGTTGATAAAAAGGTGAGATTAGGGTTGATGCTTAAAAGAAACTAGGAAAATCAGTGAGCAGAATTGAGAAAGGAGAGAGTTCCTGTCAAACATTTTGATTTTGATTCTGGAGACATTGGGGAGCCACTGGACTTTACTGAGTATGTATGAGTATGTATGAGTGGTGTGTGCGTGTGTGTGTGTGTGTGTGTGTGTGTGTGTGTGAGCATGATCATACCTGAGCTTTAGGAAAATCATTTTAGTGATTGATTTGAGGGCAGATTAGAGGCTAGTAGCCAGAGAGGAGGAGGGAGAACATTGCGGGTATAGGGGCAGGCAGAGACAATGCCCTGAGCTAAGAGATGGAGTGCCTTGTTTGTTGAAAAGCAAGGAGGCCAGATCACACACATGATCAGAGAAACTCATTCCTTTGACTCTGCAGAATGACTGATGCTATTGTATGTATGTAATATCTGAGGATATCACACTTGTATCTGCCCTTATGCTCATTGGTGCATCTTTTCTCTGTGTGGCATCCTTTCTCTGTAGTCTCTATTGTGGCATTATATCTCTGCTGAGAATATTTGTAGATAGTGATGGTAGGAGGCATTGGCACCAGATTTTGTTTAACCCAGATGGGATTGTACTCATATTCTTCTAGCTCAGCAGTTGCATCTTCATGTGGAGCATACCTCCCTTCTGTGGAGCATACCTGTAGCCCTAAATATCCTGATATTTGAGGCCAGGGTCCTTTCGGTAGTTAGTCTAGTGCCTAAAACCGTGGTTGGGGAGCTCTAGTCCTTCTCCTGAGATTCCAATCTTCTTGCCTTCAGATCTACCCAAAGATAAATACAAAACTTTACCACAAACCAGTAGCAATAATGTAAGGAAGTCTGTTGATGTTACTATAATAAGAAAAGTTGACCTGTAGGGTGGGAAATCAGGAAAGTAGACTTCTAGGGACTACCAACATCTCTAATAAAAGCATCAACTTTCCCACTCTGAAACTTCCTGTAGTTAGTCTATATAAAGCAAACTAATTCAGGCTACCACACTGATGTTTCTAAACCTGCTCTCATATTTCAATACAGGCTGTGCATCAGACAGACATCAGAAAAGGCAGGTGGTACCTCTATGTGGCAAAGTAGTGCTGCTGAGAAGGCTAATTGCCTAGCTGTTTTGCCCTGTTGGTCTGGGTCAGTATTCCCTTCTGCAGGGTGTCATGGTAGAGATTCTCATGCAGTACAGCTGCTGGAGGTCTTCTGGGATATCATACACCAGACTGCAGCAATGATCCTGTATTACAATGGAAGAGAATGCTTCCTTGACAGGAGACCTTTACACTTTTCTTGGGAGTTCCAATGTCACAGGTACTTCCTGACAATCAGAACTCCTAGGATCCTGAAAAAAGAACGGAATGAACTAAGGCTTTTTAAAACATGCAGAGAATTGCAAAATGTGATTTTTATGAAGGACTGTTAGGAGCAAGAAGAAAATTAAAGTCCTCTACTTGAAGTGGATGAAATAATGGTTATGGATAGCAGAGAGAAAAAACCCCACTAGATTCTGGTTTTGTTTCAGTTTTATAACTCAAGGCAAATTATTTTTATACTAAAATGAAATACATCAGAAATAGTTATGAGAATTAAAATCCCAGATAGGTAAGGCAAGGGTAAGGGAGCATCTAGCTCCTCTAAATTAGTTCAAATTTATGCCAAGGTACAGAAAACAACAACAAATCTAATACGTGGTTGCTTAAGCACCATTCATGATCTCTGAGGGAGCACTAATTTCAATCATTCATTTATTCAGTCCAATTATACACAGAAGGGCAGCTAAGGGTATCAGGTCTGGAGTCAGGAAGACTCATCTTCCTGAATTCAAATCTGGCCTCAGAGACTTACAAGCTGTGTGACCCTGGGCAAGTCACTTAACTCTGTTTGCCTCAGTTTCCTCACCTGTAAAATGAGTTGGAGGGGCAGATAGGTAGCAAAGTGGATAGAGTCAGGAGAACCTGAGTTTAAATCCAGTCTCACACACGTGATCATTGCTAGCTGTGTGACCCTGGGCAAATCACTTAACCGCGATTGCCCCTCAAAATAAAATGAAATGAAACAAGATGAGCTGGATATAAAAAGTCATTCCATTATTCTTGCTAAGAAAACTCCAAATGGGATGATGAAAAGTCTGAAACAACTGAACTACTAATTGTATACAGAGACTATTCTAGCTATAGGGGGACATATTAATCTCAGCCCTGCTATTTGCTACCTGGGTGAACTTGATTGTCACAACTCTGGGCCTCAGTTTCTTCATTTGCTATATAAGTGGATTGGACTAGAAAATCTCTAAAGTGACCTCCAACTTCAACTTCTGTAATCAAAGTTTAGATGAGACAAGACCATTTTCTTTCTTGATCTTACAATCTGATAGGATGATAAGACACAAATGTAGTTACTTACACAAGACACAGCATATGATGTATGCCTTAAACAGTTTGAATACAAACTGCTACATGAAGTTTGAAAGGAAGGGTTGATATTAACCGGGGATGCCAGTGGGACTAGAAAGGAGGAGCAAAGGTGAGAGATGTTGTAAAGGTGGAGTTGATAGGATTAGAAGAATGGGAAAAGTGGACAAATGTTTTAATTTTCAAACTGAAAAAGGGCATCACTTTTTTTTAAAACTGCAGACTAGGGCAGGGTTTGGACGTGGCTTGACCTTGATCCCAAGCAAAATTTTAGAATAGTTTATTAATGGATATCTTGGGAGCACTTAGAAAAGGAAGCATCAGCAGGAGTGCATTAAGGACATGTTACGCCAGACTAACTTCATTTTCCTTTTTGTCAGAGCTGCTAGACTTGTAGATGAGAGAAATGTTGTGGAGATAATTTATCTGGATTTCCTCAAAGCATTTCATGAGTGTTTCTCAGGATATCCTTGTGGGCAAGGTGTAGGCTAGATAACAATACAGTTAGATGAATTTGGAACTAGATGAATGACCAGAGGCCCACAGTGGAAATCAATGGATCAACTTGAAAGGATGCCTTGTGTTTGTCCTTCGTTCTCAAAGATGATGACATGACTTGAAGTTGACTTTGATTTGAGTGAGGGAGGGCTGTGCAAGGTCACCAGCCTCGCTTTCTTCTCCTGAGCCACCTGGATCCAGTATTCATCAGGACAGCTGGAGATGGCCCAGGATGCAATGTGAGACCCTGGTCCTTTCAAGGTAAGGTCTTACAGCACTCTCACTTTGAGTGAGATACACCCTGTATAGGGTTAGAAAGCTCTGTCTTTTGACCTTGCCTAATAGTCACAGAATCATGGAATTTGAATCAGGAAGGAAATGTAAAGATTTGCCCACTTTTCATCCCCATTTTACATATGAGTAAATTGAAGCTTAGAAAAGAGGAGCTTGTCAGAGGTCACATAGGTAGTAAATAACAGCAAATCCAGGTACACTGAGTCCAAATCCTGTTGTTAAGTCACTATTCAGTCACACCCAAATCTCCATGACCCATTTAGTGTTTTGTTTTGGTTGTTTGCCATAGATACTGACGTGGTTTGCCATTTCCTTCTCCAGCACATTTTACAGATGAGGAAACTGAGGCAAACAGAGTTAAATGACTTGCCCAGGGTTTCACAGTTAATAAATGTCTGAGGCCAGATTTGAGTTCGGGAAGATGAATCTTTCCGACTCCAGGCTCAGAGCTCTAGTCACTGTGTCACCTCACTGCCCCCAAACTACAAATGCTGTGATATTTACTGCCAAAATGTTAAGGTAATCTTTGACAGAAAGTATGGTGTCCAGGATGAGGGAGGTAATAGTCACACTGCTCAGACAATGTTGAAAATATTATTCTGCTTCAGTCTGGGCCCCACATCTTAGTGAGGACATTGACAAATGGGTGACAATATAGGACTATAAATCAGGAGACAGTGTACTCTTCAAAGAATCTAAATTATGACTGACCTAAAGTACAATCGAAAGACTTACAGAACAGAGAATGGACTGTGGTTTTGTTCTATGGGGAATTCTCAGGTGAGAAAATTCCCTCTGCCAAAAGAATCAGTACTTTCTCTGCAATTTAGTTTTAGGAAGCTGCCTAGGCTACTAAGAGTTTCTGTGACTTGCCCAGGGTATTCCCATAGCTAGCATGTGATAGAGGTAGAATTTGAACTCAGGTCGTGCTGTCTTCAAGACCAGCTCTCAATCTGATAGGTCAAAGAAACTTTGAGAAAGACTCATGATGGGTATAGTCTGCAATATATTACTAATGATGACATGCAAGGAGTAATGTAAAAATGTATCCTCAAAATCCTTAAAAGACCTTATAAATGCTAGCTATTATCATTGCTAGCTAGCACTACTACTGCTACTACTACTACTACTACTACTACTACTACTACTACTACTACTACTGCTGCTGCTGCTGCTGCTGCTGCTGCTGTTACTACTACTGCTACTGCTACTACTACTGCTGCTATTACTACTTTACAACAACAACAACTACTACTACTACACTATTACTACTACTACTGTTACTATACTACTACCCTTAATGACTAATAAAGCATGGACCAATCATGTAATGAAAATTAATAATGGACATCCTGTACTGTTACTAAGAAAAATTAAGAGAATAAAAAAGTCTTCAATATATAATGGAGATCCTCTTTGGATATCTACAAAGATACAAATAAGAGCAACAGAATGAAAAGACACAGAGGAGATGCAGTCTGTTCTGCTGGTAAGAATGTCCCAAACAATAAGAAAATGGACTCACCGAGCTGAAATGGGTCAAGAAGAAGCAATCAGGATGATGAGGGAAGCTATGTTTATTGTGAATAATAGAAGTCTCAGGGGAAGCACAATCACCATCTCCAATGGGTGAATTATTACTATATTGAATATGTATTACTATATATATTACTATATGTATATATACTGTATATGAAACACTGAATACTATATTGATTTTATATTAGTCATTCTTCTGGACCTCAGAGAGCGTCTGGGGTAGCTATGACAAGAAGGCAGATTGAGTTTCAGTTTGAAGACGAGGTTCATAGAAATGGAACGGGTTGCTTTGGAGAGCAGTGGAGACATTCGAGCACAGATGAGATGATCACTTGTTTGGGATGTTGTAAAATGGGATCATGTTTCATGTAGAGATTTGATTCAATGAAATCTATCCAATTTTCATCCATAGCTAAGAGTCTAAGATTAAAGTTCTGCTATTATTCATAGCAGAAACTTTGCTCCAGGCCAGCCTTAAGACTAGGAAGTTCTAGGTTAACCTCTTGCCTCTGACACATATGACCCTGACATGTCTAAGGGTTCTAGCTCTTCTGTAAGACTAGATGTTGCAATGAAGCAGCAAACCTGCATTAGTAGTACCTCACCTGGTAATTAAGTTAACCTTTTGTTTGTGCATGGTGGTTTGCATATTATCTCCCTCATTAGATCATGAGCAGGGGCTATTTTTTAAGCTTTCTTTGTGTCCCCAGAGCTTAGTATATAGTAGGCTGGAGAATTATAAGGGATTTAATAAATTTTGTTGATTGAGTGAAATCCTATTCGCATGCAATCATGCATCCCGAAAAAGCTAGTTATGCCTGTTATGTGCTTATAATAAACTATTTATTCCTCTTTAATCACTACAAATGACATTTCTATTACGTAGCTTTTTACCATACCTAGTTCTACTGTTGCTTTATGTACTATAAGATGATAAAACTAGCATTATTAAATAAAATCTATAATTCTTAAAAAACTGAGTTATAGATTTTACTTATTAATGTCAGAATTATTGCTCTTAAAAGATCTTGACCTCTTAAAAATATTTCTGAAAAGAATAACTGCTCCTGTTAACTACAAAGCTTCCCACAGTGTGTGACCAAGTTACTAATGACTCAGAATTACCCAATGTCCCTCTCTGTGCTATGTATAGAACTGGATAATGGCCAGATTCACACTGCACTTTTCAATATAATGGTCAGATATGTAGGGGACTGTTTTGATTCTCTAATCCTCAGAACAAGGTCATTGTGGAAAATGGTTAATGAACTCCCCGAAGAACCTAGTGTATATCCAGGGAATATATTAGTAACTCATCAAGCAATATATGTCTCCTTTGGAATTATTGCAAAGATTATAACTGTAGCCATCTGGCAGAGAACTGAATTTATAAATTCTTATGTATGCCATGCTTAGATGGATCAGTGATCTCAATGAAGTGTTTGATTGCTCCAACATTATACATTGTAACCTCTCCATGCCTTCTCTTTTTGTACAACTCTTCTCCATATTCTTTTATAAATCATTCATAGGAGTCCACTTTTTGTGCTGGTGACCTTTCTCTAAATCTTTTGATATTTGCATAGGAATACATATATCATCCCTCAGTTATTCATCATTTTAATTTTAGGACTATTCCACTTCCTTTTCTTGGCATTAATTTCTCAGATAGTGTCTTTTAGACTAAGTCTTCTGGGCAACTTCTTATTTTTACAACCTACCCATACCTGCTATATGCCTCTCCTTTGCCAATGAGTAAGGGAAAGCTTTACCATTTTGAAGACTATGCTATATCATATTTTGTAGCCATATAGAATCACTGAGAGAACATTCATGTCAGAAAGATGGATCTTTGTTTCAAGGAGAAGTTTTGGATAATTAAAAGAATTGTAATTTTCCAAATACATTCTAGCCTATTCTCCTCCTATTCAGTTTGGAGTTCAGTTCATTGTCCGTATGGCATGACAGTCTGAGATGTAAGTACTGATATTTTATGGGTTATCCATATAATTTAATATGATTGAATAAAAGAATTCTTCTTCCATTTGTTTTCACCTGTGTGGATAGTCTATCCAGATTCTTCAGTAATTATAGATCTCATTTAGGAAACTTTGCTTTGTTCCAGTTCTAGAAGCAACAAGTCCAATGTCACCCACAAACAAGAGCATCTGTAATACCTTATCATCCTTCATCCCTTTGGGCTTCTCGGTGAACAATTTCTACAACTACAGTAGATGCCTTTGCTCATCACTGATCTCCTTGTGTTGTGTCTTTTTTGATGTCAATAATAAGAGAATTGTCAAATATGTTATACCTTTTAAGGTCAATTCTGTGCATTTTTGCTACCAAGTCAAAGTTGTTTATAGAAAACAAAAATTAATAAAGAAGAACTTTATATTCTCTATTCCTTTCAGTTACTTGTACAACCATAAAGATGTGGTCTGCTCTAGCAAGGGATAGAAAGTGGGACAGAATCTGTGACTTCATTGGCATAGGTAATACCTGTGTAAGTAAATTCACTCTACCAAAGCAGGTTGACATTAACCCAGCAACTTATAATACTAGAGAACTGTCTAGCACACTGAGAGATTAAAAGATTGGACCAGGATCACCCAGTTAGTATGTGTCAAAGGTTGAACTTGAACTCAAGTCTTTGGGGGCATCAAGAGTAGGTCTCTAAGCAATAAAGTTAGCCCTTCCACATCTCAGAGAGTAGGGGTTCTGTGCCCTTGTGATCTGCATAAAATTCATATTTGTAGACTCTTGACCTTCATTTTCCTTTAGGAAATCATGTAAGAACTTAGCCTTTTCTTGTATGATGCCCTAATCTACTGGAATACCTTTTTAAAAAAATAATCCTGAGGAGTAGAGCCAAGATGGCAGAGTAAAAGCATGGACTTTCTAGAGTGCTATCACCAAACCCAGTCAAATACCTGTAAAAAATGGCTCTAAACAAATTCTGGAGCTGTAGAACCCACATAATTATGGAGTGAAGCAAATCTTCAGCCCAAGACAGCCTGGAAGGTCACCAGGAAGTGTCTATCACACCGTGGTAGGAGCAGAGCGCAGTCCAGTGTGGGTTGAGTCAGCACAGACAGGAACTGAATAGGCCTTGGTGGGACTGAATCTCTGGTGGTTTCCAGACTTCATGACTCCAAAACTCTGGGGATTAATTAGAAGATCAGTGGGAAAAGCCTGTGGGAACAGTGCAGGAGAGTGGAGTGCTCTGGCCCCAGCACTAGGGAGGCAGAGAGGGGCTGAGGAATCCATGGCAGCCATAACAGCAGCAGGAGCAGCTGTAATCACTGTTTCTGTAGCTTTAGGCCCACAGATTGTAGGGGAATCGAGCAGTGCACAATACACCCCCCCACCTTCACTGGAAGGAGAGAACTACTTGACAGAGTTCAAAAGTCAAGCAAATGGCTGGGGAAATGAGCAGAAACTGGAAAAAGAATCAGACTATAGAATCTTACTTTGGTGGCAAGTAAGGTCAAAGCATGCAAACAAAGAAAACAAAGTCAAAGTTCCTCCATCCAAAGCCTCCAAGAAAAGTATGAATTGGTCTCAGTTCATGGAAGAACTTAAAAAGGATTTTGATAATCAAGTAAGAGAAGTAGAGCAAAAATTGGGAAGAGAAAGTAGAGTGATGCAAGAAAATCATGAAAAACGGTCAACTGCTTGCTAAAGGAGACTCAAAAAAAATGCTGAAGAAAATAACACTTTAAAAAACTGACTAACTCAAATGGCAAAGAAATCCAAAAAGCCAATGAGGAGAAGAATGACCTGAAAAGCAGAATTGACCAGATAGAAAAGGAGATCCAAAAGCTAACTGAAGAAAATAATTTCTTAAACGTTAGAATGGAGCAGATGGAAGCTAATGACTTTATGAAAAATCAAGAAATTATAAAATAAAACCAAAGGAATGAAAAAATAGCAGACAATGTGAAATATCTCAGCAGTTTCTACATTAAGGGATCAAAGGCCTTGGAATACAATATTCCAGAAGTCAAAGGAGCTAGGATTAAAAACAAGAATCACCTACCCAGCAAAACTGAGTATAATATTTCAGGAGAAGAAATGGTCATTTAGTGAAACAGAGGACTTTCAATCATTCTTGATGAAAAGAAAATTTGACTTTCAAACACAAGAATCAAGAGAAGAAAAGATAAACAGGAAAGAAAAATCATAAAGAACTTACTAAAGTTGAACTGTTTACATTCCTACATGGAAAGATCATATTTGTAACTCTTGAGATTTTTCTCAGTATTTGGGTAGTTGGAAGGATTATATACATATACACAGAGGGCACAGGGTGAGTTGAATAAGAAGTGATGATATGTAAAAAAATAAAATTAAGGGGTGAGAGAGGAATATACTAGGAGGAGAAAGGGAGAAATGGAATAGGGCAAATTATCTCTCATAAAAGAGAAAAGAAAAAGCTTTTTCAATGGAAGGGAAAAGGGGGGGGAGATGGGGAGGGAAAAGTGAAACTTACTCTCATCACATTTGGCTTAAGGAGGGAATAACATGCACACTCAATTGGTATGAAAAGCTATCTTACACTACAGGAAAGTAAGGGAGATGGGGATAAGTAGGGTATGGAGGGATGAGAGAAGAGAGGGCAAATGGGAGGAGGGAGTAATTAGAAGTAAATACTTTTGGGGAGGGACAAGGTCAAAGGAGAGAATAGAATAAATGGGGGGGCAGGATAGGGTGGAGGGAAATATAGTTAGTCTTTCACATGACTATTATGGAAGTTTGCATAACTACACACGTGTAACCTATATTGAATTTCTTGCCTTCTCAGTGGGGATGGGTGGGGAGAGAGGAAGGGACAGAAGTTGAAATTCAAAGTTTTAAAAACAAATGTTAAAAATTGTTTTTACATGCAACTGGGAAATAAGAAATACAGGTAATGAGATATAGAAATCTTTCTTGCCCTACAAGAAAATAGAGGAGATAGGGATAAAGGAAGGGAGGGGTGTGATAGAGGGGAGGACAGATTGGGGGAAGGGGTAATCAGAATGTATGGTATCTTGGGGTGGGGAGAGGGGAGAGATAGGGAGAAAATTTGGAACTCAAAATCTTGTGGAAATGAATATTGAAAACTAAAAATAAATAATTCTTAAAATTTCTAAATAAATAAAAGGAATATTCTTGGGAAAATCAAAGCTCAGAATGAGTAAAGGCTGATGGTGAAAACTCAGAATAACAAAATGAGTTGTTATTTTGCCAAACTGGGGGAAATGAGATTAAAGGAGGGATAGGACCTTTCCCAGGATAGACGGGATGTTGGTGATGGATGCAAGACAAAAAATAAGGCGAATTAATTCTTATTTCCCTTTTGCCCTCTCAAAGCGAATGAGCTTTGGATATGAAATGATAGGGGGAAAATGAATTTGAAGCCCAACATACATAGAGATCAAAGAGAATAGCCATAAATTCAAATCTCCAGGCCCAGATGACATATATTTCAGGATACTGGTGAATGTATTACAAGGCCATTATTAGTAATCTCAGAACGACCACAGAGAGCAAAAGGGTAACCTCATGACTAGAGGAAGGGAAATGTCTAGATTTTCCAGAAAGGAAAATTTGCAAACTATGGAACAGTCAAATATTTCACTTCATACCTTACAGATTGGCAAAGATGACAAAAGAAGGGCATAGTAAGTGTTGTAAGGGCTAGTATAAGACAAATACAGCAGAGTTTTGAGTTAGTGAAGTTTTGAGTGTGTCCCATTGTTTGGGGTATCTATTTTAACATCCAAGAAAAGTTGTTCATCTATCTCAAACTTTTGATCCGGTGATCACACTTTTGGGCATATACCCCTGGGGAAGTCAAAGAGAGAAGAAATAAAGATTCAATGTATATAAAAAAAATAATTCTGCATTTCAGAGTTCCTGAACCTTTTCTGTGTCATCTTCTGGCCTTTATGGATCATCTGTGGCTTCTGCAAAACTCCCCCAAATCTCCCATTTAATTAATTATGCTGATTGGTGATATATTGAAATCATGATGGGGAAAGTCATGATGTGGAAGGAATAACTGTACAAAACACTGACACCTCTCTGTTATTTACAAAATACTGCCTGTGTGTTTAATAGAGAAGTTAAAGATGCCATGACTATGAACCTATCTTATTCCAAAGTCCACTAAATTTGACTGTAACTCCTCAATGTCTCAGATGGTCTTTTATTTACTTCTCAATATCTTTGTGTAGCATCCAAAAGTGTTCAATACTTGCTCAAAAAATGCAGACTGATAAATATACTGCCTGAAGACTCAGCTTTTCAAGAACACTGAATACCAGCTGGATAATATTCAGCTACAGAATGAAGGAGCTCACAACAGAGCATGTCTTTCAGCCCTAAATCTGACCATTGCAAGAAATGTGACACAATGGATACTTCCTCTCTGTACTTGTTCCATCTGGATCTATGTGATTTGGCTGCAGATGTCCTGATCAAAGTTTTCCCAGTAAGTTTCTCTGCTAGGTCACAGCTCTCTTCACAGGCACAACAGTGGGTACCTCTTGCTTCATTTAGCATTAATGAGGTTGGGTACTGAAGCTGCCACTCTCAAGTTGTCATAACTGCTCTGCCAAGTCTCAGTGCTGGTGGAAGAGGATAGCTCCCAGAAGTCTTTTGTTGTTTTATTTTATGGGGAATGGCTTTTTTGGAAGCCAGTTGCCTTGACTTACTGGTTCTTTCTAACCACTCCTGCCCTGTCTTGGCTCCCAGGGCTTGAGTGTAATCATCAGTGTTTAGGGCAATTAGAGCACTTCTATATATCTCTACTTTCCTGACATTATTGCAACCCAGGGGATATTTGATAAAGATTGAAAATGTATTTTTTAGATCTTGTGAAAATTGTTTTGATTCTCCGTGCTTTAGAGGAAAGCCTTTATGGAACGCCTTTATGGAACAGAAAGTGTTTGTTTTCACAGAGAGACTTTGAAGATGATGTATTATACATTCATTTGAGAAAAAGTGTGACTCTGGCAAATTGATCCTGGTGGTGGTAGTGTGTGTGTGTGAGTGTGTGAGTGTGTGTGTGTGTGTGTGTGTGTGTGTGTGTGTGTGTGGTGTGCATGCATCTGTGTATGTATGTTTAAAATATTCTAAGAGCAATGGAAGACAAATCTTCACAAGAAGACAAATGCTGTTTTATCTGAAATTTCCTCCTTATTTATCTTGTCAAAGGTTTCAGGCAATTCAAAATGAGTCAAGAGCACCTCCAGAATTAATAACAGAAATTAAAGGATGTTTGGAATTTTAAAGGAAAAAGGTTTTTTCCAATAAAAATATTTCTAAAAACTAAAAAAAAGATGACTGTGATATTGGATTTAACATGAAATGTAAAACACTTTCCTACATAAAATTTAATCTAATTCTTGCTGTTTATTTATAAATAGCAAGTGGTAGGATAGGATATTGGACTTGGAACCAGAAGATATAACTTCAAATTCAACAACTGATGAGCTGTGTGACCATGTGCAGGTAACAGCCTTTGTGAGTCTTAGGCAACTTTTTAGTGCAGTAAGTTATAGACAAGTTGCTCTATGCAGGGTTAAAGGGACTTTCCATACTCAAAAAATACAAATACTTGAAATATTTAGTATATATATGTATATATGTATGTGTAACATATATACACACATATACACATTTGTATATATACATGTGTATGTGCTCACACATGTACATGCATACCCCACCCCATATGTATGTGTGTATGTATATATGTATATAAACACACTACATATACATACATATACACATATATAAACATACACACATATGTGCATACACACACACACACACCCTATAGTCCATATATATTTACTCTTTATTAGTAACATAAAAGGACTCCAGGTTTTTTTTAAGTTTATGGCAGCAGAATATAGGTTCTCTTGGGTCTCACCAAGCTGAAAATGCTTTGAGTATGGGCCTAGTAATGGACTTACATTTCCATCAGTGTCAACACAGCTTTAGGGAAACTTACCTTCAGAAACTAGTCATATGGTGAAGGTTTGTTCTGGCTACAATGACTTTTAAAGAGTAACTTTTAAGGAGTGGAGATATTGTGAAGTGTAACAGGAGGCAATAACCACATCACATATATCACAGATCTCTTAAAATAATTATTTGAGTACTCTGTATAAGGGCAGCTAGTTTTCACAATGGATAGAGCACTGAGCTTGGCATCAGGAAGATTCACCTTCATGAGTTCAAATCTGAATTCAGATACTTCCTAGCTATGTAACTCTGGGCAAGTCACTTAACCCTGTTTATCTCAGTTTCTTCTTGTATAAAATGAACTGGAGGAGGAAATGACAAATCACTTCAGTATCTTTGCCAAGAAAAGCTCAAATGAGGTCACAAAGAGTTGAACATGACTGAAATGACTGACAAACTGTATATAAAATGACAATTATCATGAGGCTATAGCCATGTATGCTAGGGGCCATTTTCTTCATGAATGATGATCTTTTATTAGGGACTGTACTTCTTGGTTTGTGACTGGCAAAGAAGTCATTAATGATTTTCCTCTTGCTCTTCACCTCATCTTCCTTGCAGTTAGTGGGGTAGTAGTTGAACAATGAATTATAGTTTTGACACTATTGCATATGATTATAAAAAAATCCTGAAGTAATAAATGATAGATTTAATGACTGGTCCCAATGGTATCTATAATATTTAAGTCAAAGTCACAACCTTTTTTGAGGGACCTACTGTGTGCTAAGCACTGAATAAATGTTGGATTATTAGTTAGGAATTGGCCCCTAACTTGCCAGAGTATACATTTGGGAGAATATAGCACAAATAAAGATTATACAAAATAATACAGGGTCAATACCAAATAAAGATCATTTTATGAGATAACTCCAGGAGTTACCAAAATAGTGGAGAAAAGTATGTAGAACATCAATAAGAAAAAGATACTCAAGAGAACATAATTAACCACCAACCAACATGCTGACTTTAAAAATTTCAAATGAGACATAGCCTGGTATGATGGACAGAGAATCAGTTCTGAGTCTAGGAAGACCTGAATTTAAGTCCTTCCTCTGATACCTACTGACAAGTGACCATGGACAGGTCCCTTAAACTTCTGGTGCACCAAGGAACACTGGTAAACAATGCTAAAGGTATTTTCCTTAGCTAGGAATTTGCAACCAATAAAATCGAAGGAGACTGGGTGGTAGAGTGGATAGAGTACCCCACCTGGGTCAGGAAGGAATGAGCTCAAGTCCAGTCTCAGACATTTACTAGCTGTGTGACTCTAAGTGTGTCACTTAATTTCTATTTGCCTTACTTCCTTCATTTGTAAAATGCAAATAATAAAAGCACCTACTTCTGACGTGAGGATATAGAAACAATATTTGGGAAGTGCCAGTTTTGAAGTGATATTATTATTCTGTTATATTGAATTACATGATGTTATTATGAATTATCCTTATGAAATCCTTAAGAATGAGAATGAATTAGGGTATCCTTAATGAAAATATGACAAATGAATATAGGCTCAGTATTCTAACTAAAACTGAGTTCCCAGAAGTTGACTGATTACTTTCCTCCTCAGAGTACTAGAGACAATCCTGATGGGCTAGAGTTTCTAATACTGTAGCTCCTCCTGATCATGCTGCCTAGCATCAATCCACCAGTACAATTCCACAAGCTTTTACAAAACAGAATTTCTGAGAAGGTATAGAGCAAGAACATTAATTACAAAAATCAACCTCCTTACCCCACTGCACACTGCACATACAAGGTCTTTGGGAGAGTGGGCTCAAATTTAAACCATAGTAAGGTACATGGGTAAATTGTCATCTATCCTACAACTCTATATAGTAATTGACAAGAAAGATTATGGTGCATAGGGTGATTCCAGACCAAACTAGAACTACAAACCATATTTAATCGGAGAGGGTATTTTTGAGGGTAGATGTGCATACTGAATTGCTATAAGCAAATTCTTCATTTGCCAGTGGGGTAACTTTGATGGTAGGAGATATATCACTTTAGATATTATTCAAGAGTTTTATGTATGTGCCTTGTCTACCCACAGGCACACCTTGTAAGTGGTAATATTTACTTGCAAAGTAATTCAAAAAAGAGAGAAATTGGGAATCCAATTAGGAAGACTACGAGAGGGGAGCTAGCAAGTTTCTTTCAAGAATGAGTGAATGACCTCAGGAATAAATGGAGGTACAGTAGAGGTATTAGGTTAAGATCTATTAAAGTCAATTGTTACCACCATCTAGGGGCAGAGGAGAGTTGGCAGGGGTTGTTACACATCTGCCAGTTTCACCATGGAACCCATGTCATGGGCATATAACTCAGAGGTTCTGGAAACTCTGACTGATGTTGTGCCTCATATATCTTAGAACACTAAAAGTCTTGCAAAATAGCATAGGATATTTTTTTTAACAGATCTAAGTGTTCCACCATCAGGCTGTCATGTCAGAGACAGTGAGTCCTGCCAACGAACCTCATAAGGAAAAATGTTCAGGTTGGCATAGGGGTACAGGAATCCACTGGAGACTCACTCTTCTTTGGGTGTGGGAATTTAGCCAGTTTGGATGGTTGATAATTATGCTTTGGTGTAGACATCTTGTTCCTGTTGCTGATAGATCAGTCCTGCTGGCTAAATGACTGTAAAATTTATGGACTGCAGGAGGGCTTGTCAAGAGGGCAGATCTACCATCCAAATTCCAGTTTTCTCAACACCTGATCTGCCTTCTGGTTATGATGTTCCTAATTTATATTAGTAAAATAGAACCTTTTTTCATAAAAATCAGTTTTATTTTTTTCAATTGACAAGCATTTATTTCCTCTTCCCATTCCATTGAGAAAAAAGGAAGAGAATTCCAAAAAGAGTTAACATATTTAGCAGATCTGACATTGATAGTGTTGATAGGTTGACTGAAAACACTCCAAATTCTTAAAATCAATGGCAATGATGTATTATGGAGCAATCTAAAGAGGGTAACTCCATACCACAAATGTGACCTTTACTTTAAAGAGGATTTTCTTCCCTATCACTTAGCTCATTCCTTCCCTGGTCAATTTACAGGAGTAAGTGCAAGGATGAGGCAAAAGGATGCTGTGTCATATGGAAGAAGAAGTCCTCCACAGAAACACAAATGTTTCATTACCTCCATTAGAAGGCAAAGAAAACTGTTTATAGATCTGTGGTGTCCAGTGTAATCCTTTGGACTCTTTCAACAAGCTGGTGTTGTAGGATCTATTCTAGAACTTGGTAGCTGCTTACTGATGTAGCTCATAGATGCAAGGCAACTGAGTATAGGAAGTACTGAACAAAAGCCCTGAATGAATATGAACTTGTTACTGCACCTATAACATACATTAGAGTCTGCAGAATATCTGAAAAGAATGAAGTCTTCAAAGGAATTCAGGTTATCAACAAACTTAAGGTCACCTTTGTTCTTTATTTTGCCTTGAAGCTCCTGATCCAAACTTCTAATGAGCTCATGGCTTACTAATGTCTTAGAGATTTATGGTTAAGTATTTCAGAGCTGGTCAAGGCCATGAGAGCAGGGCCAATAAATTCACTGAGTAAACCATGGAATGAGTCAAACTCTTCTTCCTTCCTTTTGTCTCTCTCTCTTCCTTCAAATAATTTCAGTGTTTAAATATCTCAAAGTATACGTCTGGGAACAAAGATAATAAATAACATCTTGGTTCCTAACAATCACTGCCCTGGAACCCCTAGAAAGCAATGAGAGCTGGTGAAAGACATCAGTGATGCACATTAAAGATGAGATCTTTCCTGACTAAAAAAAGAGTAAACTGGAAAGCTAAATTTGGTGCTTTCATACCAACTATTCATCTGGGGGTACTGTTTATGCTTGTGAGCTGATCTGAGAACACAGTTAGTAAAGACTTAAGATTTAGAATAGAAGAATCACAAACCCCACCATTTCCAACCTTCCTATAGACTTAAATGGCTGCGAAGAACATCTATCAATTACTTCATTCAGTAACATAAGCTTCATGAATGGGGTGCCTTTTCTGTCCTTGAATATGCTGGCTTACTTACCCCCAAAATCACACATTTAGAGAGCATTTACTGCTAAATGGTAGGAAAAATGGACAGCAAAGAATCACTACCATCCCCTTTCCCAATATACCCAGGAACCCTAGAATATAACTAGTTCAGTTGGGGAGAGGTACTGAGACTTAGTTTGCAGACAAACCAGTCTACAAGGGTAGGAGTTCGCCAAAGCAGTGTGCCTTTCGCTTTACACTGATCCATTTATGTTTCTTGTCGGTTTATTGCATGTTGTAAAAAATTGACATCTTCTGGAAGTGACACATCTCAAATTTGGAAAATGTCTATTATTGGCTCAAATACCAGAGGATGGTCCAGACCCATTCAGTATGGAAAGCCCCCAGGCCAATAGGTCATGATATAAATGGAGTTTATGAACGTAAAAAACCACAGGGGCATTGCACAAATCAAAAGCCATAACCTGGCTTCCAAGGTGGGTATAAATGTAGGATAGAGAGTATTGGTCCTGGATGATAACTCCTTGCTCTTGTTGACCACAGGGTAACAAAGGTTAAGAAGAGACATAGTGGGCCAGATGAATCCCTTCTGCCTATTCTATTGAAGAACTCTTGTTTACTTAGGTTCACCCTGGATTTACCTTCTAGATCACAGGTACAGACAAAATTGAGAGCCCATCTGTTGTTTTGTCTACTAAGAGGTGGGTGTGGGGTTGAAAATGAACTGGGACAAAGACTAGGTCCATAGTTTACTTAAATGTTTCCCCTTCCCTCCCCCCAAAAAAGCCTAGTTATTGGTAAGAGGGCAATCTGAGAGAAACTGACTAGCTAGAGATGACTGAATAAGGGTTAAGTAGAAACATTTTTCCCTAGAAAAAAACAGGTGTTAACCTATGTCTTACACTGAACCCCGATCACTCTAGAGAGAAGAGTGGTGCTGATGACCATGTAGTCTTGCCTCACTTAAACCTAATTCACTTGAAAGTTAAGACATCACCCTTCTGATATCACTGGTCCTCTTTGAGAACAAAGGATGAACAACAAATGTTTTTCCTATTTGTTTTACTATTCCACTCACTTTGACCATGAATTCTTTCTGAGACCCCCTAGTACACATTCAGTCCAAGACATACCAGCTGTGTGCATAAACTATGTATCAGAAGGATTATGGAAATCAGTCATTACTGTTGAAGTTCTATCTTGAAGGTTAGGGAGCATCCCAAGGGATTCTCTCTCCCAGTGCAATGCAGCACAAAACTTGTACTCACTTCTGCCTCTATACCCCTAAAGCACTCTCTATTATACTGACACCGTAAAAACGTATCTTCCTGGTTTTTTTCTCCTGGGGAGAGGAGCAACGACATGATCCTCTGGAAACCCTAACAACAATCTATAGATGGTGAGATTTAAGTTGAGTCTTACAAAAAGAGAGGGGAGCTAGGGAAGTCAAGGAAACTGGGAAAACCAGAGAATAAGGAAGAGGTCAAGAAGGAGGACATTACAGGCATGGGGACAGTCAGCCAGTGAAAAGACTTAGAATTGGGACACAGAGTGTTGTATTCAAGGAGCAGCAAATAAGCCAGTATAGCTGCAGATGGCAGAATGTATGGAGTCCAGTAAAGTGTGGGAAGATTGGAAAAGTAAGAATAGGCCAGGTTTTAAAGGCCTTTAAATGCAAAATAACATTTTATATTTGATCATGGAGATACTGGGGAATCATTTGAGTTTATTGACACAGAGGAGATGATGTGATCAGAAAACCACTTTGGCATCTGAGTGGAGAATAGATTGGAGTCAGGCTATTGAAATTATCCAAGAAGGAGATGAAGAAAGCCTGTACAAGAGAGAAAATGAGATGTATGCAAGAGATGTAAAAGTAAAAATGACAGAATTTAACAATAGGATGTGTGAGGTGAGTGGAAATGAGAAATTAAGGTTGGCAATAAGGTTTCAAGCCTGAGTAATTGTGAAGATGGAGGTTTCCTCAATAACAGAAAAAAATGGAAGGAAGCCGGCTTGGAGAATGGAAGATGATGAATTCTGTTTAGGACATACTGAGCTAGAGAAGCCTGCACAATATCCATTTCAAGATGTCCAAGAGGCAGTTCTTGATATGGGACTGAAGTTCCAGAGAGAGATTAGGGTTGCCTACCTTAATCTGTGAATCATCTCCAGAATGATGATAGTTGAACATATGGGAGCTGATGAGATCCTCAAGCAAGATAATAGAGAAAGAAAAGATAAGAAGGCTCAAGGCAGACCTTAGGGGACACACACAGTTAGTAAACATAGGAAAAAGTTTGTAAAATGTGTCTCAGTGTTTTCCTGTTAACACTCTCTTGATCTTTCTACAGATGGCCTCTCTAAGTTTCTCTCAGAGGACTGCTATGGGCTAATGGCCACTGACATATCCTTTTTGAAACTCCAGGGTTTTGTCATGAATGGCCTGACCTGTATTTGTTTCCCAAATTTTCTCTACCTAGAACCAGAAGCCTGAAGGACTAATCCTCAAGAGTATTTTTGGTTTGTTTTTCATTCCCCCTATACAAGATCTCCCGGTCCTTTCCCTAGAATCTAAGCCCCTTTAACACTTTGGCAGCAATGTTGGTGAAATTAGCTGTCACCTGATTTAATTACAATTTCAAGTACTTCAGGGTTTTCTTGGATTATGTAGGATATGGGTGGTCTTTTCTGAAAAGTGACTTTTTCAACAGCTAAAGCCTGCTACACTATGTAAGAGGCTATGGATATTTGGAATTCTATTTGTAGGAACAAATCCAAGTATTGAACTATGGTGCTATGGGAAATTGGATCCATCTACTCCTTATGACATACTGTCACTGCCAACACCACCCCCATTTGGGGCAAATACTAGGAGAAGTGTTTGTATTAAATGTAGCATTGTAACTTCTTTGCTTGCTTGTTAACAGTTAATAGTTTTTTGAAGTATGTTGCAACCCCTTGTAATCTCTTAACTTGCTTGTTAAAAGTTAAATGGTTATTATTTCCCCCCCTGGCTGTTATGTTCTTGAACTCTGTGAGAAGCCTCACTATATAGATCCTCTTGCCCCAGCCTCTGCTCTGAAATAATAGTGGTCATCTCTAAGGACTTTTCTAAGATTAGAGTGGGAAGCCTCATTCAACAGGCTGCTCTCCCCAAGATAGCAATCATCCACAAAGCTATACCCAAAGATTACAATGTGTGATAAAGCCTGGGCAAATTAGAAAGAGCAATTCAGAAATGATCAACTGCATTCTCACCCATCATCACCCTGAACTTCCCAAACTTCCTACACACAAATCAGATAGCAAGGGATTACTATTTACATATCAGAAGTCTGTCTTCTCTTTAAAACTGAGGAACTAAGCACTATGCTGCGCTGCTGTCCCCTACAGATTGGGTGGATATTATGATAAAATGTAAGATCCTTTGGGGCATGAATTTCCTTATTTTTGTCTTTGTATTTCCAGACCCTAATATGATCATTGGGCCAAAGTAGACATTTATGAAATGTGTCTTAAATTATTAGATTGCCTAACGTACAATACTTCTTAAGTTTTGGGGTGTGGATGTGTATTTGTGTGTATGTATGTGTTTTAATAAAAGTTTATATAAGAAGGAGGATCCAAGATGGCAGATTAGAGACAGAAATCCAACCAAATTCCCTCAAAATTTCCCCCATCCCAAACAACTTCAAAATAATACCTCAAGTCAAATGTTGCGGCAGCAGAATTAATAAAAAATCAGACTGAGACATTTTTCCAGCCTAAGACAATTGAGGAGGTCATCAGGAGAGGTCTGTGACATTGGGATGTGGGCTAGCCCAGCACACACACACAGTAGCAGCTTTAAGGACTCACAGCCCAGAGTCAGTAAGGGGCTCAGACAACTGATCAGACAGAGATTACAAGGGAATCTTTGTTGGCACAGGAAGCAGCTGGCACTGATTAGCAACTAATTAGCTCACACACAGTTCTGGGTCTCAGTTCCAGGCCAGAGAGGAGTTTTTATGTTTATTCACAAGGGCTGATAGGATGTGATCAGAGTTCCAAGGAGTGGAAGTGGAAAGAGGAGTGATAGTGTTGGTGGGTGCAGGAGAACAGGGGACCTGGTCACAGTTTCAAAAGGAGCACTAGAGCTTCCATTTATAGGGGAGTCTGTCCTGGGTAAAGATCAAAGCCTGAGCCAGAAAACAGTGGCTATGCCTCTCCTCAGATCTCACCAAAAACTTACAGACACCCAGAACTAGTTTTGAAAATAGCAGCATATCCAACTTTAACGTAAAATTTAAAGTCAAGAAATAGACTGGAAAAATGAGGAAACACACACATACACATAAAAAGAACCTCACCATAATGGTGGCAGGCAAGACCAACACACAAATTCAGAAGACAGTGATGTGAAAACAGTTATAAGAAAACCTCAAAGAAAAGTCCTAATTGGACCCAAGACTCACAAGAATTCCTGGAAAAGTTGAGGAGAGACATGAATAGTAGAGGAAAAATTGGGAAAAGAAACGAGAATGAGACAAAAAAAATATGAAAAGAGAAGTAACAGCTTGGAAAAATAGGTGAAAACAAATACCGAAGAAAATAATACCTTAAAAGGCAAAGTTGGCCAAATGGAAAAGGAAATAGAAAAGCTAACTGAAGAAAAAATAGTTCCTTAAAAATTAGAATTGAACAAGTAGAAGCTAGTGACTCCATGAGACATAAAGTGACAATGAAAGTCAAAAGAACGAAAAAGTAGAAGAAAATATAAAATATCTCTTTGGAAAAAGAACTGACTAGAAAATAGATCAAGGAGAGATAATTTGAGAATTTTTGGATTACTTGAAAGCTATTACCAAGAAAAGACCCCAGATGTCATCTTGCAAGAAGTCATCAAAAAAACCTGACCTGATATTTTAGATCTTGAGAGTAAAATAAAATTTGGAAGAATTCACTGATCACCTCCAGAAAGAGACCCCAAAATAAAAACTCAGAGGACTATTATAGTCAAAATCCAGACATTCCATGTTAAGGAGAAAATACTGTGAGCAGCCAGAAAGAAACCATTCTAATATGATGAATCCACTGTCAGGTACAGACAAGATTTAGCAGCTTTCATATTAAAGGAATGTAAGGCTTGGAATATGTAATTCTAGAAGGCTAAGAAACTGGGATTACAACCAAGAAACCTACCCAGAAAAATGGATATAGTCCTTCAGGAGGAAAAAAAATGGAAGTTTAATGAAAAATAGATTTTCAAACATTCTTTGCGAAAAGGCCAGAACTAAATAAAAAAATTGATGTATAAAGACAAGACTCAAGAGGAATATTAAAAGATTTTCATAAGAAAGCAATCATGAGACACTCAATAAAGTTAAACTGTTTACATCCTTATATGGGAAGATAGCGCTTGTAATTCCTAAAACTTTCTCATTATTAGGGCAGTTAGAATCAGTCTACACAAAGAGAGGGCATGAATATGAATCAAATATAATGGGATGAAAAAATGAAGGAATGAGAAAGGGGGGGGTGTACTTAGAGAAGCTGGAAGGGAGAGATAAAATGGACGAAATTATCTCCTATAAAAGAGGCATGGGAGGAAAAGTTTTGCAATGGAAGGGAAAATGAAAGGGGAGGGCAAGGGGCAATGCTTGAACTTCTCATATGTGTAAACACACATATATACTCAGATGTGTATGAAAATGTATGTTACCCAACAAAGAAATAAAGAGGGAAAGGGGATGAGGGATATGGAGAGGGAATGATGAAAGGGAAGACAGATTAAAGGAGGCAGTGGTCAGAAGCAAGACAGACTTTTGAAGAGAGAAAGGACAGAGAGAGAGAGAGAAGGATAAATAAAATAAAATAAGATGGAGAAAAATGCACAATAGTCATTACAGTGAATAAGAATGGGATGAACTCACCCCTAGAGCAGAAGTAGATAGCATAATGAATTAGAAACCAGAATTCAACAGCATGCTATTTACAAGAGACACAACTGAAATAGAGAGGCACATGAAGAGAGCTAAAATGAGATAGAGCAGGATTTAGTACGCTTCAGCTGAAGTAAAAAAGGCAGGGGCTAGCAATCACGATTTCAGAGAAAGCAAAAGCAAAAATAGATTTAATTGAAAGAAATAACCAAGGAAACTACATTTTGCTAAAAGGTACCATAAGCCATGAAGTACTATCAAAAATTTTTACCTTAATTTTCTCTGATTATATATAGATTTAGGGAACTGAATCAAATTTACAAAAATGAGACAATTCCCCAATTGACAAATTGTCAAGGGATATGAGCAGGCAGTTTTCAGAAGACATCAAAGATAACTATATTTATAAGGGAAAAATATTCTAAATCACTATTCGCTAGAGAAACATAAATTATAACAACACTAGGTACCACCTCATAACAAGCAGATTGAGTAATGTGACAGGAAAAGAAAATGCCAAATATTGGAGGGGAATATGGAAAAATTAGTACACTATTAGTGAAGTTATGAACTAGTCCAACCATTTGGTGAACAATTTGAAATGATGCCCAAAGTGTTATAAAACTGTGCAAACCCTCTGACCCAGCAACACAAAACAGGATCTGTATCCCAAAGGGAGCAAAGGTAAAGCAAAGGGACCTCTAAACAAAAACATTTATAGCAACTCTATTTGTGGTGGCAAAGAATTAGAAATGTTCAACCTGGGAATAGCTGAACAAGTTATCGTATATGATTGCAATGGATTACTGTTGTGTTAAAAGAAATGATGAGAAGGGTGGTTTTAGGAAAAAAAAACTATGAGAAGACCTATATGAACTGATACAAAGTGAAGTGAGCAGAATCAGATCATTAAACATAGTAACAGCATTAATGTAATTATTTCATCATCATTTAATGCATAAGACTCATGATGAAAGATGTTATCCAACTCCAGAGAAAGAACTGATATACTCTGAGTATAAATTATAGTTTTCTCACTATTCTCTCTCTCTCTCTCTCTTCCTCTGTCTCTCTGTCTCTGTCTCTCCTCTCTTTTTGCACAACATGGTTAATATGGGAATATGTTTTGCTTGATTTCACATGTATAATTGATATATTATTTGCTTTCTCAGTGGATGAGAGAGGGGTGGAAAGGAGGGAAAGAATTTGGAAATCAAAGATTGTTTTAATCTTAAAAATTATAAATATTTTAAAAATAAAAACATTTTTCAACCCAAAAATTATATTAATAAGCTATAAAATGCTCAATATATGGTGTGAATGTGTAGGGGAATGTATATATGAGTATATGTCCATAATAGCAAATAAAGAGGAAGCTTACTGTGTTCATGTACTCATTCTATCACTTTCAAAGAGCTTTTCAAGTGTTGAAAAAATGTCAGTCTACAATTGGAATAATGCTGTTTAAGTATATGTATCAAGGAAAGGGTCATACTGTAGGGGAATATCTGACCAGTTGTTACATAATGCATTTAAATGGGAAAACAGTTGGAGAGTTAGTCAAAATAAAGCCTTGTCTCCCTTGTACATTGCAGAAAACATATGCTTTCACAGAAAAGCTCCCTCAGCATCACTACTAGTTTTCAATGACTTGTCAGCCTAGAAATATGCACTGCCTGCTTTGCTCTCTGGGCAGCAACACAGAATGATAAAATGCGAAAGCTGGAAGGGACCTTGGAGATCAGGGCAATTCTTTGATTACTCCCCTCTCCCGTGTTAATATATTTGCTTGGCTTCAGCCCTTTTGCATCTTGAAATGTCTCCATTCTTATTACCTGAAGCTGAAAAAAAAAATGTGTTTCCCTACAGCACAGTTTTAGTTTTTCTCTGACTCTCTTTATATGATGTTTTGTCCTCAAGGTTTAATGTGCTTGTGCTATATTAACATAAATTCAATTGCTGGCGAATTCTCTCTCAATGTTTTTTGTCCTCTGGCTATAAAGCCACATTTAGAATTGGCATTCTTTGGCAATGTCCTTTTATCAATGTGGCCCTTGAACATTTTGCTGGACATTTTATTCTATTATCCCCTTTTAATGGCTTTTCATTTCCTGAAACTGTTGATGGTCATTTTTATATCCACTGGGCATTTTCAGTTGACAGGTGGAAACTTCCTTTATTGTGTTGGGAGAAATGATGTGCAAGAGCTCCCTCCATCTTGAATTAATTCAGAAGATCAGCTCATCACTTTATTTTTGCATATTTTACTTGTTCCTTCACTGGGTCTTTTTCCATCGTATTGATCTAAACTTAGGATTGCAGGGTCTTTACTTTCATCTCTTCTCAGGCAAACTACTCTGATTTTTAAGATGGTGTATGGGGGAGTGTGTGCTAATTTAGTCTTATTTTTCTAAGGAAGTGACTGCTGTCTAGCAAGTCATCCTAGAGCAGTATTGAGGCACTGTTGAACTTGAATGATGAATTCAACGCTGTCCACCACCTACAGTTCCTGATTGTTGAACATTCAACTTGCAAACCACTGATAAGTTAAATTTGAATTTGTCCTGTTGGTTGATCAGCTTCCATTCCATCACCATAAATTCAGCAAAACTTAGCCACTCCATTGTCTGATCCCCTTAATGCAATTGTAGCTGTAAGTTTGTCATGGGAACTCCCAGAGTGGGAAGTCTTTGCACCAATACAGATTGTCATCTATAACAAGTAGACTTAGAGAGCTGTTTGAAGGTCGAAGAAGATAGATATCTAACCCATATAGCTAATGTGTTAGAAGGCTTTATTCCAAGTCCATTACTCCTCACCTCCCTTCTGAGTATTAACATCTACTTGAGGTCAAGAATCATCTTTGTATTTCCCCCAGGGGTATTGTACGTAGTAGTTATTATAAAAAATTATTCAAATAGAGCATATACCATAGATTCATCATAAATAGTTGTTAAATTAATTAATCATAATAATCATTGCTCTAATACATCCTGACTGAGTTATTTTTTTCCTCTGATGTAGAAGTGCTATTATAATATGATAGTGTGGTAGCAAGGGTACACTGGTAAATGTTTATCAACAGGCTCATAGAAAAAGAAATGTACTCATGACACACACTTTTAAATTTAATCTGCATTAGCAATATTTTCTTCCTCATCTTCTTAAGTTTAGACAACCAACAAAACAATAAATCAAGCCCTGATCTGTAGTGTTTGTCCCAAGTAAATGTGATCACACTCACAATTAAGCAATGGGACCAGATTAGAATTGGATCCAGCACACTCTTATATAGGGCTCTCTAGCCTTCCCTCTCCCTTCCCACTAATTCTGTAAATTAATTTAGCAAGCACAATAATTTTATTTGGTACTGACTGCAAAACTGAAAAGAAGATCCAACTACATGAGTAAAACTCAGATATAGAAAAGGTGAATTCCAGTTGATCCCTATGGGAAGAGATCCACATACATTGGACGCAATACAGACAACTGAATTTTCCTCTGAAATGGGTGGTTTGATTTCTTTTCTTTTTTTCTTACTCCTTCCCCTTTCCTTCCATTTTCTTTTCTCTTTTTTAATTCCTTTTTGTTTGAAGAAAGCTTTGCAACCATCAAGGCAGGTAGTGACTTGTGAGAACTTTGGAAATTATATAAGTTTCTTAAGATATATTACCACATATTTGAAAGCATAGGAAAATGTTTATTTCTCATGTTTGTAAATCATATCATATGAAATTTTCTGATGTCCTTTAGCACAAGGCACTAGGAAAAAGTTTTTTAAAAGGACAATGATGCAACCTCCCCAGGTTATTTTAGAGAGCAATCTAGAATTTGGGATTACAGGCTTTGACAAAAGCACTCCAGTTTAATCGCAAATAAAAAACTATTTTTTGGAGGGACAGATCAAAAGTGACATCCCACATCTACCCCAATTACTGTAATGGCCCAAAACCATGATTGAGTCCATTAAAAGTATAAACTAAATATATACTCAGTTGAAAGAATTATAATGCTTTCACCACTGGAAGATACAAGAAAAATATTTTTTTGACTGGACCTATTTTTAAAAAATAGTAAACAGGATAGTGGTGGACCCAGTCAAGTAGTGACCAAGTCTCATGATGGAAGCATTCAAGTTTGGAGAATTCTAGTTCAAGAGCCAAGGTCCAGCCCCTATGAGGAAACTGCTCTTGGAGAGAGAGGGGAGAATTTCTCCCCTCTACTCTCTCTCCTTCAATCCCATGTTGCCTATAATGTCAGAAAGACTAGAGAAGTGGCAGACCATCATCCATCCAGGTAAGACTGAACCAAGACAGTGCATTCACTTTGGAGTGATAGTAACTGGGGAAAGGCAACTTTAGGGATCATAATCCCTACTGCTAAGAAAAGTGCTGTCTATAGAGTCTACAAAGGCCCTGACCCTTGAAGTTCATCAGAAAACTATACCAAAGGAGAATACTGTGAGGGTTCTATGAAAAAGGTCTTCTAGTAAGTAGGATTTTTGAGTTATTCTTTTGTCACAAGTGTTCTCTACTCATGGGCCTTACTCATTTCATACTTTAAGTTTGTGCCCACTATTTCCAAGGACTCATTAATATTCATGGGAGAGTGTGCCCTACACTTTCTTAAGGAAAATGTTTTAGAAACTACTGTCTCTATTATACCATCTCAGTGAATACCTTTGTTATTAAGGTAATCAAGTCTGACAAAGTGTTAAAGGTAAGCACACTGGTGGGGGCTCATGAATGTCCAGACTAGAAACCTAGCCTTTCGGTGTTCCCCCTAGAATTCTGAGAATGGAAGGAGTCAGCACTCTTTGGGAACCCCAGACAACTAGTGCCAGTGGGAGTTGGGAAAGCAGCTCCAAAGAGGGTACCACACCTGCTTATCCTGTGTGACTCATGCTATCCCAACATCATTTCAAAAAAAAAGTGAGGAGATGGGACTCTTATATACCAGTCAGAAACTTGAAGTGCAAAGCTTTCCTTCTAAGGCCTGACAGTCCAGCAACCAGAAGATAATCTAAGTCTATGGGATAGGGCATCTGAATAACTGTTGTGCCTAACAGGTTAATTCAGATATAACTGCTTTAAGGGAGCCATGTTTAATCTAGAAGAGGAAAAGTAGGAAATTTGTAGGGGGCAGAGTATTGGGGCTAAGGGTTGATGTGATTGTGTTGGAAACAAATACTTACACAGCTATCACATTAAGTTCGAGATGTGACATGTCTTCCCAGCCTCTGATTAATTTTTCATATACTCCGAGGATCAGTCCAAGACCCACTTTGGAGAACACCAGTATTATGACTTACAGTGAGAAAAACTTGGGTTAATATCCTAACTTAGACATTTAACTAGCTGTGTCTAACCCTGAGTAAATCATTGAATTTCTCTGACCCCCAGGACCTTACCCTATAAAATAAGGGTAATGATAGCCCCTATCACACAGTGTTGTGAGGAGCAAATGTGATGATACAAGTAAAATGTTATGTAAACCTTAAAACCATATAAATATGGGGTGTTATTAGATGAACAGACATTGCTGATATTCCTCAGAGGAAAACAGTCAGTATAGGATGCCTCAATAATTGCTTTATTGTGGACTACAATTGGATCCCTCTTCTAGCCCCATGTGTTGTCATCGTCATTATTCTTGTAAAAACCATCGTCACAATGAGCACGTATTACATGTGAAGGGCATCATATCAGGCATAAAGTAATCAAGCTAATTGTACTTTATGGGTTTATTGTCATGTAGGATATTATTCATTGGGTCAGCAACACATTACTTTTTCTCCAGAGTAAAGAAAAAAAACAAACTTCTTATTTCCAATCTGAGTAACACACGGTCTGTCAAATGTGCAAAGGAACATTTGGATGCATTTTAGGCAGCAATCTTCATGGCCTGATAAGAGGAAATGAATTTAGGTAACTCTGGTTTTTCAAAATCATCACATCGGATTGTCACGCTGAGATAAAACCTTGCCAAGCCCTCGCTGTGTTAGGGTGACTTCTCTGAGAGCTTTTGCAGGGCACTAATTCCCCTATAGACACTTAATTTCCATTGTTCTATAAGATTTGTTGTTGTCATTATGAAAAGCAATAAAAATCATTGAAGCTGTGAAAATTTGCAGATTTCTGGCTGGCTTTGATTTATCTAATCTAAGCTTGATTATCAGGGGCTTGCATAATTGAAGAGTCATTCAATCTGGCCAGTTAAAGCAGGAAGGCAGGTTTGTAAAATCTGTTCATGAAGAAATAATCATTAGATTTGCAACAGCACAGGAAAGACAACTAAATTTCCTTTATAGCTCTGGTGCCAGTTAGTCACGTAATGAACAACCATTTAGTAAGTACTTACCACATGCTAGTCACTGTGCTAAACTCCAGAGATGCAAATGTAACCGACTACCAGGGCACTCACTGCATGAAGGCCAGGTTGGTTCTATTTCATTCTTCCTCCATGGTTATCTGGTACACTAAGGAGGTGGTGTGTGTGTGTGTGTGTGTGTGTGTGTGTGTGTGTGTGTGTGTCTAGGGGGAGAGGGGCACTGAACTCGCTTCAGATGGACCACAGATGGTCTTTTCTCAATTTCAAGGGGTGGTCTCACACACCCCATTTCCATTAGCCACTCACAGTCAGGTTACTTTACACAAAAACATTTACTTCAAAAGACATAATCCTGAAAATAAAAACTTACTCTCCTCAACACAAATGAGATATAACCTTCTTCCCTGCTGTATACCTTAGTCCCTGAGGAAGAGCAAAACATCCCTCAGGCTCACGTCTGAGGCACTTTGACTTCTTAAGTTTCCACGATGGGCTGGTTAGCAGCACTAGCAAACCAGAAATACTGGCTCCAATGTCACCATGGTTCAAACTCTCAAGTTCCATGAGATTTACCTCTGGTACCTGAAATTGAGAAGGACAAACAGCGAAGAATGGAAATTGACACCCCCAGACCTATTTCTCAGAGTCTGGGTAAAAGAGAGGGTGCAGAGGAAGGTTAACCCTTCTGCCTTCACCAGTTCAGTCTATGGCACATTTGCTGCTCTGTACACAGTGGATAGAAGATGCCACATAGATGAAAGATGACAGAAACGTGAATGTATGGCTCAGTACCACCAGTTTTAAAGACTTAAGTGGTCAATCAAAAAAGGCTACCCTCCCACCTTTATGGTATGGGATATAGCAGGCTCCATGTTAGGCAACTTGAGTATGCTCAAAAATCCCCTTAAAGATGGGTCCTTATTAATTTGGGAAGCACAGAGAAGCCCTAGGTTACATAAAGAAAGGCAAAAACAAAACAAAACAACCCTGTTCCCCAAGAAACCCAAAACATCTAGTCCCTGTTCTTGAATAACTCACCCTTTAAAGGGAGACAGTGTAAAAATATATAATATGAAAGAGAGGTGATTTCAGAGGGAAAGAACTAGGAAAGATCTCATGAAGAAGGTGAAATTTGAATTTAGGAAGCTAGGAAATTAAGAGCTGGTGGTGTGGAGGGAGAGTAATCCAGGCATGGAAGATAATCAAGGTAAGATTCTGAAAAAACAAACAAACAAAAACCAGAAAGGTTAATAGGGGTACAAACAGAAAATTCTCATTGTTAGAGTTGAAACTAATTTCCAGTTGCCATGAACTGACTGTTTCCATAATGAAAAGAAGCCCATGTAAGAATCTGCCCTTTAGGAGACGATTCCAGAAGAACAACAGGAATTAAAATGAAAGACGAGAGACTGAAGCTAAGTTAGGATGACCATTCTGAAAGTAAAGGGGAGAAATGTTATAAATCGCTATTGATTAGAGAAATGCAAATTTAAACAACTCTGAATTACCACTTTATACCTGGAAGATTGTCTAATATGACAAAAATTAAAATGATAAGTGCTGGAAGGGATGTGGGAAAACTGGGGAACACTAAGGCATTGTTGGTGGAGTTGTGAACTGATTCAACCTTTTGGAGAGCAATTTGGAATTATGCCCAAAGGGCTATAAAACTTTACCCCAGAAATACCCATAACTAAGTCTATATCCTGAAAGCTCAAAAAAAGGAAAAAAGCACCTAATTGTACAAAAATATTTATAGTAGTTCTTTTTGTGGGGATTAAGAATTGGAAATCTAAGATGTGCCCATCATTTGGAGAATGGCTGAACAAAGTGTGGCATATGATTGTAATGGAGTATTATTGTGCCAAAAGAAATGACAAGCAAGATGGTTTCAGAAAAACCTGGAAATATTTATATGAATTGATGCAAGGTGAAATGAGAAGAATTAGGAGAATGCCATACACATTAATAGTAATATTGTACTGTGAATAACTCTGAACAACTTAGCTATTCTCAAAGCAATGCAGTGAATCAAGATGACTCCAAAGGGCTCACAATGAAACATGCAATCTACGTCCAGAACCATTGTCTGAATACAGACTAAAGCATAATGTTTTTCTTCCTTCCTTCTTTCCTTCCTTTCCAAATGGAGTTATAAAGAGTGAGATGTGACTCAAAATGACTAAAAAAACCCCTAAAAATGAGGATGTAAGAGTACATGACCTATGAGGTCCCCTCCAGTTCTAAATCTATGATCATATGATCCCAAGGTAAGTAAACAATTAAGTGTGATTTATTAAGGTAAGTTTTATAGTCCTCTGATCTCTTGCTGCTTCCTGTGTGATAAGTTCAAGTGAGAAGAGAAGGGATGAGTTCCTAGTAGGGAGAGAAGCTTCAGGTCTTTATCACTGAGAAAGCATGACATTGTTGTCACTTCTTGCTTTGAAGTCAAGAAGAGTGGAAATGTTTATGGTCTGGTGAACATTAAGAATTCAAAAGAGAGAGCCACCAGAATTGTGAGGACCAGAATTGGCCAGAAGTTAGATGGTGAGGAGTAGAACCCCAAGGGATCTAAGAGACCAATCCAGTAATAATGTAATCTACTCACCAGCTACATCAGTATAAAGAGGGTGTAGCAGAGAATGTTGCATATGACTGGAAGGGATGAGGGAACAGATTCATCTCTAGTGTTTCTTCCACCCACTCTTCTCCAAAGGAGAGTAATTTCTTCCAGGAAGGAAAGAAGAAAGTTGGGGCAAGAGGCTTAGACAATCTACTCTCCTCAGAGAGAGAAAGTATTAGACTAGAGCTACATTTATCTGCTCCCTTAAATATTGCTATTCTAGGGCAGAGGTTACCAAACTTATTTTGTCTACTGTTCCCTTTACAAAAATAATACTCAGGGGGGCGGAGCCAAGATGGCGGAGTAGAACGACTCACATATGTTAGCTCTGAACCCACAGCCCATGGATTTCCTCTAAAAAGAGCTCCCAACAAATTCTGGAACAGTGGAAGCAGTGCAGAAACATAGTGAAGGAGATTTCCTTTCCAGAGAACCCTGAAAAACTGATCCCAAAGGTCCATCACACACTGGACAGGAGCGGAGCCCTGCCCCGGCCACACGGCATGGAGGGGAGTGAGCAGATCTGAGCAGACTTCAGGGATGGAATCTCCAGCGGCCACGAAGTTCCCTCCACCCATACATGCACAGGTCAGTGAGAGAGACGTCTGGACGGGCTGAGATGGGAGCGGGGTGTCTCCATAACTCGGGCCCCCTCGAGAGGCAGCAGCAGAGGCAGCGGGTGGTCAGAGGCTCCCAGAGCAGGCAGGAGCTCAGCAGGAACTCCATTACAGAAGGTCTCTGCATAAACCCCCTGAGGGAACTGAGCCTGGGAGGTGGCCCTGCCCCACCTGAAAACCTGATTTAATCTTACCCTGAATAGCAGCCAGTTAGCTACCAAAAGCCCTGAGGCTGGGGAGCAGCATTTGAATCTCAGACCCCAAGCCCTAGCTTGGCAGATCTAGGCCAGGGGGTGGAGAGCACCCTCAGAAGTTAAGTAACTGGCTGGTAAAACGCCTAGAAAAGTGAAAAAAAAATAAGACCATAGAAGGTTATTTTCTTGGGGAACAGATGATTCCAACCTTCCTCTCTGACAAGGAAGAAAACTGCTTACCATCAGGTAAAGACATAAGAGTCAATGCCTCTGTATCCCAAACATCTGAAATAGATATCCAAAGGGCTCAGGCCGCGGAAGAGCTCAAAAAAGGATTTTGAAAATCAAGTTAGACAGGTGGAGGAAAAACTAGGAAGAGAAATGAGAGAGATGCAAGAAAAGCATGAAAAACAGGTCAATACCATGATAAAGGAGACCCCCCAAAATGCTGACAAATAGGCTAACTCAATTGGAAAAAGAGGCTCAAAAAGCCAATGAGGAGAAGAATGCTT
>CM053771.1:297777317-297831891 GCA_028658325.1 Potorous gilbertii
AGGCTCAGTTCCCTCAGGGGGTTTATGCAGAGATCTCTTGCAATGGAGATGCTGCGGAGCCCCTGCCCGCCCCGGGAGTCTTTGGAGGAGCTGCCTCTGCCTTGCCTCTGCCGCGGCCGCCGGGGGTCCGAGTCCCGGAGATACCCCGCTCCCCTCTCAGCCCGTCTCTCTCACTGACCTGTGCGTCTGTAGGTGGAGGGACATTCGCAGCCGCGGGAGAATCAGGTCCCTGACGCCTGCTGGGCTCTGCTCGCTCCTCTCAGTGCTGCGTGGCTGGGGCGGGGGAGGGGAGCGCTCGGCAGGGCTCATCTCCCATCCAGGGTACCTTTGCGGTGGGTCCCTCAGGGCTCTCTGCAACGGAAATCTCCTTTACTGTGTTTCTGCGCAGCTTCCACTGTTCCAGAATTTGTCAGGAGTTCTTTTTAGAGGGAATCCATGGGCTGTGGGTTCGGAGCTAGCAAATGTGAGTCTTTCTACTCCGCCATCTTGGCTCCGCCCCCCGCAGAGTATATTTCTTAAAAATATATATATGTAAATATATATACATACAATTTTTAATTAACAAAAATTTACCTTCTCTCTTTTCCTTCTCACTCCACCTTTCACATTGAAAAAAAAGAAAAGCAAAATCCTTGTAATAATTATATATTGTCAAAACAAATTCCCACAGTAGACATTTTATCTCTCTCTCCCTCCTCTCTCTTGTATGCACATACATATGTGTTTGTGTGTGTGTGTATATATATATATATATATATATATATATATATATATATATATATATATGTATGATATAGATAGGCATGTAGAGAAAAATATTTTATATTTAAATGTATGTGTATGTGTTGTATATATGTGTGTATGACAGAGAGATAGATGAACAGATAGATAGATCTGCATTATGAATCTCTCACCTCTGTCAGAAGGTGAGTAGCACGTTACGTTATAAGCCCTCTGAAATCATGGTTGGTCATTGCGTTAAGAGCTCTTCAGTCTGTCAAAGACAGTGCTTGTTTCAACACGAAGACAAATAATCTCCCTGTATGGGATGGACTGTCTCAGGCGATTGCATGTAATTAGAGATGTTCAAACAAAAGTTTCATTTCAAAAAGACCAATTTATCCAAGGGGCAGCTGGAATGGGAATAGATATTAAAACTTGTTATTTCATTAGTATATGAAGCTCCCAAGTAAGGAGACATCCTCTTCCATGCAAGTCAACTCCTTTTCTGCAATTTATTGTATTGAAGAACTGATCAGTGAGAAGTTAAATGACTTTCCCAGCATATGGAGTTAATGTATATCAAAGGGCAGGGCCTGAACCCAAATTTTCTTGGTTTTAAGGCCAGCCTTCTGCCCACTATACTCTATTACCTGTCAGTATATCAATGGAAAGAAGTAGAGGGATAGACAAAAATATAGATAATCTCTAAAATTCCACACATTCTATCATATTCATCTATTCCGTTATTCTCACTAATATTTTCAAAATTTGGGTTTCCTTAATATCCCTTTCTTTTGCTTTAGGGCTTAAGTTGGGCAGAATATCAGACCGGGTATCTCTCTTGTAGTTTAAATTTAATATGGAAAGACGGGTGATTTGGAAAATGAGGAACTTGGTATTTTAAGAGAAACATTCAAGTCATTTTCATTGTATTTTAGTTAATAATACATTTTCATTGTATTTTAGGGTAATTCTTCCCTCTCTAGTGTCTGATTATCTAGCCAACCTCAAAATTCCCTTCTAATTCTAGGATGTGCCCACAGCTACATGCAGACACATAATTCCTATACCTACACCTACTCCCAATCCTTGCTAGCACTGGCTGTCCCATTAATGAGGAGGAGATCTGGGGTTATAGAAAATCTATAAAGTGCATCAGCAACCAACTCTTTGTTCATTTGTTTACTTCTTTCTTTGTTTTTGTCAGCCTCCACACAGGCAGTGCTTTGATTTCTCCTCAAAGTATACAAGTGATCCAGGGTTACTGGAGACCTTGCCTTCAGAGGATGAGCTCTAAAAGATCCCACCAAAAAAGCTTTGAGAGTAAGCCTCTTGTAAAACACACTG
This sequence comes from Potorous gilbertii, assembly GCA_028658325.1. Classification (NCBI taxonomy): domain Eukaryota; kingdom Metazoa; phylum Chordata; class Mammalia; order Diprotodontia; family Potoroidae; genus Potorous; species Potorous gilbertii. The sequence continues at coordinate 297,779,388 of CM053771.1, forward strand.
TGTCTTTTGTCCAAGGTCTGGTCAAGGTAAACATAGAGAAGCTTGTTACTGGAGAGATGGCCATTAGGTTCAAACTGGTCCTGGAGAGTAGGGATCTTTTCCAATTTTCTTTTGGTAACCACATTGCTTGGCACTGGACTTTGCATGTAGTGCTGATACTTAATAAATGCTTTTTCATTCATTCAGATAATTCATTTTGTTTTGGTACCTGCAGCTTCTAAAGATTCTTTACCAAAAAAGTTGCCAACCGCATCAGTAGAAGGAGCACTATACCAAAATATAACTATTTTTTTCAAGTCTTACTGAAACTATATTCAAGGACACAACAATTGGAATTCAAGTCTCAAATAGATAAGATTTCTCAACCAGATTGCTGATCTTGAGGTTAGTTAACTGTGTACTTGGGGCTGATGGTTTCATCAGACTCACAGCTCAGGTGCCCCCAACCAAATCAAATGTAATTGGGAAATAAAAAAAGAAATAAAAATACAGTACAACATATATAATGTTAATCTGTGGTTTTCTAAACCAATAGGCAACCTACAGGTATCTGCTTCTTTTTGAGTTTGACAGTACTAGTACAGTGGATAGAGTATTGGACTTCAAATCAATCAGGAAGACTGGAGTTCAAATTCTACTTCAGATACTTACTAGTTGTGTGACTTGACAATCTATTTTACCTTTCTCTGACTCAATTTCTTCATCTGTTAAATGGAAATGCCCAGGTTTGGGCAACTAGGTGGCACAATGATAAAGTGCTGGGTCTAAAGTCAAGAAGACTGGAATTCAAATCTGGTCTTAAGCATTTACTAGATGTGTGACCCTGGGCAAATCACTAACCCTATTTGCTTCAGTTTTCTCATTCATAAAAAGAGCTGGAGAAGGAAATGGCAAACCACTCCAGTATCTTTGCCAAGACAGTCCCAAATAGGGTTACAAAGAATGGTACAAGACTGATGTAACTGAACACCTCCCAGAATTGTTGTGACAATCAAATAATCTAACATAGGTAAAATGTTTTGCAAATCTTAAAGCACCATAAAAATTCTAGCTGTTATTGTTTTTGTCATTGCTACTATTCTATTATGTGTGCCTCAGCAATCTTGAATATCAAATATTATTACACATATCCTAATCTATGGGTAAAAGATGAAGAAGTCTTGAACTGAAAGATGTCACATGCAGGCAAGACAGAAAAAGAATTCACCATAAGTGTCCATGGCACAATTACAAAGAACTATCTGTTTCAGAAAGCTAGGAATGGGACAGAGTTGCCATTTTTCAAAAAGTCAAATGCTGCATCCATACTTAATATTCATCCTATGTCACATTCAAATACTCAGCTAATTAGATAAGACATTTATCAGAACTTAATTGTATAATTTTATTTTGAGACCACATTAAACCAAAATTCTCTTTCTATCTTAAAAACCCAACTTATGGGGGGAACTGCATTTGAATTCCAATTAAATATAACTAATTTAAATAATGAAACAATAGAGTGTCTATGTATAGCAACTATTAGACAGTTTTTCTCAATTCATCTTAAAGACTTTGGAGTGTAAACTATGCAAATGGTTTTTCAGGGATTTTTTTTTTATTACCACAGATAGACTGTCAATCTTAAGTAACTCAAGCAGCTCAGACATTACAAGTCATAGTATTTTCCTTCGTGTTAAAATCTATTTAATTTGATGATGACCACAGTTTTTTTTTGAGAACATAGAAACAATAGCACTAGAATGAAGGGCAGACACATACGTTTGAAGAGTATCTGCTTTTGCTTCAGATATCAAGCCCTAAGATGCAGGCTTCTCAGAATGAGGTCCCCATAGTGAGGAATAGGCATGAAATAAATATCTTTACCCTTCACCATTTCACAGAATCTGTAAAGTAGTAGCTGCAAAGATCTTGGACATATAATAGCAGCTCTGTCTTCTCTTTCCTGAGGGAGATGAGAGCCAGCATTTCCACCCAGTTTAACTGACTGCCATTCAAACACCATTCATCTCTTGTTCCACTGTCATATCCAGGGCCAAAAAGTGGCTGGAGTGGGATCAGATTTCAAAAAGTCTGGGATTCAATGACTTTTTTCATTTTTGGTAGATGGAAGGAACAAATAGACTGAGAAATATGCCCTGTGGCAGGGTAAGGCCAGGACTAGACACATTACAACTGAGTGAGCAGGTCTATAAAATAGCTAAGATTTCATGGAGGAAGTTCCTAGGTTATGGAACGGATAGGATTTCAAGTCTATTTCCCATTGTGGGAATGAAGTAATGATGCTAATCACGTAGGCAGCCGTAGTGCAAAAGTGTGCAAAAGTTCCTTTGTTCCATACCTAGTGGAATACTTTGCACTGAGGACGATGTGGATGGTGGCATCTTCCTGGGACTATTAAAAGCACTTAGTGAGGGAGTCATCTAACCTTCCTGGAAATAGAGATTTCATACAAATAGTACTAATCAACATTTGGAGCATGTCTTTGTGGAGCAAAGAGAGAACAGGGAAAGTACTATACAATATGAACAGAACCTAGCCATTGCTACTACCCACATTTGGAGGCCCTACATATGATGCTTATGCAAGTTCAATCTATATACCTGAAGTCTATGTGAGACTTGAAGTCTATTTGTGAGAAAGTGAGTTCAGGATTCATGGCAGAGAGTAGGTAGAGGGGGAAAATGTTCAGTTGTTGCTGTTATTATATTAATATTCAAATAAAATGCCTTCTCTGTGAACTAAATATGTCCTCTGACTGTCTGACTAATAAAAACACATCGATGGGGGCTTATAATCCATGCTCTAAAGATTCTGATCTGGAAAATACCTAGAACGTGGGTGTGACTATTTGAAGGGTCATCATTGTGGGGTGAGGTTGAGTAATATACAATTAGATGTAACTGTATTTAGTGAGATGCAAAGCACTATGAAAAAGTCACTTGAAATTCACTTGTCAGAAGGGAAGGGAAGGGAAAAAAACATCATGTGTCATTTTAACTGAGAGAGCTGAGCTCTTAACTCTTTGTCTCTCTGTCTCTATCTGTGTCTCTGTCTCTCTTTTTCACACAAATACACACAATAAAATGAGGGAAGATTTAAAAATCAATGAGAACAAGAGGAATTTCTAAAAGATGATGAGGGAGGAACCTACTAGACAAGCCAGAATTCAAGAAGGTATCACAAAAGGAAAAGAAAAAGAAAAGGGAAAGTAGGCAAAGAAAATCATGGGCTTGTCAGACTGTAGGTGGCAAAACAGAATCAAGGAAGAAATGGGAGAGAAAACAAAGTGAAAGAAAAAGACAAGAAAAAGCAGATGAGAAGAAAAACATTTTAAAGATGATTAAGAATAATAAATGGAGAAGATGAAGATAGAGAGAAAAGGAAGGGATAAAAAGTGAAAAGCAGAAGGTGGAGAAAGCAGAAGGACTTACAAATGTTGAAACATGGGGCATTGGGATAAAAGGACACATCTACATAATTGCTACTAATGTTGAGTAAATAGTTTCTCTTTCATTCTCTGGGCTTGTGCCTTAGTTTCCAATTCATACAACAAGGCTCAAATAAATGTGTCCTCTCTCCTCTCTTTGTTCACTGGAATATAACCAAGGATTTTTCTGTAACACTTGGGAAACTCAATTGCTTGCTTAAAACTGAAAATCCAGAGCCTTTTCTACTATAGAAAATACTTTAAGTTGAACACGTTCCAGCCTTGACCTTTCACCTAAACACTTCAGAAGAATCCTTGTGCAGACATTTGTGATGGTTTTACCTTGTAAGAGGCTACCATTTTCTGGTTACATTTATTGAAATGCAAGAGTCAAAATCAAACACAGCACGTCTCAGTCACTGCAATGCAAAACAGAATAGAAGTCACTGGAAGTCCTGAAGGTTTCTTACCTTGTGGAGGAAATGCCTCAAAGAAAAATGCCAGCCATTATTAAGTTTAGATTTGAAAGAGAACAAAAGCCCCAAGTAGGCATAGGACATTTTCTCAGGTAAAAAGGCATCTGAAAAAACAAATATGGTTGTTTTGGAACTTGATCTGTGGCATGAAAGCTCCTACCTACTTCAGTTTGGAGCTCCACAAATTCTGCTCTCTGTGCAGGGCTTGGAGGCTTCCCAGAAGTGCCCTTTTGGAGCTCATGCCCAGAGAACATCCTCATTATTTGCCCCAGTCAGATATTCTCCTTCAAACAGCCAGCCTCATTGTGAAAACTGTGAGGGGAGGGAGAGGAGCCTGGGAAACCTGGCCAGGAGGCTGCCATAATTGAAGGGTCTCAGTATCAATCTGTTTGCATCTCCAACTCCACAGCCTCTTCAACTGCATTTAGGGCACGTGTGTGTGAGTGTGTGTGTGTGTGTGTGTGTGTGTGTGTGAGTGTGAGTGTATGTGTTTTAAGGGGAAAGTTACCACTTGCTACATATTGCTACCCTTTCTCTGATGGCCTGTTATTTTTCTACAAGAAAGGAATTTTCTTCCCCTTTATATATAATATAATATAATATAATATGATGTGATGTGATGCGATGTGATGCAATGTGATGTATTAAGTTGTGTCGTTATATCATATTTATCATATATTTTATATTTATTATATTACATCATATATTATATCATGTCATATATTATATATTATCATATCATGTTATGTCATATTACATGATATGATATTAATTACTGGATTGTATTGTATTATGTTATATTTATTGTATCATATTAATCATATAATATTACATTATATTATCTGTCATGTCATCATATTATGGTATAATTATCATGTAATAGTTACATAATATGTAATTATCACATTATATATAATTTATTATGATTTAAGTAATAATTTAATGAATCAAAAATGTTTTAATAATATAAGTTTAACTATTCTAGTACCACGATTAGCTGGGCTCTGTTTGTCTGAGGCCACTCAGGATGCTGGCCAGTGCCAACCCCTGTTCTTTAACTACTTGCATTATGTGCTATTGCTCTGTTTACTCTCTGTCCTCTTAATATGGGAATTAGGCTCCCTAGGGCTTCATTCCATTCCTACCTAGGATTCTCAAGGAACAGATCTGCTTCTTTTCTAGTCTAGGGTTTTCACCTCTTCAAAAGGGAACCCAACGTACCAATGAGAATCAGGGATGTGACAGGTAAGTTTAGTCCCACACAAAAAAAGGAATGCTAAGCCATAAAGATAAAATCAGTCAGGAAGCTAATACTTAGAGCTCAGTGTTAAACAGTGTCTGAAAGGCTGATAATTAGCTGTTTTAAATTTCACATCTGTATTGGCTTTGTCTGATCAAACAGCCAAACTGGTCTTCCGGCTGCATCACTTGTTCTGCTTTACAACCCTTTCTTTTGTAACCTGCTGGCCTCTCTTTGCACTGTGTTCCTTCTGTTCCAGTAGCCCCTACTCTGGTGCTAACCTACAACTGATTCCTGCTGCTCTAGCCCAGGGGAAATCTCCAGCTGCCTTTAAGGATCTCCAAAGACCCTTTGTAAAGGACAGAAAACACATGTGGGGATGTCCTACTCAAGCACAGTCTTGCTGCAATAGGATGTATTTGTGATATAAGTAATTGGATAGGAAATAAAGTTGTTGTTTTTCCATTCATCCCTCCCCTCTCCCATCATGCCTTTTCCTACACATGGGAAGACATCCTTATTGACTTTGATGGCAGAAGGAAGAGGAGTGCTAAATACCCCTTTCTGGCTGAACAGTTGATTAAACCAACTGTCCTTATCAAACAGTACAAGCCCTGGAGTCCTCATGACTGATGAGAACCAGAGCTCTAAAAGGGTCAAGGGCAGGGGGAGGCCCATGCAGTGGCTGGAACGCCAAATGAGATCCCCTCACAGGTGGGTGCTGCAAAGAGGTGCTGCACTGTGGTAAATCAAAGAAATACACTGAAGATTTACCAAGATGAAGACTTCTCAACTCTTGAGATTATTTATTCCTTTCCTCTTCTTTTTATTTTCTATAATCTGTACTGAATCATGAGGACTTTAGAATGGAGTAATTGAAATCTTAATTGCCAACTAGTTTGTCTCTGTTTTGTTATATACAAGTAGAAATATCCAGCATATTGAATTTTTCCAGAGAAGTCATGCACACACTGGAAGAGAGAGGACATAGCTCTTTTAGGAAAGAAATGACCAAATTGGAAGACAGAGTGGGGCATTTTGTGGACATTCAAGGTGCACAGGGGTAAAGAAAAACAAGTCTGAAATTTGGACGGAGGACAGAGATGACCAAAAGTAGAGTGTGTGGAACAGAATCTCCCCACTTAGCAGCATTGCACTGGTAGGTTCTGAGTAGTTCTAGAACAGACTTAGAGAGATCATTTGGCCCAAATTTCTTCTTTTAGATTTTGTTCAGAAGGCCACAATGTCATTCTATTTAAAGCTGAAAAGATCTTAAAGATCATCTCATTCAACCCATTCATTTTATGGATAAGGAAGCTAAGACCCAAAGATGTTAAATGATGTGTCTATCTAAGGTCATTTAGATCATAAGTAGCACAACTAGGATTAGAACCCAGAACTTCTGTTACCAAACATGTGATTTCTCCACTAGTAAATACTACCTCTCCTTCCTTGGATCAAGATAGGGAATATAAGGAATGATGTATGGACTCCATCAAAAGTCCATTGCTTGGAATGTTCCCCAACCCATACAAGGAAGAGAGTCTATTGGTTTTTACCTTCAAAAATAAGTGTGTCTGAATTTGCTACCTACTTGCTAGATATGGAATTTTGGCAAGTCACTCTAAAACCTAGGGTTTTTGTTGTCAAAGGATAGAGTCAGACTAGATAACATCTCAGGTTCTATACATATCCAGCATTCTCTGATTCTATAATTTTTCCATTTTTCTAAACTACTATAGGTCTCACCTCCCATATACTTCTGAGCTTGGAGGTTTATAATTGCAAATTAGAGGTACATAATGACAGCTAAGGCCAAATGATTACCTGATGGTTTTTTTAAAAAAGTGATTTTGCTGGACTAGTGAAAACAAGGTAAAACAAATCAAATGCTGAAGCCATATTGAGTCCACAAGACCTCTGTGTTAAGGACCGACAGAGAGCTCCCTAAATTTACTCCTAAGGTTTTGAAGGATATGGGACTCTGATGAGCAGTTGGCAGAGTGTTACAACTAGAAATATTTCCATATCACTGATTTAAGTCGATCACATATGTTTATTATGTGGTACTGTAAGGAAAGTTCTGGACCCAGTTAGTATTCTGCCACTAATTTTATATATACATATATCCCTAATCTCCACTTTTAGTTCCTGTGCCATATCTTCAACTCCCTGTTGGACATTAGAGGCAGCACTATGGTGCTGGACTTGGAGTCAGGATGATTTAGGTTCAGATACCACCTTAGACACTAGCTGGTTAACTCTATGGCCTATAGTTTAAAACAAGGGGCAAAGGATCAATGGTATCTAAGGATGCTTCCAGCTCTACGTTCTATCATTCTGCTGTTCTATGATACCTCAATCTCAAGAAGTCCAAAACAGAATTCATTACCCATCTGCCAGATTTATTCTTCTCTCTACTTTCCTGTTTCTATTAAATCTTCACTTAAGGTCTTCCAATGGAGGCTGAACACGTCAAACTGGATGACTCCCGAATTTCCTTTCAATTCTGGGTTCTTGAGTCCTGGTTTTTTGTGATTTTAAGTATAACTAGTTTCAGCAAGTATAACCGTCTAGGTCTTTTTCATTTTGGACTTTTTACAATTCATCATCCCACCCTTTGACCTCCCTCTTTCCCTCACATCTTTACAGCTTTCTTTTATGTAATGTTTTCTTCTATTAGATTGTAAACTCCTTGAAGGCAAGGGCTATCTTTCATATTTGTGTTCTCAGCACTTAGCAGAATGCACTTAGCAGAATGCCTGGAACAAGGTAAGTGCTTAAAAAACCTTTATTGTCTTTTTTATTGACTATCAACTAGAAACAATAAGAACTCAGTGGTCATATTACTGCTAAATGGGGATTCTCATGCAGAAGTAAGATGAATGCAATCTCTGGTTCAGTCCCTACCTACTTGACTATACCCTATAAGTTACTTTCCCTCTTAACCCCTTCTTTTATCCTCTTTTATTACAGACAAAACTCAAACACAATTTTAATCAGATTAGTAAATATATAATAAAAACAAAAATATTAATAGCCAATAGACTGTATCCATTCACAGGCCTGACTCTTTCCAGGGATTGAACCTTTTTTATGCTGCAGTCTCTCTCCTCTCCTTTCAGCCATAGCACAAGAGCAGGAATGTGAGCTAACCAGACATGCAGGAGCTTGCAATCGTCTCCCTTTCTGTCCATGGAATGAGAGCTGGACATGGTTAATTTGGAACTGAATGAAAGAGTATTAGAGAAACATGAAAGATTCTCACAGTCACAGTTGTGTTTTTAAATAAGAATGCAAGATTACTTCACTGGGAGTTATACTTAGGGTCTACTCATACCCCAGCAGTGAAAAATGGGCGTTATTCAAATGTTGCAATGGTTTACACTTGTAGGGCACCCTCTGACTCTCATAAATATAGTGCTAAGAGAACAGAGAAACTTGTATCTCCGCCACCATTCTATCTCTTCAGACTCCTACCTTTCATCTCTAAGAACTCATCTGGGGCTTAATGGGTCTAATGTTGTTGGATCTCATGCCCTGTTGTTCCTGACTGTTAAATGCAAACCCAGAATACCAAAAAGCGAGTGATGATATGTCAGAATATCAGAGTTTTGTCAAAGAGGACAGAAAACCCACTACATGTAATTACTCACAGTCATCCAGGCCTGAAACGTCAGGCCTTCTTCCCCACATCCAATTGGTTACTAGGTCTTGTTGATTTTTATGTCAATATTTCAATGTATCTGTGATCTCATCAATATATTTACATCCCCTCTAATGATGCAGATCACAACCTACCCATTCCTTATTGAGGACAAGTTTTATCGAGGTCTTCCCATGAGTTTTCCTTGAATACTTTACCTGACAAGGTAAGGTCCTTCCCTTAGTCATTTTGCACTATGTAAGTAAAAATACAGTGCACAACTACTCCTTATTCTTGTTATTTGAATGATCCACCTACCTACCTAATTTTTTAATGGTATTTTTCACGTTGTTTATTGACCATAATTCATTGTTGGTATTATGTTGGGAGCTATTTCCATCCACCATGCATTTGTCCATTGCCTTTTGAGTGACCCACAATCTTGATTCTTTTGGAGATTGTGGTGTTCCATGATTTATAGCCACACATTATTAGAAAAATATTAATGATAGAAAGATGGGCCTTTGTTTCAGGCAGAAATTTTGTATCTCTGAAAGCATAATGTAATACTTTAAATGTAATATAGTCCTTTTCCACTCAATTCTCAGCTCAGTTCATTGCCCATCTGAAGTATCTCTCTAGCATATGCAAACTAAGTAGGGAAGTGAGTAGGAGATGGCAAGCATGTATTAAGTGCCTACTACTGGGCTGAGTGCCTTACAAATATTATTACTTCAGTTGATCCTTACAACAATACTGCATGGTACATGCTATTGTGATCCCCATTACCATTGAGGAAAATGTGGCAGAGGTTAAATGACTTCCCCAGGATCACAATCTGAGTAAGTATCTGAGTCTAGATTTGAACTCAGGTCTTCCTTATTCCTAGCCTGCTAACAAACTATCTCTATGGGCTGTCTATCTAATTACATTTCCTAGTCTGGAAAACAAAAATTTTCCATTCATTTGGTTTGCCCTGGGGGCAGAGCTACAAACAGAAATTTTCATTTGGAGAAAAAATAGTTGAGGGGAAAGAGAAAATGTGTTTTTTAGAGAATAGTCTGCCACTAAGTTCACCACACCAGAAAATGAATTGATTTGTTCTCTATCCTTTATCAGTGTAACAGTTAAATAGGAAGGGGAGGTACTCAGGCAAGGGCTAGGAAACTTTAGGGGTGGATGTTCCACAGACAATCACTTGTCAGGATTGCTATAAGGGAGATATCTTTCATACAAAGTTTGTATTAATAAACGACTGAGATCCCTTCCAACTCTCAGATTCTGTGGCAGCCCAAGTGCCAAACTGTTAACTATAGAATTTTTAAAAACCTAGAAAAGGGCCTCAAGTATACCCTCTGTGGAACATTTATGAGAGGACAGGGATAAGAATTACATCTATTGACAAGCAGGATGCTTTCCTGGAAAGACTTATATGAACTGAACTGTGAATGACTTAGCTATTCTTAATGATACAATGATCTAAGACAATTCCAAAGGACTCATGATAAAGCATCATGCTACCCATCTTCAAAGAAAGAACTGATATTGTTTGAATAGACTAAAACATCTTATTTTCCTCATTTTTTTCTTTTTTTCCTTTCTTGTTTAATTTTTTCCTTCCTTCCTTCCTTTTTCTCTCTTTTCTCCCCTCTCTCTTTCTTTCATTCTTCTTTTTTGTTTGAGTCTTCTTGTACAAAATGACTAATATGGAAATATTTTATCCAATTACACATGTATAATCTATATCAGATTGCTTATTGCCTCAGGTACAGTAAAAGGAAGGGAGAGAGGGAGGCATAGAATTTGGAACTCAAAACTTAAAAAGGGAGTTTAAAATTTGTTTTAACTTGTAATTATGGGAAATTAATTATTATTATAATAAATATTTTTAAAAATAGCCTCCATGAAAAAAGAATTACCCCTATTGAGAAGGCATGAATGAGTTCTGATCTTTTGTAAATATAATATTTACATTGAGAATTCCATAGATCTATTGAAGTATAAAAATATTTCATAGACAAATTGACCATAAGATTTAGAAGTAGAAGCAATCTTAGAGATCATTTAGTCCAGTGACTTTGAAACGGAGGCAATAAAGACCCAGACTTAAATGACTTGCCTAGGGTCACTCAGGTAAGATATAGTAGGATTCAAAACCATTTTCTCTGACTGTAAAACAAATATTCCTTCTAGTATACCATGCATATTCCATGTTGGATTTTTAATCCTGATTGTGGGGGCTGCATCACTTTTCAGTTTTACCCCCAGAGATATCCAGTACTTGCAGAATAAATATTAAATGTGTATGGGTTTTCAGGGATGGTGTAAGGGTTGCTGAGTCCTTTTTAGGGCTGTTCATCCATCTTCTGTGTTCATCTGTCACCCACCTTTCACCTGTGACTCCAAGAATCCATGGCAGTCACACCCTAGTAAAACATCTAGGCAGATGGACCAAACCAGGTTAAGGGCAACCAAAAGGCTTCAACTCATATATGAATTTGAGGAGAATTAGGGAGGGCATGTGAAGACTTCTCCTGGTAGAACGAAGAGATGAGAACACAGCCATGAGCACTTAGAGCTTGGTCAGTCATTGAGACTCCAGGGAAATCCCTTGAATCCTGGGCCATCACCAATTGTCTTGACTTTTATCCTGCCACTGTATTTCAATGGCTCTGGAAGGGAGTGAGGCTGATGATTTTGTGCATTTCTGCCTCACTTCAACCCAATTCATGTGTAAGTCAAGACATTACCCAGCGATGTCACTGGTCCTCTTGAGCAAAAACAATAAATATTGAATTTAATTGAATTTCAGTTCTCTGTCCCTCTATTTCCTCAATTGAACAACACAATTGTCTCTAACACTATAGTTCTACCAACAACTAATCTAATCTGTGATAATCCCAAAGCAAGCATCTGACAGGAGGAAAGGCTAATACAACGAAGGCTGTTTCTTTTCAAAGCCCAGTTTGGTGAGAGGCATTTAAAAGCTAACAAAATAGCATTAAGTGAAGTAAAAGTAGTTAGCAGTGAACTTAGCAAAGAGAGGCACAATACAAAGGAATACAGGGGAAGGTCGTTAGGTCTGAGGTTCAAATCTCTTTGATACTTACCCTCTGTGTGAGCCTGGCCAAGTAATTCAACCTTTGTGGGCTTCCATTTTCTCACCCATAAAACAAGGGGTAGCACTAGAAGGCCTCTGATGTCTCTTGCAAGTCTATGTGTCAAAACGGAATACCTAAATAAAGAACTATTGCCCTTCATATTTACATCAGTGTCTGAGGCAATCAGGTTTGCATGCCTGTGGTACCAGAAAAGTTATCACTGCATCATACATGGCAATATAACTGGGTGCTGCATTACCAGAAGGTTGGTTGGGAAGGACTAGATAAACGTGGACTGCATATGCAGATGGGCCTTGCACGCATGCCTCTCCCTGACCACAGCTGCTCCATTTCTCACAGCCCAGGCCCCTGGGTGACTGATGGCAAAGCTTGATTTAACCCACTTAGTCACATTCATCTGTTATCAACAGGAAACCAGTATGAGCATGAATGTGGCCCCCAGAGCTTTGTGACAAAGCCCAGGCTGCCCCTGTGGTTCTAAGGTGTTTTTCAGCTTGACCTTGATGACCTACTTCAACTTTTCCTTTTTATGAGTTTTAGAGCTTCCTGTTTTATCTTTGCTGGTAGAACTTTAAGAAGTAGGGTCTCACCCTAAAGTAGGTGTAGAGCACGAGCCAAACATGGCTAGGGGAGGCCTGCTGGGGATGCTTCTCCAGAGCATGTCACAGTGTTCCTGCATAACTTACCCTACTGGGTCAAGCCACAAAAATAACTGCACTTGAAAGAACAAGACATCATCTGGTATAATTACCTCGATTTAAAGATAAGGTAAACGGAACCTAATAGGGCTGTCCATATCATTCCCTTCTTGATCCACGTCTAGTAGGAATTCCATTCTCACCTCTGCCTCATTTCTCATCTGTAAAACAGAGGTTATAATAGCTCCAATTTCCATGGTTGTTGGGAAGCTCAAATGATATAATAATCATGAAGTGCACATATCTAGGCACATGCTTAGAACATAGGAAGTACTACATAAATGTTTGCTATTATTTTTATTAATGTATTTCTCTCAATTCAAAGATGAGGTAAATAGGACCTATCTATCTATCTCTCTATCTCTCTATCTCTCTATCTATCTATGTTTATCCACATCATTCCCTCCTTTGCTCATGACTTTCCTCCTCACTCTACCTCATCCATCATCTGTAAAATAGGGATAGTAGGGCTGCTGGGAGGACCAAATAGCACAGAGCTTGGCAAATAATAAGAGCTGTACAAATGTTCACTTTTCATTGCTATTATTATTTTTTCTTTCTTTCAAGACAGCTCAAGTCTTCCTTCTGTGTGAGACTTTTTCTGAAATATCCCCTCCCCTCCACATCACACACACACTGCATCAGCCCTTCCTCTCTATCTCGTATTCGATTATCTTATATCTGCTGTATATGTGTCTGTGTATGTGTATGATATACATCCTGCATTCCACAGATAAAAATAGCTCCTTGAGAGCAGAGATTATTTAATCCTTTGTTTGCAGGGTACAGCGCTGTATCTGGCATTAGTGAGTGCTTAATAAATGCTTTTCTGAATGATTGTTGGCCACCCTAAGATTACACACTACAAAAACTTACTAGAAAGAGTTCGTTAGAATTTGAAACTCCAGATCATCTAACCAATATTGGTTATGGAGATAGGGTTCTAATTTGGGTATCCTATTTCTCAGTCTATGGCTCTTTATACTCTACAACCTTAATCTAATATTTCGCATTATTTACCTGCCTTCATGACAGAAATGAAATATTAACTATCCTTGAATAAGTCACAACTTACTCATCTTAAACATGACTGGAGTAGACTATATGTTCCAATATCCTTTTCACCTTAAAAATGTATATTAATATCATAGTTGTGAATACTAAAAGACATCCACACTTACGTTAATTGTAATAATCCCTCTTGGTTCTGGAGAGTTGATGAGTAAACATAATTTCCTCCTCTTAGGAGAGTAGTAAGAGACTATCAGAGCAGAAAGTTAAACTGTTAGATGTGGTCATTGAGGGGGTCAGTTTGGTTTATAGCATTTTGTTTTGTAATAAGAATAAATTCCTGATAAATGCACTTATATAAAAAAGTGTGTGTGTGGGGGGGAAGATTTCCACTAAACTTAAAAAAAACCATAATTGGGATAATATATGACTCCTTCCATTAATAGAAATCCTTTTTGGGGGGTTTACAAAAAACAAAACAAATGTTGGAATATAAGAGTTAATAATATGGTATTTTGTACAGCTAGCCTGCGATCAGCAAGACTTCAGTAAATCTTTGGCCAGCAGACAGATGCTCTAATCCACAGGACTAATTGCTGGTCTTTTTGTAATTTATGTTTCCATTGATTTTTAGGATTATTCCTCAGCACAAGTTATTGGGATTATATTAAGTAGATCAATATACCCATCTTGCAAAATATTCAGAGAGATGATGCACCTCTAGCCAGAATTCCCTGACACTGAAACTGGGGGCTAATTTGACAATATTTTACTTTTGAGACAGCTAAATAGCGACACCATGAATTCCACTAACGAGAAGAAATGGGTAATTCTCTCACTCAGCAGGCTTTTCATTCCTTACCTACACACAGCCCAACACAATTAACATGCTTATGGATTAACTGTCTCAGACTGCCAAACATTTGGTCCCTAAGCCCGGCTAATTGCTAATTACTCTAGATCCTTTCTGGAAAATCATTTTCAATGTGGGGACCCATGGGTTTCTAATCTGGTTAAAGGATTTCCAAGTGGAAAAAGGAAGCATTTTAGATAATGTGAACTGATGAATGTGTAGCTAAGTAGCATGAATACTTAATCAAAATTAAGGGCACATATCTACAAACTCTAACATCTGTTCAGATTTTGAAGATAGGAAAAAACAGAACCACTTCGGTGTGGTGTAGGCTCACCTCCTCCATGAGGTTCACCCTGACTGCTGTTTTCAGTTATTTCAATCATGTTTGACTCTGTGACCCCATGGAGGGTTTTGTTTTGTTTTGTTTTTTTGGCAGAGAAACTGGAGAGATTTTCCATTTCTTTGTCTAGATCATTTTACCATTGAGTAAACTGAGGCAAATAAGGTTGAGTGACTTGCCCAGGGTCACCAACCTAGTAAGTGTCTGAGGCTGAATTTGAACTTGGGTCTTCCTGATTCCAGGCTCAGGGCACTGTCCATTGAGCTACCTAGCTGCCTTCACCTTAACCAGCCCCATACTAATCATTGCTTATTTGGATTCCTTCATCATTTGTATAGAGTTTGTGTTACATCATCAGGTACTTGTTTGTGTTTTTCAATTTTTTAATGTATATATTTCATCATTATTTTTAGTATTTAAAGTGCATAGTCATCAGAGGCCATAATTATGGGAATAATAGCATTTACGTAATTCTTATAATTTCTAAAGAACTTTACGTATTATTTTATTTGATCCTTATAGCAACTCTGTAGTCTTCCAGGGGAAGCTGAACTTGAGAGAGGTTAAATGACTTGTCCAAAACCACAGAGACAGAAAGTTTGCGAGGCAAGATTTAAATTCAGGTCTTCCTAACTCCAAGTCCAGCACAATATCCTCTATAACAGCTAGCTGACTGGAGACAAGGTCTCTGTTTTCTCTGTAGTTCCCTTATTGCCTTTCCTTTTGAGTTTCTATGGTGTGTGATTCTCAACAAATGGTTGTGGCAGTAATGAATATGAATGAATGAATGAATTAACTAATTCATTAATGACTTTGGGTAAAATGCAGCTATAACGCTTGATGAACATGTGATTTTCCCAAATAGAATAAAAGATCCTTGAGAGCAGGGACTATTATTGTTGACTTTGTATCCATCAAAGTCTAGGGCACAATGCCCAGCATATAATAGATTTTCAATATATCCTAGATGATTGTTGATTAACTGATGACATCTGGCAGAATGTGAAATGTATTGTACTTGATAGGAATCATTCTCGTTTAAAATGATTAGTAAGGATAAAAGAATCAGAATCATGAAATCTCATTTTGAACATTATATTTCTATTAATACATATTAAGATTTCACTAACTTCTTGGTTTGGTTGATTCATGTCATACTCTTGCTTTGGATTTAACCTGGGGTGAGTTAATCAATCAGCAAACAATAGTGCCTTCTATGAGTCAGGCTAAGTGCTGGGGATGTAAAGCAAAAATATGCCCAGTATCTCTCTCCCTCTCCCTCTCTCTCTTTCCCTCTCCCTCTCTCTCTCTCTCTCTCTTTCTCTCTCTCTCTCTCTCTCTCTCTCTCTCTCTCTCTCTCTCTTTCTCTCTCTCTCTCTCTGTCTCTGTCTCTCTCACACACACGCACACACACATACATGTCTCTGCCCTTACAGATCTTATACTATTAACAATAATATGAAAGGAAGCTCAAATCACTACTATCAACAAAATACAAATTAAAACAACTCTGGGATTTTGCTTTATAAAAATAACAAAAAATGGAACTAATTAACTTTGGAAGTGCCATGGAAAGACAGACCTATTGATCCATTGGTGGTAGCACTATGAGTTGGTATAAGCATTTTGGAAAGCAATTTGAAATTATTAGAAGGAAGTGACTAAAATATCAAATATAATCTGAACTAGAGATTTCACAGACATATTCTGAAAGGGTCAATGATAAAAATTTAAGACACCATATATAGCAAAATGGTGATAGTAGGAAAGATCAAGAAACAAAGTACCTGCTTATCAGTTAGTAGATGGTTAAACAAACTGTCAAATGTAAATAGGATGGAATATGATTGTGATACAAGAAAAAAATGAATACTATTAGTGTGGAGGAGCATAGGAAAACTTATAGGAACTGAAGGAAAGTGAAATAAGAACCAGGAAAACATACACACACTAACCTCAACAGTGTTAATTGACAGAACACCTAAAAAATACTTGAATCTGATTTCTCTGAAAAGTTAATGATCAAGCTTCTCCCAAAGAAGAGTTATGAGAATGCACTTTCTTCTCTTCTTTGCAGGAAGACTGTAGGTTTGGGAAACTATAGATAATCACAGTTTTTTTGATATGTTGATTCGTTTTATGAACTGTATTTTTATCTCTCTTTTAAAGTCTTTGTCATAGAGGATGACTCAGCAGGAGTAGGAAAAAGAAGAGAAGTAAATGGAGAAAAGGTTAAAACAAAATATATTAATACTTTTTTTAAAAAAAAAGAACACATCATGCCAAACTGTCCCCATTTACTTTTTTGTGAGGTGGATGAGAATGACAAAGCAGTCTGGTAGGAGATTTTAGCAATAGTATGTCTAGAACTCAGTAAGCAAGTTGACAAGATCTCATAATGTTCTTGGAGACAAGATGGAGATTTTTAGGATGAACAGTTACAGAGATTTGCAACTGGTTAAATGACTAGCCCAAAAGTTTGGTTGCTAATGAAGTGTTAGCAACCTTGTCATGGTCCAATTCCAATAAACATTTTTTCCATGACTTAGATGAAGGCTTTCAAATTTGTGAATGACATGAAGCTGGTATAGTGAATTAACATATTTAATGACAGAACTGGAATCCAAAAGCAATCGAAAAGCTGGCTTGATGGAAAAATTGAATATAATGAAATTTAATAAGGATACATTTAAAGTTTTGTAATCGGCATAAAGTAATAAGCTGTGCAGGATAAGGCGGGATTTGGATCGGCAGCAACAGTGCTTAGATGCATATTTTAGTATGATCCCCTTTCAGGTTATACTCCACTGGCTCTCCGTTTACCTTGTGTGTTCTGATTTACGTATGTTTTCTCCATCCTTAAAAAGTGAGATCCTCGAAGGCAAGGACTGTGGTTTTTGTTGTGGTTGATGTTGTTTTAACTTTTCTTTTGTGTTCTCAGATTTTAAACTGGCAAATAGTAAGCCCTTAATGATTTATTGACTGATTTCAAGTTAAACATGAATCAATCATGTGAAATGAAAACAAAAAAGTGTGATTGTAGTATGCGTTGATAGAAGAAGAATGCTCAAAATGAAGAAAATATTGTCCTATATTCTGCCCTAGTCAGAACACAGAATATTATGATCCAATTCCAGAGGCCCCGTGACGGTCTGCTATCTCCTGACACAGAAGTGATGAACTCAAGAACAAAATAACATGTACATTTTCTGACATGACCAATGTGTAAATTTGTTTTGCTTGACTATTGTATAGTTAAGAGTTCTTTCCCCCCCACCTTCCCCCAATTTAGAGAGTTGAGAGGAAGAAAAAAATACTTTCTAATGAAGCAAAGGAAGATTTTTTAAAAAGGAAAGTAGAGTACTGTGATTATTTCTGGAAGTTTTATTTTAGGAAGGACATTGATGAGATTGGAGCATGTGCAGAAGAGCTCAACCAGAATATCCGATAAAGGAAGCAGTAAGATTTGGCGTAGAGTGGGCCTGATTTAGAGTGGACATAGTCCTTTTTAAATGTGTGAAAGGATGCTGGGGAGAAGAATCAGACTTACTTTACCTGGACACTGAGGGACGGAACTAGAAAGAGGTGTAATTTACAAATAGGGAGATTCCTGATTCCTTATGAGGAAAATCTTCCTGTTAGAGTCAGCTAAACATGGAATGAACTTCCTCTTGATGTAGGGAGTTTCTCTCAGTTGAAGTTAAGTGGAAGACGAATGACTTCTTGGCAAGGATGTGGTAGGTTAGACCTCTCAAGTCCCTTTCTATTCTGATATTCTATGGTTATAAGCATTACCCCTCCCAGGAGAGTTACTATTTTAAAGGAGATTTTATGGAAATACTATGCCTTATAATCCAAAGGAGTGATTTTTTTAATGGTGAAAAGGTCAATGGGAGAGATATTTGGAGAAGTAGCTTTCCCTAGAATTCCCTAATATCTCACCTATCTACTATGAGTGCAGTTATGACTTCCCTTTGGGACAGAGACTCTGGATGTACAGATATGAATTTCCTACTGGATAATAGCTCACATTTACATGTTGCTTTAAAATTTGCCTTTGACATAAGTAACCACTTTGTGAGGTAGGTTGTACCTACAAGGATATACCCTATGTGAAGGATACAGGAATTTTCTAACTTACTGTGGATGCTCTTAAAACAATGTATCTTTTTTCACTGGAAAAAACATCTTTGCAAAATAAAATACCCGGATGCATCACTTATTCAGTAGTTGTCTTTTACCATATTCTCTTTCCCTCCATTTAACTAGGAACATCAGGAAAAATATGTTCCCTGAATAATTCTCATTTCATTTAGGTTTTTCTTGGAGGGGTCTCCTGTTTTGGAACAACAATGGTAGCTGTCAGAACAGGTTTCTAGGGAGCTTTTAGGACATCAAACTGTGTCATAGCTGAATGCAGCACACTTTACTTAGGAAGCTTTTTCCCCAAATGAAGCAAAACATACAACCTGCCATTACCCTAGATGAAGTCAAAGAACTGAAAAATCTTCATTGGTTTCTTTACTCCTTCCTAATCATCTCTCCCCACAAAGTTGTAACCAGGGTGAGGCAAGTTGGGCCTGGTCTCAGGTGAAATTGTAGGGTGCCAAATTGTCCCAGCAAGCATAAGAGGAGGCCACATGTCAATACCCAAGAAGGTGAATGCAAGAGGGAGAAGATTTCATCACTCTTGTCTACTCTGACAAGCCCTAAAGGTAGTGATGGGGAGAGGGGAGGTGTTGACCATGGAAAGGGTAGGTACCTATTCTTCATGCTCCCATTGTCTTCCACCTGAGTTCAGGGCTCCAGTCCTCTGCCAGCCCTTGCAAGTGATGCGACCCCACACCATCAGCATATTCCTGGGTTTCTAGGTCTACCTTCATTGTTAGCCTTTCATTCCAAAGAGGACCAAACACTTCACATGGTAATGTCTTGACTTGTGTAATAATTGGATTTAAATGAGCCAGAGTTGCACAAGTGACTTAATTTCTCAGAACTCTAAGCAATCTTCTTAGGGCCATAAATTACAGAATGCTAACCTGCATTAGTAGAGGGAATTCCCTTATCTGGGAGCTTCTCATATCAATGAAATCACAGGTTTAGTCCCTTTCTTTGTCCCGTCTACTTCTGGGCTAGATGTTGGTCATGATGGAGAGAGAATCAACCTCTGTCTCACCCCTATTATCCTGAGACTTTGAATAGGTCATATACTGTCTAGCTAATAACTAATTAGAAGGAATAAGATTAAAATAGGAAGCTATAATCCCATTTCACAGCCAAATTTCTAGAAAAGATTGTCTACTTTGAATAATCTTCTCATGCTATTCATTTAGCCACCCTAAAGCAATCTGGCTTCTGAATTCTACACCAAAATTATTTTCCATTTTCTTATCTAACTTCTCTTTACTTATTTCTTCTGTGAAAGTCTCTAAGACCCAAATTGATGTCAATGGGCATATGCATTTTAGGTTAAATCATTAAATAGATAGATAGATAGATAGATAGACAAGATAGACAGACAAGATGGATAGATGAGACTTGTAGTGCATGGATAGAGCAATAAATGTAGAGAAAGAGAGATTGAAAGAGAGAGAGAAAGAAAGATACTTACTATATATTAGACATTCTGGAAATACAAGAAAGTAAGGCAGTTCCCACCCTCAAGGAATTTACACTAGTAGAGAGAGGGTCTTCACTACTTCTCATTCAGACTGTTATAGTAACCTGCTGGTTGGACTCTCCCTTAATTCTCTCCTCATTACTATCCATCTTTGACTAAACTGTCAAAACAATCTTCCTAAAGCACAAATTTAACCACTTCACTCCCCTCCCCTACTCAATAATCTCCAGTGGCTCCCTATCTCTCTCATGATCAAATAAAATTTTCCCTATTTGACTTTCACAGACCCTCATAACCTGCCCCATGTCATATACTTTCCAGTCTTCTTACACCTTACTCACCCTCATGTATTTTGCGACCCAATGACGCTGGCCTCCTTTCTGTTCTTTGAGCAAAACACTGCATCTCTTCTGGGCATTTTTATTGGCTTTCCCCCAAGTCTGGAATTTTCTTCTTTTCCGTACCTCCAGGCTTCCTTGGCTTCCTTCAAGTCTAAGCTAAAATTCCACCTTCTGCCAGAAGCCTCCACCAATTTATTTCCCTTTGCCTAAAGACAGTTAGGTGGTGTGGATAGAGTGCTGGTCCCCAAGTCAGAAAGATTTAAATCAAGTTCAGCCTCAGACACAGCCATCATTATGTGATTCAGGGCAAGTCCTTTAGCCTCTCACTATCTCAGTTTTCCCAACTGTAAAACATAAATAATCATACCTACTTCACAAAATTGTTGTGAGCATCAAATGAGATAATATTTGCCAAATGCCTGGTGATGAGATAGAAATGAGTGCTTGAGACAGATGGAGCATGTGGGATGCAAGATGTGAGATATAAGACATAGGGTTTGTGACCCGCCAGAAAAGTGACCTAAAAAAACTCTACCCGGAAGCCCCCACCCATAATTCCAGAACAACTTTTCCCTTTCCCTCTCCTATTCTCTGGGCTTATCTGCATGATATCTGGGCTACCTGACATCCCAGGCATTTTGGTGCCCTGCTTGCTCCTCCCATTCTCTTGACTGCTTTCCCCCAATGCATGAAATTATATTTAAACCAGGCACCGAAGCCCAATAACTGCCTTTGTTTTCCACGGGAAGCAGGGTTTCATTCTGCTACCTTGAGAGTATGGCCTACGCTCTGTCTCCCATGTGAAGTAGAACCTTTTGGGGCTCTTGGGTTCATCACCTCAATAAATGCCTTTCTTTAACTTGGAGACTGAATGAATTCTTTCAGGAAAATAGAACCTGCACTTCTACTCCTCATCATTTCAGGTGGCCCCCCAACATTCTTGGGTGCACCCTGAACTCATCATCTGGCACATAGTGGGCAATTCATAAATGCTTATTGACCAACTGAATACTGCTGCCCACCCCAGTGAAAGGACAAGGAACAGGACATCTCCAATCCTGGCAGAAAATATTGTAACAGTGAGCTGAGGGTTCCTACAGTGGCTATCTGGTCTTTTCTACAAGCGACCTGAGTTCCTGAGCACCAAATATAAACATCTAAAGGAAAATTTAAACAAAATTGATGTGGTCATTCAATTCTCTCTGTCTCTATCTCTCTCTGTCTCTCTCTCTTTTTCTCTCTTGCTGACTCTCTCTCTCTCTCCTCATTCTTCCCTCTTTTGCACAGATACAGCACGCCACACCACACCATACCACACTAGCATTTCCAAAAATAATGTCTCCAATACAATTCTTTGCAGAAAAAGGTCATCTACTGGGGTACCCAACCCTATCGTCTAAAGGTGACACAAGGAGATATAAATAATGTCTGAGTGGCATAATGATAAGTCACAGGACCCCCTCCCCCAAGTCTGTTTGAGCCTAGCTCTTGAGATATAAAATGATAAGACATGAAGTTAATCCAGATGAATTTATCAGTAAGGACTTCCTTGTTTATCTGTCATCCCAAACAGTTGTTCTTAACACTCAGCTATAGCCTGGGATACATGTCATATAGGCATAATTTTTTTGGGTAAACTTTTATGATAAATTATATTAATGTGGCAACATTTCACACTTTTAAGTATTACCAGGGGGCCAAAATATATATTACCCTCCTCTGGGGATTTTAATTAAAAAAGAAAAAATGTTAAGATCACAAGATTATTTTTCTTTTAAGTATTAATTTTTATCTTAGAAATTAGGACATGAAACTGCAAAACTTTTCATGTTAATTTTCTAAAAAACTCTCTAAGAGACAAAGTCATGAACTGACATGAGCTTCTATGGAAAAAAGGAAGAGGAGAGGACAATGATGTCACCACCCCCTCCTGAAATCAGCAGGAGCAGTCTATTCTAAATTAATTTGGCTTAAAAATGACTTGGCTGCCCAAGTGGGTTTTCTAGTGGGTCTTCTTACTTCTAGTATTAACCTTTTCCAAAACATTTCCTCTAAATTAAAATCATTTTAATTGATTAAGCCAAACAAGATAAATATTCTATATCTAAAAAATACATCCATTAAAATCCCATTTGACTTGAAAGATAAACTATCTAAGGTTGATAAATATATGGACACAATGAGAAATGAGAATTTTGTACAATTATGGTAATTATTTGGCCATTTATATACTGCTTCTCAGCTAAGTGTCATAAAATACTACTGTAATATTATCTCATTACTCCAGGATTTATTTGTACTGAGTCAGTTCAATGCCTAGATTAATTTATACTGCAAACTTCCAGCACTAAATACCCTGTAATTCTCAATGTACCCATAGCAATTCTCCATGCTTTTCTGAGTTTTGACTTACTGTTTGCCAGACTTCTCATTCCAGATTTTTCATGAGTGTAGAGAATCTTGCACCTAGGGGTTCTAATCTTCCTGCATTCTGACTCAACACTCTCTCTGTAGCTTCTCCTGGTCTTTTTTTTAAGAGAAGGGAACAAACAAGTGACTTCCCAAAATACAAATTGTTCTCAGTTTATGAAAATATTGTGTTCCAAGAGTTTATGTGATAAAATTAGAAAGAGTGGATATCACATGGAGGCTCACATATATTAGCTACCATGAATAACAGTGTTTCTCTGGGAAAATTCATCTTAAATGTTAACTTGGCATGTAAGGAACGAAGAATCAAGTTTTAGAGATAGAAGGAAGTTAAGATTGTATTTTCCAATTCCCTCATTTTATAAGTTAAGAAAAAATACTTCATCCCAAAGAGATAGACTCAACCCGGGTAATTTAGCTAGTTAATGCTAGAATGAGTGCTAGAGTTAAAGTGTCCAAAATCGTTATTCTCTCCACTACCTGTTTTATAATATATCTTCTCCAATAGAAAGTAGAGGAGAAAGGCTCTCTAAAACTGACTTCTTTTTTCATCTTTACTAATTTTCAAGGTGGAAGATAAAATCTCAAATTTAATTTGCATTTCACCAACTGACTGATTTGGGATGTTTTTTCAAATGGTCATTTGTAGTATGCAATTCTTACCTTGAAAACTATTTTCAGGGACAGTTGGGTGGTGCAGTCCATAGAATGCTTGGCTTTGAACAAGGAAGACTCATCTTCATGAGTTCAAATGTGACCTCAGACACTTAGTGGCTAGACCCTGGGCTAGTCACTTAACCCTGATTGACTTAAAAAAATTATTTTTGTTTGTGAGTTATTTCTTTCTCATGGTTCCTCCCTTTGGTTCAAATTCTTCTTTACATCCTGACTATTGTGAAAATATGTTAAATATGTTAAATATATGTAGATTGCATGCCATCTTGGGAAGGGGGAGAAAATTTAGAACTCAAAATCGTATGGAAGTGAATGATAGAAACTGAACATAAATTAATTAAATAAAAAACTTTTTAAAAATCTATTTGCTTTGACAATTTACTTATTGAAAATGGATCTTGGTGGTGCATATTTGTAACAATTATCTTTTATATCACGTCTTTTATATCAAATTAGTATCAGTGATATCTGAAACAAATATTCTTCTCTGCCATTTTGTTTTATTTTATTTTCACTAATGTTATTGGTATAAATATTTATTAGTTTGAGATTATCAAATAGTCTACTTTTTCTTTTACATTTTCTTCTTATCCCATATTTGTTTCACTTCTTTCTCTTTCACGGTTCTTTTCTTCTTTTTTATTTTAAAAAAATGAGCTTTTATACTTATATATACTTTCTGAGTTTGCTACATGAAGCATAAGATACTAATTAAAATCTATTTCTGCCACTCTTCTCCAGTTTTTCAAACATATTTTGTTTTTTAAGAAAAGACTCTTCCAGTAATTTATGAAACTGAAACTTGGATTGATCAAACATTGAACTAATTTTTCCAGTAGTTCTGTTCCTTAGTTACCTAATCTAAAACACTCATGTTTTTCTTTTAGTTTTCTTTTGGTTTGTTTTAACCAGAATCAAATAATTTTGATGATTATGGTTTATAATACAGCCTGAAATCTATTATTGCTATGTTTTCTTCCTTCATACTTTTTCTTATAATTTCCTTTGAGAGTCTAAATTTTATGTTGTTTCAAATGATATTGTTGTCTGCTTCTTTTTAAAAAAATTCTCAATTTTTTAAATTACATGTAAAATTTTTAATATTTTCTTAAAATTTTGAGTTTGAAATTCTATCCTGCCTTCTCAACCTCTTCCTCTCCAATAAGATGGCAAACAATTTCATATAGGTAATAATACATGTACAGTCATACAAGACAAATTTCCATATTAGTTATGTTGTGAAAGAAAATGTAAACAAAAAAAGTTTAAAAAGTATGCTATGATCTGCATTCAGACTCCATTAGTTCTTTCTCTGAAGGTGGATAGCATTTTTCATCATAAGTCCTTCAGAATGTCTTGGACTGTTATATTTCAAAGAATAGTTAAATCATTCATGGTTGATCATTGTACAGTGATACTGTCTCACACACACACACACACACACACACACACACACACACACACACACAAAACCCCCTGAAGCTTAGCGCAGTGCCTCTCCACCCCCAGGGGAGCAGAGTTTTGCTATGACATAAAACTGGAAGTGCAGAAAAAGATTAGGAAAATGAGCAAAACAACAAAAAAAGAATTTGACCATAAAAACCTACTATGGTGGCAGGGAAAACCAAGACATAAACTTGGACGAAAAAATATATATGAAAACAGTTACAAAGCCAGTGTCACTGGATAGTAGACTGTGTTGCGTTTTCATGGCTCTTCTTATCTCTATGTTTCTCAGTTCTAAGGACTTAGCTGAGTTTTTGGAGGAGGATTTCCCAAAATAATGCTGACATGAAACTCTGAGAAACCTTTTCAATTGCATTTCGTTTCTTCTGGTGGCTTCCCAACTCTTCCAATACAATATGATTTAATGCTTGGAACCAACCCTATTTTGTTTCTTTCACCTCAGTCCTTCCCTCTCTTCTCCCCTGGATTCCAGAATTCTCTGCAGTTGTTCTTTTTCCTTTCTTCGTGGCCTCAGGAAAGGTTTGATTCCTGAGACTCATGCCTTGTGAGTGGTGCTCTGAAGGCAGTGAGAACATCAAGAGTGATCTTTAGCTACTTATTTTTCTGTCAGGTGTGCTCTCTCAGTATTTTCTTCCTGCTATTACTGCTATTATTCCACACTGGTGATTTTTTCTTATTAATTTTAATGGGAGATCACCTAGATAACCTCATGCTCCACCAACTCCACAAGATTCTGAACCATCTGTTCTTAGAGGCACTGGGGACAAATAAACGACTTAAAAAGCAGTAGAATTTTAGATTTTTACCTAAGTCATTTCTTGGGAATTCTAAGTAATACCTTGTAAGCCAGTATTTTCAGTGATATGAACAATACAAAATAACAATTTCATTTTAGCTGGTTAGAATATGGCATTAATGAGACCGAGGTCATAGGTTTAATTATAAACAAATTAACATGAAACAGAAACAGAATAAATAATAACAAAATCAAAAACCACCAAGTTCTCTATGTTCCCAGACTGTCCTCTTAACATTAAATATCCATCTTATAAAGGTTTGCTTTTGCTCACAATGGGGAATTGTATGAATGACTGAGAATGAAATTATGACACGAATGGAAAAAGAACTGGGCAGAAGCCCCACTGAGTGTGCACCAATAGTATCCTCTCCCCTCACAGCTAGTAAGTGTTGAGCCTGGATCTGAATTTAGGACTTCCTGACTCCAGGCACTGTATCCATTTTGCTTTCAAGCTGCCCCAATCTATGTGTCCTTCTATTAAATCTTCATGGACTTCTTAAATTGATTACATATTTATCTAAACAAAGAGACCAAGGACTGTGTAGCCCAAACTTCAAGGGTCTGTAAAAGATCTGAATCTCTGCATATGAAACCTGAAAAATCCTGGAGCATATGGAACACATGACATTTTCATGTATTTTGGGATCAACACATGGTTAATTCATTCATTTGTGTGGTTGGCTTTAAGTTTTTAATAGGAAATTTTAAAAAGTACTTGATCCTTCTGTAGTTAGTTTCTTCATGGTTTTAAACAACTTTAGGAAAAGTGTTAGGCATCTTCCTGCTCAAAGGTATGGGCTTAATAGGGGTCACACTCCCAGGTGCTTTTGACTCTCTTGATTCATTGAAAACAAAATTAATTTAAAAATACAATTTTATAAGCCTTTATTAGCTTCTCTGACAGGGCTCCCTAGTGACTAGTACAGATAGAAAGATGAAAAATAATACAGTCCCAATTCTCAAGAAACTTATAGCTCAATAGGAGGGTGAGGCATATACCCAAAACAACATAATGAAAGTTAAAATGACAAAAACATATAGTTTTCTGAAAGGGATGGCGTTTGGTGGGAATGATTTCCTTTAACTGGGAGATCAAGAAAGGAGATGATAGTTCCTTGTAAAGGCAGTGGAATCTAAGAATCTCTTTGAAGATGGGAAAGTTTTCAGTCAGAGGAAGTAGGGAGAGTGATCATCTCAAAGATGGGGGAATTTGTGTATAAATGTGTTCAGGCAAAAGAAGGTAAGATAGTACCAGGACCATTAGTTAGTTTGGCAGCTAGGTTGCACAATGGTTAGAATCCTGGCCTGGAATCAAGAAGACCTGACTTTAAGTTGTGTCTTCCAGCAGTTACTGTGTGATCCTGGATTTTCTGTCTCAGTGTGATCATTTGTAGAATGAAGGAAATAAAAGCATTTACTCCCCCTCCAAGATCCTGGAAGCACAAAATGAGGTCATATTTATAAATTTTAATTTTTATAAATGTTCACTATTTATAAATTTATATTATTTTATATTAATTTAGAGTATATTTTAAAATATATAGTTATATGCAAATTTTATAAATCTATGTATTAAATATAATTTTCGTAGGAAAATAAATTTTCTTCATTCTATAAAAAAATTTATAAAACTTTGCTAACCTTAAAGTATTATATAAATGCTAGCATCATCATCATCATTTTAAAATTATTATAAGATAAATTGAGTGAATGGGAACTATATATAATAAGGTTGGAAAGGTAAGTTGGAACCAACCTATAGAGAACCTTGAATACCAGACTGAACCTTTAAAAATTTATTTGTTATGGGGCAGTAGGGAACAATGGAAATTTTTTGAGCAGGCTAAGTAGCATAATCAGGGTATATCCTGGAGAGTGAAGAAACTGGAGACCCAGAAAAAAATTCAGAAACTATTGTGAAAGTCCATGTGAGAGTTGATGAATTAGGGTCTAAACTAGTTAGTCAGAAAGAGAGGTGGAAAGTGTGCGAGATATTGGAAAGCACTTTTGGAAAGAGAATCAGTAGGATTTGGCTGCAGCTAGAATGCCAAGTGAGGAAAATGGAAGGGCAAAAGAAGAATATAACATTTTCTTCCTAGTTGAGAGATAGGAAAGAGTTACTATAAGTGGAAATAATGTATTTAATTAGAAAAACAGGTTTTGGCCAAAATGTGGTGAATTCAATTTTGGATATGTTTGGGGTTTAGGTTTCAGAGGAATATCCAGATGAAAATGTCCAGCTAAGAGTTCAAAATCTAATGCTGGACTTCAAGGCTGAATGTGTAAAAGTCACCTACCTAACAGTCCCTGAAGTTCTACATACTGAGGCCATGCAAGTGATGTAATCACCAGAATGGAGAGAGAGAACATAAAGTCAGGGGTACTTAGGGATACACTCAGGATGGAAAAGTTGAACCTACAAAAGCTAAGAAAAAACAATCAGAGAGTTAGATAGAGAATCATGAAAACAGTATTGATGTGGAAGTGAAAACTTGGAAGATGTGTGTCAACAAAATTAATTGTTAAATTTAGTATTCTATCTTTGCAAGACAACAAACCATATATTTTTGGTTGATGTTACTGCTACTGTTACTGATTAAGATAAGCAGTGATATATTTGCTCTTAATTAGTTATTTTAAAATTACACAGATTCATTTTTCACATTGAGTATAAAACCACATAAATAAATTATACCAACGAATGTTTATTGGGTACCTTTTTGTGCACTGATCTTTATGAAATAAGCAGCAGAACATATTGAGTCTAACATCTAAGGGAAATGTTAATTTATTGCTTGTACTCTCAGGATCTTGTCTGGTATTGTTTGAATGTCTGTGATTAAGTTACAGAGTTTTGTTATATCATCCAAGATTTTACCAAGGAATTCTCCCCTGTTTTGTAACTTGAATTTTTCTTTTCTTTCCCTTAAAACATTTGTTTAATGTCCTGAAAACTGCAAACAGTTCAAAAATATTTATTTTTCATCTGCTAGGCATATAGGTGGTACTGTGGATAGGATTCTGGGCTTGGAATGAGAGAGATCTGAGTTCAAACCCTGTTCCAGGCATTTCCTGTCTCTGTGACCTTTGGCAAGTCAAGTAACATATTCAGTTTCCTCATCTTTAAAATGGGGAGGAGGAGTAATAATACCTGCCTCTCAAGGTTGTCATGAGCATACAATGACATACCATATATAAAATGCCTAAAATGCTATAAATGTTAGCTGCTAAGGGATGGAGAGGTAGAAATTATCTTGCACATGACATTCTTGATCCTTCCATCAAGTTTCTGAGACAAGGGAACTGTGTCTGTATCAGCCACTTTCCCAAGGGATCGTGTGATACACAGAGTAGTTTAGTGAATACGAGTCAGAAAGGCCTAGGTTCAAATTCTGTCTCTGATACTTAAGCTGAGTAACCTTCGACAAGTCATCTAAACTCTAAGCCTTAAATATCTAAGACATATAGCAAATAACAAGCTTTATTAGTGAGGAAGCTATCATATGGACAAAAACTAAAGATCCTTGTTTTAGGAGGGATCTGGCCGATGCTCACCTCACTGCCCACCTGATTCACTCCCATCTTTTCTACCTCTGCACCAGCCACTTTTCCATCCTGGAGAAAAACCTTTGCATTGAAGTTTTGAGCTTCTGATGAGTAACTCCCTATACTGGACCACCATTTCATGAAGGCCTCCAGCTTTGCTCACTTCACTCATGACTTTGAAAAAATAATTTTAAAAAAAATCACTTCACATCCTGGATATCAGCATTGTGCCCACATGGGTATCCCTTCCATAATACCACTTTATAGTTCTTCATGTGTTACCTTTTCCTTGCCCCATTATAATGTAAGCTCCTTGAGGGTAGGAACTGTTTTGTTTTCTCATCTTTGAATTCTTAGCGCTTAGCAAAATTCCTGATACATTGTGAGCACTTAATAAATCTTCTATTTCTTTCTATCCTCTATCTATCTAATCTATCATAGCTATCTATCTATCTCTCACTCAAAATACATGTATCTGTTGACATGTTTGGAACTTAGAGACCTTCACAGAAGAGGAAAATTGTCCAGAGGTGCCAAGAAGGCAATTTACCTTTGTTGTGGACATGTTTTAATTCACAAGGGAAGACATGAAGCCTCATACGAGATGCCCAAAGACGGACAGAGGAAATCAAGATTTTATTCCGTATTGCAGGATTCATTGAATTATGGACATATCCAAATGATGGTTTCTGGGACCTCAGACATTCAAGCAATGGCAAGGGATGGCCACCAACTGGAGTCATTATACCAAGGTTGTGCCTATGACTCCTAGTTTTATATTTGGGATACCTAGATCCTTTGTTCTTTAAACACTGCTGTGAAATCATACAGAGACATCATCCCAGATATTCTAATGGACTACTTGTGCCCAACTTATTGTAATATTTTCCAAACTTCTGTCTAATCAGCCACGGCTGAACACACTATACACTGACCCCGTCATCATGATGTCCCTTCAAAAATGAAGGCAAAACAACTTCATGTATACAAAGAGGTGTTATTTTGGGGTGGCAATAACATGCCAACATGATCTCCCAGTCCAAGTTTTAAAATGGCCCCAATAGATAAATGGTTAAAGGATTTGAATCGTTTCCAAAAGTAAAAATGTAAATTATTAAAAACCACCCAAGATGACCTAAATTACTCATAATAAAAGAAATGGAAATTAAAATAATTCTGAGGCTCCACATAAGTAAATTGGCGAAGATAATTAAAGACAGAAACAGTCAATGTTGAAGGAGTTACGGAAAGGTGGATACTCTAATATACTATGGCTGGAACTCTGAGTTAGTCTAGACTCTATGGAAAATAATTCCAAGTTATGGAAGTTACTAAACTATTCGTTCCCTTTAACTTAGTGATCTCCTTACTGGATTTATGCCCCAAGAAGGTAAAAAAATCTCATATATTCTAAATATCAATTGTTATTGCTGAGTTGCTTCAGTCATACCCAACTGTTCATGACCCCTCTTGGAGGTTTTCTTGGCAAAAATACTTGTTCAGCTCATTTTATAGATGAGGAAACTGAGGTAGACAACTTCACAATGGAGAAGTAACCACAGTCACAAGGGATATTCTAAGCATAGAAAGTCTGTCAGAGTAGGAGGATTTTCTAGGGTGAGAATTCTGATGAGATATGATGGAGAAAGTAGGCAAAAGAGTCTAGAATGGGGCCCAGAGAGCAATGAAGTAGTGTATTGTAGAGGCAAGAGCTTGGCTAAAGCCAAGCAGTTCTAATCATAACTACAGTAGGAACTAACATTTATATGGTGCTTGAAGGTTGGCAAAGGGCTTTCTATGCCTGCTTTATCTCATTTGATCATGAATAATTCAAATAGAACAACATGGGGTGTGAGTACGTGAGCTGGTGAGCAGTACTTAGGTGCCTGTGCAGACCATGACATTAACCTCAACTCCTCCCTGCTACTGGTTTGTCTCCTTATTAAGTCTCTCTGTACATGTTCAATTATTATTTGTCCAGTGGCTGAGGTAATTTGATATATTTTTTTACCTTTCTAGAGAATAGGGTTACAGAAACAGCCTTGTTCAAGCCACTGCTTGGAAACCCCTCCCAGCAAACTATCAGCAAGTGAATATATCCCACCTGCTTTGTCAATCTTCTTCTGTAAAAAAGTACAAATAGTATTCCCCTATCTTTTTTTTTTCTAAAACAGCCAGCCTGTTTGACCTTGTTTAAGAGAGAGGAACTGAATTTGCATGCAGTAATGGATGTCTACAGTGGTCTCAACACTCACAACATGACGGACGTGATGTCTCTCTCTGGAGCAGCCACTGCTGCTAATTTTACACTCCCTGAATATTGGTGTGAAGGTGAAGTCCATTTTGGATAAACATACCTCTACCACCACCCCCTGCACGACAGACTCAGATAGGGAAGTGAGACAGCTTTCTTCTATTGCCTAGTACCTGACAGTACCCTTGTTTTAGAGAACAGGGCCTGATATAAAGATCAGATGACAGCTGCACTGTGTTGCAAAGGCAGCCAGAAAAGAAGCCTATTGTTGCAGGGAAAGGGAAGAAATCCACAGGCTGTGATGGGTGAACTTCTCTGTTAATACTTGACAGCCTGAAAAGCTGTCTGCAGAATGGATAGAGAGATCAGGAGAAGTGGTAAAGAGGAGCTCTTGCCGAAAGGCACTGCTCATATATATGAACGACCTCCAGACCCTGTCCTTGCATTTTCCCTCTTGGCCCCTTCCACAAGTTGCTTGCAGATGGAATGACCTATGGAAAGCAGGCAATGAAGTATTTCCTACGTGAGATGAAGGGAAATGCTCCCGCTGCAAGATGAAGAAACAGCATGTCTTTGATGCCAGAGAAATGGAACACAAGCAGGCCTTCCTTAATTAGAGGCTGCCTCATAGAGGCTGAGATAGTGTGGTCCGACACTGGATTTGAGTAAAATGAGAGACAAGGAGAAATGGTGATGATAAAGCATTCGGGAATGCTGAAGACATGCCGACTGCCTGCACATAAGCCAGAACTGTAACCATACTGGACCCTATCCCTCTCTGACCCCCTGGAAACAATTGCCATGACCCCTGCAAACAGACACCTTGATCAGACTACTGCCAATGAAAGGAAAGAAGAGAGGTCACAAAACAGGCGTCTTTTCAGAAAGTAATGTTTCACTGCCTTAGTGAGGCTGATGAATATGAATGATGTTGCTGAGGATGTTTAATCAAAGGAGAGAATCAAAGAGCGCCTTCATTTCTACTGTAGAGTTAGAGACAGAAGAGCGGTAGTACAGTGGAATGAGCACTGAATCTAGAGTCAGGGGAACTGGGTGGAAAGCTTGTCTCAGATCTTGCCTATCTTTGTAACCTTGTACAAATCATTTACCCTTTCTGGGTCTCAGCTGTCTTATCTGTAAAATGAAGAGGCTGAACAACACGTGACCTAGGACATGACTATGAACCCTAGATTTATGCTCAAATGATATAATGCTGGTAAAGTGCTTAGCAAAGGGCCAGGAACACAGTAGGCACTTAAATAATTTTTCCTTTTTCCTCTCCCTCTCTCTTGTTGTTGTTCCATCATGTCCTACTCTTCGTTACCCTATTTGGGGTGTTTTTGGCAAAGATATTGGAGTGGTTACCCTTCTTTTTCTAATTCATTTTACAGATGAGGAAACTGAGGCAAGTAGGACTGTGTGATTTGCCCAGTTCCACACAACTAGTAAGTGTCTGAGACAAGATTTTTAACTCAGGTACTATGTTATGGAAATGACTATTTTATTCCATGAATTAATTTTTTTAAATGAAAAAAGAAAAAGAAAAGAAAACATTTGAATTCGGGAAAATGAGTCTTCCTGACTCCAGGCTTGCTAGTCTATCCACTATGCCACCTACCTGCCCCTCCCTCTCTCTAGTCTACTATTTGGTGGTATTTCCCTAAGACAAAGAAAATATGTTGCATTACCATCATATTTGTGCCCAAAATCAAATAAGATAATATAAGCAAAATACTTTGCAAAACTTAAAATGTCATAAAAAATTTTGTCTAATCTTTTTGGTGGAATTATTTTTTTTATTATTTATATGCATTTAATGATAAGCTACTTGAAAGTTCACTTTTTTTATTGTCATGTGCTTCCTTTGGAATTTCCTACAGACTAGTACTTTGCTCACAGCATATTCTCTGACTGACTTAAAATGATATCTTTTGTTGAGAAGGGCTTTTATGAAAATGAGAACAGGGGGCAAAGTTAAGACAATGGAGAAGTACTCACCTCTATAAGCTCTCTTCCCACAGCCCATAAAATACCTGTAAAAAATGACTCTAAACAAATTTTGGAATAGCAGAAGCCACAAAACAACAGAGTGAAAGAGATTTCCAGCCCCAGGCAACCTGGAAGGCCACCAGGAAAGGTCTATAGCACCAGCATGGAGTGGAACGCAGCACAGTGTGGGCCGCTCTGAGGCAAGGACAGGACTGGTGCAGGCTTCAAGGTGTCCCCAGCAGCACCTACAGGTCCTCCATTCCTCAACTCACAAACACCAAAGACAGCTTCAAAGATCAGTGAGAAGGCTCTGTCACTTGGGTGAGAAGGGCACTCAGCTGTCTAGCTCCAGCCCCAGGCAGCGACAGCTACCATTGTTGGAGCTTTGGCCTAAAGCCCCTGGGGGAATTCAGCAACTGATCTGATCTCAGCCCTGAGTGGCAGACCTGGAGTAAGGAGGAGTGTTGGCTGGTGTGATGGAACTGGTGGAAGTTCTGGAGAGGGAATTCTGCTCACAGACAAGAGCACAGGCCAGGAGAGGAATAAACTCCTGTCCCTTGATTGTGCCACCTTGGAGGAACTGAGAACTCACAGGTCCCCAGAATATACCCTCCCCTTGACAAAGAACTCAAAAGACAAGCAACTGACTGGGAAAATATCCAAAAGGGAAAAGAATAAGACAATAGGTTACTTTCTTGATGAACAGATATTTTCTTCTATCCTTTCAGATGATAAAAAAACAATGTGTACCATCAGAGGAAGACCTAAAAAAAAAGGCTTATGCATCCAAAACTTCCAAAATAAATATGCAATAGTCTCAGGCCATGGAAGAGCTCAGAAAAGATTTTGAAAATCAAGAAAGAGAGGTGGAGGAAAAATTGGGAAGGGAAACAAGAGCAATACAAGAAAACACAAGCCAACAGCTTGCTAAAGGAGACCTCAAAAAATGGTGAATAAATTGAGACCTTTAAAAGAAGACTAACTCAAATAGCAAAAGAGGCCCAAAAAGTCAATGAGGAGAAGAATACTTTAAAGAACAGAATTAGCCAAATGGAAAAGAGGTTAAAAAGCTCACTGAAGAAAATACTTCTTAAAAAATTAGAATGGAGTAGATGGAAGCTAATGACTTTATGAGAAACCAAGAAATTACAAAACGAAATGAAAAGAAAGAAAAAATTAAAGACAATGTGAAATATCTCATTGGAAAAGCAACTGACCTGGAAAATAGATCCAGGAGAGACAATTTAAAAATAATGGGACTACCTGAAAGGCATGATCAAAAAAAGAGCCTAGACATTATCTTTCCTGAAACTATCAAGGAAAACTGCCCTGATATTCTGGAACCAGAGAGTAAAATAAATATTGAAAAAATCCACCAATCACATACTGAAAGAGATCTGAAAAGAAAAACTCTTAGCAATATTGTAGCCAAATTCCAGAGTTTCCAGGTCAAGGAAGAAAATATTACAAGCTGCCAGAAAGAAACAATTCAAGTATTGTGGAAATACACAAGATCTAGCAGCTTCTACATTAAGGTATTGAAACACTTGGAATATGATATTCTAGAAGTCAAAGGAACTAGGACTAAAACCAAGAATTGCCTACTCAGAAAAACTGAGTATAATACTTCAAGGGAAAAAATGGTCATTCCAAGAAATAGAGGACTGTCAAGCATTCTTGAGGAAAAGACCAGAACTGAATAGAAAATTTGACTTTCAAACACAAGAATCAAGAGAAACATGAAAAGGTAAAGAGGAAAGAGAAATCGTAAGGGACTTACTTAAAGCTGAACTGTTTATATTCCTGCAGGGAAAGATAATATTTGTAACTGTTGAAAATTTTCTCAGTATTTGGGTAGTTGGAGAGATTATACACATATATATTTAGACAGAGGGCAGAGGGTAAATTGAATAGGAAGGGATGATATCTAAAAAATAAAATTAAAGTGTGAGAGGAATATATTGGGGGGAGAATGGGAGAAATGGAATGGGGCAAATTATCTCTCATAAAAAAGGCAAGAAATAGCTTTTACAATGCAGGTGAAAAGGGGGGAGATGAGAGGAAAAAAGTGAAGTTTGCTCTCATCACATTTGGCTTAAGGAGGGAATAACATGAAAACTCAATTTGGTACACAAATCTATCATATACTACAAGAAAGTAAGGGAGAAGGGGATAAGTGAGGTGTGCGCAGGATGATAGAAGGGAGAACAAATGGAGGAGGGGGTAATTAGATGCAAACGGTTTTGGGGAGAGATAAGGTCAA
Source organism: Potorous gilbertii (assembly GCA_028658325.1). Lineage (NCBI taxonomy): Eukaryota > Metazoa > Chordata > Mammalia > Diprotodontia > Potoroidae > Potorous > Potorous gilbertii. Next base: position 297,815,591 of record CM053771.1, read on the forward strand.
AAAAGAAAATAGAATAAATGTGGGGGTGGGATAGAATAGAGGGAAATATAGTTATTCTTTCACAACATGACTATTATGGAAGTCTTTAGCAAAACTAGACATATATAGCCTATATTGAATTTCTTGCCTTCTCAGTGGGGAATGGGTGGGGAGGGAGGAAGGGAGAGAAGCTAGAACTCAAAGTTTTAGGAATGAATGTTGAGAATTGTTTTTGCATGTAACTGGGAATTAAGAAATACAGATAGTGGGGTATAGAAATCTATCTTGCCCTACAAGAAAAGAGAGAAGATGGGGATAAGGGAAGGGAGGGATGTAAGAGAAGGAAGGATACATTAGGGGAAGGGATAATCAGAATGCATGGTATTTTGGAGTGAGGAAAGGGAGAAAGGGGAGAAAATTTGAAACTCAAAATCTTGTGGAAATGAATGTTAAAAACTAAAAATAAATAAATTGAAAAAAGAAAAATAGAAAATGAGAATAATACTAAACATTTTTCTTTTGTTTCAAGTGTCTGTTACCCCTTTAAAATATTTCTGTAAATCTTAAAGACATGATTTGTGAGTAAGGGCAGAAGTATCCAGTCACTGTCTTTACAGATTAAGCATCAGACTGATATGACTCTTTGTTAGAAGGATGCTGCCAGAAGCACAGGTAATATTTGAAGAACTTTTTCAAGGCATAAACATAACCTAGTGCTCTTATAGACTTTCACTGCCTGAAAATTACCTCCATTTGTCATGCAATTACCTGGAGAATGGCAGTGTAGAGGGCAAAGGCATCAAACTCAGATAGAAAAGGGGACAACTGACCATACCTAAGGATCCCTTTGGGCCACATATTTACTTAGAAAACCACATGTTAACATTATTCGTGTCCAAGGTATTTTATTTACTTCGTTAAATATTTCCAATAGCATTTTTAAAAATTTTATTTTAGACTCAGATGCCAGAATACAAGTACAGAATAGAGAAAAGAAACAAAAACATCATAAACTTAAATATACTGGATCCAATAACATTTTTAATCTGGTTCAGGATGCATTGTGTTTGACATCTGGGTCATAGAGGACCTTAGTACCTGGTCTTGTTTTATCAGCCCCTTAAAGTGACATTTTCCTGCTCTGAATTCTTATAGCAATTATATTCAATAGAATTCATTAGTAACTTAAATATGTATACCCTAATGAGTATTCTTTTATTATTTGGAATATTTACCTATCACACAACAGATTTAGAGCTAGAAAGGATCTCTACATTTTACAAATTCATTCATTCATTCAATATGCATTTTAAGTGCCTGTTATGTTTCAGTCATGGAAGAAATAAAAGCTTCTGTGATCATAGATTTCGAGATGAAGAAGGTCTTGGAGGTCATCAAGTTCAATGACCACATTTTATAAATGAGAAGAGTGAGACCCAGGGAAATTAAGGGACTTGTCCAGGGTCATATAGCTGGGAACTGTCTGAAGCAGGATTTGAACTCAGGTCTTCCTGACTCCAAGTTCTGTGTTCTGTTTACTATTACACTTTGCCTCTCAAAATAGTTTACTAAATATATATACATATATATTTAAATATATGTATATAAATGTATATGTAAATATATGTGTGTATGTGCTTATATATACATACATGACTATGTATATATTGTATATGTATGCATACATGCGTGTATGTATATAGATGTATTAACATATGCAGATATATACACATATGTATTTATATGTATATGTATATTTATATGTGAATGTATGTGTATATGCATATAAATCTTCTTTCTCTAGGTCTAGGGCTCTTTTTGCTGGACCACACATACCCAGAAACAGCTTAAATTCTGCAGGGGGAAAGCAACTTGCACACAGATTCAAAAAAGACAAAATCTGCACAAAATGCAAAGTAATTTGAAGAGAGGGGTCTAATAACTGAGACATCAAGAAATTGTCTGCTAGGAGGTGGCATTTGAGTCGAACCAGAGATTCTCAGGATCAGAGGTGAGGACTGAATATATCCAAAATGTTCTTTGCAAAGAAGCTGGAATGTTGGTTATGGAGAACCATTTCTTTTGGCTGCCCTATGGAATCCATGAAGGGGATATATGTCCAGTTAACTTGTAAACATAATATGAAGCTCCATTGTGAAGAGCAGAGACCAAAGACATAAAATGATTTCCCCATGGTCACAAGGGTATCATTGGAACAGACAGGATTTGAACCCAGGATTTGACTCCAAATTTAACTCTCTATGTACAGTCTTTTATCCTTATTTGATTTTCATCTCCTTAGATCTCTTAGTCCTCTGGCATCCTGAGTACAGCAAGGAGGCATGGTGATTTCATTCCCAGTCCCCTTCTCCCAGTCTCCCACAGGGGAAAATCTTGTTGCAGAGACATATCAAATGTCATATTTTTTCTCCACTCAACCTATAAGGAGAGTTCCTGAGTGTATTTTTAGCTTCAGAGATTACAGTGGTCAGGGCAGTATTCTAGCAGGGATCCATTCTCTACATCCTGTATTGTAGCTGAACTGGTTTCAACACATGATTGACTGTATGGCTGGGAAGGGACTAGTGCAAATCCTGAGGCATGATTTCCTGTGGAAAGGTGGGAAATCCTGACTTTTAAAAAATATATATTTTTAAATTTATGGCATAAAATAATTATTTCCATAACATGGTACAATAAAAAAGATGAATGCAGATGAAACTGCAAATTCAACAAGTATGACTTGGGATTCTTTTTAAGCAGACAACAGTTATTTCATTAATTTCCTTCACCTTCCTTTTTCTTCTTCCCTCCTTCCCTCACCTCAGAGATGGCTGCCATTAGCCATTACATATATATGTATGTATGTATGTATGTATGTGTGTGTGTGTATATATATACACACACATACATATATATGTGTGTGTGTGCACACGTGCATACAGAATATGTGTATATTGGGAAGTGAGATGCTCCTCTAGCAACTTCTAGAGACAGCTCAAGTCAGAGAGAGAGACAGAGACAGAGGCAGAGAGACAAAGACAGAGAGAGAGAGAAAGAGAGAGACACACATAGAAGAAGAGAGAAAGAGACAGAGAGGAGAGACAGAGAGAGAGCACTCATGAATCACTAAAATTCTGGAGTGAATGTTATAATGTTTTTAACGATGGGGAATTCTTCCAGTCAAATGGATGAGCATCTTCTCCCCCACAGAAAATGATGGTGTAGATGACAACTACAACTCTTGAGTGGCTGCCTTGATTGGAATTTCTCTGAAGATGATTGGTCAGCTAGACCCCTGGGGAAAAATGGACTCTTTCAGAGAAGCCACCTCTTTGTTACAAAGTCAATACTCAGCATTCTTTCCTGTTCCTTCCCACACTTTCCCTATTCCTCCTTACCTGTCTTTAGGAAATCAGAAGAGTAGAGCAAAGGGATACTCATTCACTTCATTTGGAAGAATAAATGTTGGGGTTTTTTGTTTGTTTGGCAGTAGCACATGATGAGCAGCATGCATGTGTCCAGGTGACCTGAAAGTACCATTCCTGGACCTGAAGTTATTGGTCACCTGCAGCTTTTTTGTTTACTTTTATGAGCATAGGTGTGAGAGCAGAGGCCTGATCATGGTCTTTCTAGGCAAAGAAAAGGCAGCAGCTAGAGAACTTAGAGTGTTCCCTCGGGACCATATGGCAGAAGCAGACAAAGCAGTAAAAGACAAAGAAGACAAGAAGACAAAGATATGCTTGCACACTCCATCTGAGGTAGGAACTCATGGATAATATTACATAAACCCTGATCCCCTATTTAGGGAAGCAGGGATTTTGATTTCTCAGGTAACCTGATATTAAAATTTGGCCCACCATCAGGAAAAGGAGATATCTTGTGCACTGTTGACTTGGAGGTTTGCCTCAAAAGAAGACCTAAGTTTGGGAGTTCAGGGATTTAACCTTCTAGAGAGAGAAGAGAACAGTTTAAGTATTAAAACTTGAAGAAAGAGAAAGGTCATTTCCATGGTTCCTGCATCTAGAGGGCATGTGGTGAAAAGATGAGAGAGGCCTTGTCCCTTCCTCTTATATTGGGTTATTCATACAGTGCAGGTATGATGGGAATGGGGTTGTCTATTTAGCAGCTTCAGCATTTGTTTGTCTTCTGCAAGTCCAAACTACAAGAGATTACGGCAAGTTTTAGGGAGATATATAGTACTCCACAGCCAAAGCAGCTAAGATTAGAAGAAAATCAGGAAAATAGGAAAAATTTTTATAGCAAGTTTATCTGAAAAAAGAGGTCTCATTTTTGAAATCTATAGGGAACAGAGTAAAATTGTAAAAATACAAGTTGTTCCCCAATTGATTAATGGCCAAAGAATATGAATAGGAAGTTTTCAGAAGAAGAAATCAAAGTTATCTATTATCATATGAAAAAAATGCTTTAAATCACTACTGATTAGAGAAATATCAATTAAAATCACTCTGAGGTACTACCTCACACCTATCAGATTGACTAATATAACAGAAAGAGAAAATGGGGAGGGGGCAGAGCCAAGATAGTAGAGTAGTAAGATGGACTTGTGGAAGGTCTCCCCCCATAGCCCATAAAATACCTGTAAAAAAAAATGACTTTAAACAAATTCTAGAGTAGCAGAAGTTACAAAACGACAGAATGTAAGAGATTTTTCAGGCCAAGGCAACCTGGAAGTCTGACAGGAAATGTCTATCACACAGTGCTCAGAGCAGAGCACAGTCCAGCCTTGGCCAAGATGCACTGCATGGCCAGGCCTGGAGCTGGTTTCAGGGTGGGGAATCATGGGTAGCAGCTGTGGTTCCAAGATGTCTCAAACTACAAATGCCAAAGACAGCTTCAAAGGTTAGTAAGAAATCTCTTTCATGTGGGTGAGAGGGAAGCGTAGTCCCAACCCAGCCCCAAACCAGGGAGATGGTAGCTACTGTAGCAGCAGCATCCACTTTTGGAGCCCTGACCTAAAGACTCTGAGGGAATTGAGCAGCTGATCTGAGTCTCAGTTCTGAGTGGCAGTCTTGGGGTGAGAAGAAATGCTGGGATGGTGGAGCTGGTGGAGACTCTGGAGAGAGAATTTTACTCACAGATCTTGGAAAGAAAGAATGCTTGTGGATGCTCACAGAAAAGAGTATAGGCCAGGAGAGGAGTAAACTCTTCTTCCTTGATTGTGCCACCTTGGAGGAACTGAGAAATTACAGGTCCCTAGAGCATACCCTCCACTTGACAAAGAACTCAAAAGTCAAGTAACTGGCTAGGAAAATCCCCCAAAATGCAAAAACCATTAGACTATAGAAGGTTACTTTCTTGGTGAACAGGCCTTTTCTTCCATCCTTTTGGATGAGGAAGGACAAAGCATACCATCAGAGGAATACATAAATGTCAAGGCTTCTGTATCCAAAACCTCCAAAATAATATGCAATGGCAAAATCAAGTAAGAGAGGTGGAGGAAAAATTAGGAAGAGAAAGGAAAGTGATGCAAACAAATGGTGAAAAGCAAGTCAACAGCTTACTAAAGGAGGCTCAAAAAAATGTTGAAGAAAATAGCACCTTTAAAAATAGACTAATGCAAATGCAAAAGAGGTTCAAAAAGTCAATGCGGAGAAGAGTGCTTTAAAAAGCAGAAGGGACCAAATGGAAAAGGAGGTTCAAAATCTCACTGAAGAAAATAGTTCTTTAAAAATTAGAATGACTTTATGAGAAAGCAAGAAATTACAAAACAAAACCAAAAGAATGAAAAAATAGAAGACAGTGTGAAATATCTCACCGGAAAAACAATGGACCTGGCAAATAGATCCAGGAGAAGTAATTTTAAAATTATAGGTCTACTTGAAAACCATGATAAAAATAGAGCCTAGACATCATCTTTCAAGAAATTATCAAGGAAAACTGCCCTGATATTCTAGAACCAAAGGGTAAAATAGAAATGGAAAGAATTCACCCATCATCTCCTAAAAGAGATCCTGAAAGGAAAACTCCTAGGAATATTGTAGCCAAATTCCAGAGTTCCCAGGTCAAAGAGAAAATATTTCAAGCATCTAGAAAGAAATAATTTGAGTATTGTGGAAACACGATCAGGATAATGTAGGATTTAGCATCTTCAAAACTAAGGGATCAAGGGGCTTGGAATATGATATTCCAGAGGTCAAAAGAGATAGAATTAAAATCAAAAATCAATTACCCAGCAAAACTGAGTATGATACTTCAGGAGAAAAAATGAAATTTCAGAAAGGGAAAAATGACAAATGCTGGTGAGGATAAGGAAAAATGGGACACTTGTAGTGGAGTTCTTAATTGATCCAACCATTCTGGAGAATAGGAACTACATCCAAAGGTCTATAAAACTGTGCATGCCCTTTGACCCAGCAACATCACAATAAGGTCTATATCCCAAATAAAAAGGAACAAGACCTACATGTACAAGAATATTTATAATAGCTCTTTTGTGATGCAAAATATTGGAAATTAGGGAGATGCCCATCATTTGGGGAATGACTGAACAAGTGGAGATATATGATTGTGATGGAATACCATTGTTCCATAAGAAATGACAAGCAAGGTGGTTTCAGAGAAACCTGAGAAGGCAAACATGAGCTGATGAAAAGTGAAGCAAAAAGAGCCAAGAAAATGTTGGCAAAGTTTTACAATGGTCAATATGAATGACTTAGCAACTCTGATCAGTATAGTGATCCAAGACAATTCTGAAATGCCATCTACCCCTGAGAGAGAGAACACGTGGACTCTGAGTGCAGATTAAAGCATGATTTTTTACAACGTAGTTCATATGAAACTATGTTTTGAATGATTTCAATTGTATAATTGCTATCGTATTTCTTTCTTTCTCAGTATATGGGGCAGGATAGGGCAGGAGGAAGAGAATTTGGAACTCAAAATTTTTTTTAGATGAGTGTTTAAAATAAAGATTTTTTTTAAAAAAAGAGATCATGTAGAGATTATTATCTAGATTCCTAGATCCTTTGGAAGATCTAGGGATTCCCTAGAATGTCAGTGCATTGTCCTGATAGTTAAGATAAGTCCTTCACTTAACTCTTTCTGCCTCAGTTTCCTCAGGGGTAAAGTGGAATAATAGTCCCTATAGGCCAAAGTTGTAGTGAGGATGAAAAAAATAATATTTCTAAAGTATCTGCCACATAATAGTCTTTTAATGAATGCTTACTTTAAGGTTGAAATTTTTGATAAATTTAAAATCTGTGAAGATCATAAATTAGTTTAAAGCCTTCCAGTAAGAGTTGTGTTATATGCTTACATTTGATGGGTTTATGATAATACAATTTAGAATGTTAGTCCATAAGGCTCCTTTTGCGTGTAATATTGTTCAGCCATTTCAGTCTTGTCTGACTCCTCATGAACACTTTTAGGGTTTTCTTAGCAAAGATAGTGGGTTTACCATCTTCTTTTCTATCTCATTTTACTCATGAAGAAACTGAGACAAATGGACTTAAGAAACTTGCCTATGGTCACACAGCTAGTCTGAGGTCAGATTTGAACTCATGAAGTTGAGTCTTCCTCGTTTATATCATGACTCACTTCTGGCACAACATGCTGCCCTTGCAGGGCACATGCATAAAGGGAAAAAAAAAGGAAATGGTAAATGACATTCCAATTGTACTATAAAGACAAGGCCTCTGACTTGCTAATGTTTAGACTTTCAAAGGCATAGTGGGTAGAGCAACATTATATAAAGGAAAACAGCTTTGACTGTTTGAACTTCAGTCACTCCATTAAAAAGTATGAGAAGCATGACTAATGACTTAAAATATAAAGTGCTATATAAAATTGCCCCAAAAAAATTATGAAATTTTTCTGAGGTTCCACACTTGTTCTCTGTTGGGTTTGATCACATGGCTAGGTTTAAAAGGCAAAAAAGATTTCTCTTGTACTTAATCTGACTTACTGACAGCCTCTATTCAGAAAGCCAAGTGTTCTTTTGGCATTGCAAAGCTCAAGTGGTAGTAAAAATTCCGTGATTGAATTTTAGCTTTTGATCTGGTTGCTAATGAACAAGGTAGAGTCTATCTTTTTTCATAATATCTCAAATCATGAATTCTGAGAGTAATCTGAATCATGAGATTCAGTTATGCATTCAACAAACACTCTTTGAGACTCTAGACATAAGTCTGCTTCTCAATAGTACCTGGATCAGATGATGTTACCATCAATCCTTGCCTTCCCCCAATGAAGAGCTTCCGGTCTATGACTTTCCTTAAAAGATAAAAATAATTGTTTATGGAATTATATAAAGACAGGTATATTAATACACTATTGATGGAGTTCTGTTCTTTGTCCAACTGTTATAGAAAACAATTTGGAATCATGTGAGATAAATTACTAAACTATCCATTGACTTCGATCCAGTGATCTAGGCATTTTCTCTGGCTATGCCCCATTCCTGAAATGGTCTCCCTCTTCCACTCTGACTTCCAACATCCCTGGCTTCCTTTAAGTTCCACCCAAAATCCATTCTTCTGCAGGAAGCGTTCCCTAATCTCTCTCAAATATAGTAACTTCCCTTTTCTTCTAGTGCCTAGAATATTTTCTATTTATAAAATTCTATAAATTTATAAAATCTTTTAAATAAATTTAAAAATATTTCCTATTTATCCTACATGTAGCTTGCCTTGTGGATATTTGTCTACATGTTGTCTCCCCCATTAGACTGTAAGCTCTTTGAGGCTAGGGACTGTCTTTTGTCCCTTTTTGTATCCCCAGCTCTTAGGACAGTGCTTGTCACATTAATAAACATTTACTAATTGATCAATTGATCCCCCTATTGTATATTTACCTCAAACAGGTCAAAAGCAGAAAGAAAAGTGTCATACATGCAAATAATAATTATAGCAGTATTTTTTGGTGGAAGCGAATTAAGGTCTCGATTATTGCAATGACACTTAATTAGTGTGGTCTCAGAACTTATTACAAAAAACATAATTCACTTCTCTCAGTAGAGAAATTGGGAGACAGGCAAGGAATGCTATATACCTTGTCAGATGGAGTTACTTTGCCTATTAGTTTTACTTATCTATTTTTCTATGTTACTAACAAAAGTTCAGTGGGAGTAAGGGTAGGAAGAGATCATGAAATTGCTATGAGCTGAAGAAAACGTATTAATAAAACTTTAAAAAAAACACTCCTAAAACAATAAATTTATCTTATGGAAAACTAGAAAACATGAAGGAGTTGGAAGTATAGGACCTGAGTTTGAATATGACAAATCTCTTAACCATTATAGATCTTAGTTTCTTCATCATTAAAATGAGAAGACTGGATTAAGTGACCTCTAAAGTCCTTTTTAGCTCTAAATCTATGCTTTATAATTGTAATTGATATATCTTCTTTTCTTACCTTTCTCCCTCAGAAGTCAATTATAGGTTTTTATGTCCATGGACCATTTTTCTAGGCAGACCAAAGGAAATGGTTAAGGAAGTTGGCATGCTTCTCTGAAAAGTTGCCAACTCCTGGGCCTGCTGTGCTCATGGCACCATGATGCCATGGGGATGGAGGTAGACGTGGGGATTCAAAGAACTTTAAAGTGTGATCCCATAATCAAGAAAGTCACAAATGATGGACCTGAAAAGTTATATAACCACATAAAGACACTGTAAAGAAGGGTCAGATGCATGGCTCTAAAGAAATACAAGGAAAGGGAGATCTCTCAGAGGACTAGATTGGGCATGAAAGATTTCAAGGCTAGTTCTTTATCCTGAGATTCACTGGTTACTTTATGAGACTTCAGACAATTGGGCTTAGCTAAATTCCTGCCATTTTTTCACTCATAAGTCATATATGCCCTAGAATCATGGTACAGATTGATTTACAATCTTTTTCTATGATTGAGAGAGAAGTGGGTATGTAAAAAATGCTAGAGACAGTTGAAATGAGGCTCAGGATAGCACTGATGTATTACCACAAGGAAAGCAAGAGAAGACAAATTACACTATTTCTTTCAGATCAAAAGACTTTCTGAAATGTTCCTTTCTTTAAGCCAGTCATTTTAAAAAAATAATAATAAAATTCATTGAAATTAATGAAATTGAATTTTCTTCTCTGACTCTTATGCAAGAATATTATTATACCCTAGTTGGAACCAATATTGAATAGGAGGAAAGAGAGCAGGCTGGATTTTATGTTGGAAATTGCATAGTGCTTTTAATGTTTCCAGTTTACTGCCTGACACAAAGACCCATCTTTTCAGTATCTATGTTCTCTCAGCAAAGCTGTGTGATTAAAGGTCTTGGATAACCATCATCATCAATGAATCAGAGTAGGGAATAACTAAAAGGCAATGGGCAGGTTTCATTCCTTAGCTCCAATGATTGCTGACACTCAACAACTGGTATGATGGAAATCAACAAAGAAATGTATGATCAGAAGAGAAAGTGGAAGGTGGACTAGTGAAGGGGTGAGAGAGAGAGAGAGAGAGAGAGAGAGAGAGAGAGAGAGAGAAAGAGAGAGAGAGGAACATACAGGCAACCAGTGTTCTATAGGCCCCCATGAAATAAGATTAAAAGATTTAGAAGACATGTAATCCCGTAATATGTTAGAGATCTATGGAAGAATATGGGCAAAAATCTCACAGGATGCCAAGTTGGATTGCAACTATCCACTATCCACAATGTAGAGACGATCCACTGAAGTAACTGAGTTAGATAAATACCCTGTTGCTAAAAAGTCAGATCTTACTGGTTTTGTAATACGGTATGGCTGTTATTTAACGCCCCGAAGTAATGCCTTTAATAAGACATTGCTTTGGTAATTGGTATACAAAATTAGTTGTTAGGTTTTTAAATTTCTCTTGACTCTATTCTAGTAGGAGACATCAGCTTATAACAACGTACACACATGCACATATATATAGATATAGCTATATAAAGATAATTGTTGTTCATGTGTCTAGAGAATCAGCATGGCTCTCAAAAGTATTTTGGCCAAAAACTTTATTTTCGAGTCTACTACTGATGCCTTTGTGGAGAAATGAAGTAGGTGGACCCTAGCAGGCTGGAAATGCTTTGAATGTAAATAAATTACTTAGGAGAATCCCAGACAATGCTTATTGGCCCAACCTGGGGCCCTGGAAAGTCTTGTGGGATGAAAGGATAGCTAAAGAATAAGCAAAGATAAGGATTCAAGTTCTGGCTGCAAAGATAAGGTTTCTGCCAGGGGACACTAGCTGGGGAGATTAAAAGGGACCATAAGCCTTAGACAAAGCTGCCTCAGAAGGCCAAAAAAAAATCTGAAAGAGCCCAGTCAGAAAGAAAGATAAAAGGGAGACTTTAGAAAGATTAAATCTAAATTTTCACATGTAATTCCATGTAGGACCAGGATTCACTGATATGTAAAACCTTGGCAGCCTTGCAAATATTCCAGTTTTTTAACTTGTTTCTTTTTCTTTTTTGCCTTGTTGTAGTAAAAGCTCTCAGTAGCTGGTTATTCCTTCTTCTCCATATCCTGCCCTCCTGTTTTCTTGTATATTTTTGCTGCAGTTCCCAAAAGATGGATATTAGATTGGACCGTATGAAGACAGGTAAATTACTTTAAAATATTTTGATCCTCCATAATGACTTGAACTTTCTCCCTAGACATTTCTGGTCCTCAAAGCTGGGCTGACAATTTGAGTTGCTCAGTAGAGCTGTCTCCTTTTTTGGGTGCAGATGGTTTCCTTGGGAAAAAGATGAGTTTGGAACTGTATTCTTTCTGCTACTGTACATTTTCATGGAGGGCCTCTATAGATTTATTTCAAACACCATTAGCTCTTTCCAGTCAAATCCTCTGCCAGCACAAACTTGGATGCAGCATCCAACGGTGAGACATCTCACTATTGATCTGAAGGGTCAGGATGCAAGTGAAAAGGCAAGTTACCAAGGTTTTGCTCACACTGCTTCTTGTCTCCTTACTGGCTGATTGAATTTGTCACAACTCATCTTTATAGAGTCTTTATAGAAATGGGTTTTCAAAATCATGCCATTTTAGATAGGTACCATGGCTGTTTAGAGCCTCCTTATACACTGTCAGAAAGGATGTTTAATGATATATTTAACTGCCTTATAGTATTTTAAAGTATTATATAAATGACAATGGTCATGATTGTTTCTCTTGTATATTTTCCTGTATGGTGCTATGATAAAACACTTATATGAAACCTAAAAGAAGGTTTGTGATGTTTTCCAAAATCAGAGGAAGAAAGAAATTTGAGTGAGGACCCAAAGAGAAGACCTACCAAGGAAGGAAATAAGCATTACTTTACTTATTTTTTTCACTTAATTAATTTACTTTTAGTTTTCAGCATTCACTTCCACAAGATTTTGAGTGCCAAATTCTCTCCCCATCTCTTCCTTCCTCCACCCCAAGATCGCATGCATTCTGATTACCCTTTCCCCAACCTGCAATCCCTTATCCCCTTCCCCTCTATTTTCTTGTAGAGCAAGATAGATTTCTATACTCCATAATATGCATTACTTCAGCACCATTACATGCCAGATACTGTGCTAAGCACAAAATAGTATCTTATTTGATCTTGACAGCAATCTTGGGTTATAGATACTATCATTATCTTCCTTCTACAGATGAGGAAACTATAGCAGACAAATGTCAAGTGACTTGCCCAGAGTCACTCAGGTCTTCGTAACCCCTGACCCATACCGCTAAACCCAGGCTACCGAGTGGAGGTAGTTGCAGCAGGGTACTTGATAGGATCACCAATGAACCATATATTAGGATTTGGTAGAAAGAAAAGCAGTTCATCAGGTACCACAGTATGATCAGGGCAATATTTTAAAAGTACTTTGTAAAAGCAAAAAATTCAGTGCCCTGAATTTTAGCCTCTTGGTTTATATGGATCAGATTCAATCTTGGATTTCACTTCCAAAAATCTCTTTGTCTCCTTTCCTTATTTAATTTTGGTTCATGCCTAGCAACCCAAAACCAAAAGAAAAGGTCACTTAATTACTTTGCAAATATTTAAGCTTATGGTGGCTACTTGGCTCAGTGAATAAAGTGCAGAGACTAAAGTCAGGAAGACCTGAATTCAAATCTGGCTTCAGACACTAGCTGTGTGACCCTGGGCAAGTCACTTAACCCTGTTTGCCTCAGTTTCCTCATCTGTCAAATGAATTGGAGAAAGAAATGGCAAACCACTCCAGTATCTTTGCCAAGAAAACCAAAATGGAGTCACAAAGTCAGATACGACTGAAAACAATGTAACAACAAAATATTACATATAGGGCAGGCTTAAAGTAAGCTAATAAAAACACAACACAGAAAGAATACACATTCAAATTTGTAAACATTCAAAATAATTCTCTCTTTTCTAGATAACCACCTTTTGTGAGATCTCTATAGTCCCCCAGGCTTGTAATAATACTACGCTGGAGCTGAGGTTCCCCTCTAAGAGAAAAGCATTGGGGTTTGTTAAAGAATCAACCTCTTTACCCTAGACTTACAAAGTGCAGGTCGATGAGAACCCATGATGCTGGTGAAGAGCAGAGTCTAGCTTTGCTTGTACATATTGTTGTCACTTCATTTGTTCCTTAATGTATTGAGCTTCGTTTTGTTTCAGGAATTCCTTCATAGAATGCAGCAACTCAACATTTCCTAAGAACTTAATAAACAATAAATAATCACATATTAAGTGCCTATTATTTTCAAATGTCCTCATCACCATTCTGAGAGATAGGCACCATAATTTTACCATTTTACAACTGAGAAAACCGAGGCACATAGGAATTAAATTAATTGCCTGGTTGCACGGTGTTAGAGGCTGGATTGGAACTCAAGTCTCCTGACTCTCAGGGCAAGGGCTCTGTCCAATGTGCCACCACTTCTCATAGACAGATCCTGAAGAAATGGACGAACACTTCCTAGAACTTCTCCCTCAGACCTCTGTAATTTCACTGCTGTAGGGCTATGTAATTTCTAGATTAGCCCAGCAACTGCTGGCCATGCCAACACTGTATCTGTCTCCTGCCATACTTGGCACCTGGTATTTCCTCCTATTTTCAAAACTAGTTGATGTGGTGGATAAAACCTTGTACTTGAAGTCAGGAAGACCTGAGTTCAAATACTGCCTCAGACACTTAGCTGTCTGGCCCTGAGGAAGTCACTTATTCTATAAACTGGGGACAATGATAGCACCTAGTTTATAGGATAGTTGTAAGCACCAAATGAGATAATATATATTATTATTGTGGTCAGGTGTTCCCCTATATACACCGTACTTTTTGGAGGGGCTTCAAGAGCTCAGGGCTATTCAAGTTTCTATTCAGAGAACTGGTCATTATATAATCAAGCAGTTTGTCATGGCTATCTCAACTTTGGGTTCTTTGCTCCTGACTAGTTCTCAGATGGCTCAGGAGGAGAAAGTGAGGCTGGTGACCTTGCATAGCCCTCCCTCACTCAAAACAAAGTCAAGTGCAAGTCATGTCATCATTTCCCTGATGTCATGTTGTTCTTCGAAAATGAAGGATGGGCAGAGCCAAGATGGTAGAGTAGAAAGATGCACATACACTAGCTCTTCCTCCACAGCCCATAAAATACCTGTAAAGAAGGACTGTCAACAAATTCTAGAGCAGTAGAAGCCACAGAACAATGGAGTGGAGAAGATTCTAGCCCAGAGTGACCTGAAAGACTGATGGGAAAGTTCTGTCATACTGGACAAGGAGTAGAGCCCAGCCCAGCCTTGGCCACATGGCCCTGGGAGAGCAGGACCAAGCAGGCTTCAGGGACAGAATCTCCAGCAGCATCACAGAGCCTTCAACCCACAAGCACTAAAGGTCAGTGAGAGGGTTTTTTCAGCTGACCAAGAAGGGAGCAGGGTGTCTCCATAACTCAGACCTCCTCAGGTGGCAGCAGTGGAGGCAGCAGCAGACAGGGGCTCCCAAGGCAGGCAGTAACCTACACCCATTGTTGAAGGCCTCATGATAAAGCCCCTGAGGGAACTGAGCCTTGTGTGGCAGCCTTGCCCCAACCTGAGCAGCTGACCTTAATCTCACACTGAACACACACACACACGTACATATATATAGACAGAGAGTACATGTTGTGTTGAATCAGAAGAGATGATATCTACACACAAAAAAAGATAAAAATTAAGGGGTGAAGGAGGAAAATACTAGGAAGAGAAAGGGAGAAATGGAATGGGGCAGGCTATAACTAATAAAAGAGATAAGAAAAATCTTGTTCAATGGAGGAGAAAAGGAGAGGGGGAAAGGGGAAAAGTGAAGCTATTCTCTCCACATATGGCTGAAGGAGGGAATAATAAGCTCACTAAATTTGATATGAAAATCTATCTTACACTACAGAAAAGTAGGGGAGGAGGCAACACATGGGATGAGGGGAATAATAGAAGGGAGGGCAAATGGGAGAAGGGAGTAACTAAAAATAAAAAAAATTTGGGAAGGGACAAAGTCAAATGAATGAATAAAACAAAGTAAGGGAGGGAGTAGGATAGAGGGCAAAATAGTTAGGATTACACAACATGAATATTATGGAAGTCATTTGCAAAATGACACATATTTAGTCTGTGTTGAATTGCTTACCTTCTCAGTGGATTTGGGTAGGGAGGGAGGGAGAGAAGTTGGAATTCAAAGATCAGTAAAGAATGTTGAGAATTTTTATTGCATATAACTGGGAAATAAGAAATATAGGGAATAGGGTATAGAAACTAATCTTGCCCTACAAGAAAAGAGAGAAGATGTGGATAAGGGAAGGGTGGGGTGTGATAGAAGGGAGGGTACATTGAGGGAAGGGGTAATCAGAATGCAAGGTATTAGGAAGTGGGGGAAGGGGAGTGATGGAGAGAAAAATTGAATGTTACAAAGTGATGCAAAAGCAATTAATATTAAAGCAATTGACTGAATTAATTACTGAGAATAAGCCAAAGACATCTTTTGTTTGGGGAAAAGAATGTTAGTCAAAATTTCCTAGAGGTTGGTAACCTTGGGAAAAGTTTGGTATTGATGGAAAAGTTAAGGTTTTAATGGTAAATTTGATTTTATGATTGCCATTTAATCAGGAACTAGAACATGTATAGAAAAGCATGTAAGTCACTTAAGACTTGCCTCAAAAGACTTAGCCAAAAGTGAAATTATAGTCATATTTGAAACCTGGTTATTGGAATTTGCTATTTTAAGATGCTGTGGGACTATTAAGTGACTGTTCCCTGCAATGTCCCTACTCTTAGTGGCAATTTCCTATAGACAAAAGATTTGAAAACTTCATACCAGATCTATTAAATTATGGATTGTTAGTAGGGGAACATCTGAGGTTAAGTCTAAAATTAAGTTATTAAGGTTTAG
>CM053771.1:297832391-297930458 GCA_028658325.1 Potorous gilbertii
GTTGTAAAAAGTTTCATATAATTCATTGCAATTCATTTTCCTGATTGCATCCATGGATATTTGAAATAACAATCCATACTCTTTCCCTGTCAGTTTATAGTGTGTTTCAGTTCTTACCAGCTCCTAAAATGACAGCTTGATTATAATGTAATTATCTTTTGTGGTGAATCGAGTACATAATTTTATTTCCAGATGGGTTTATGTTGCTTATATTTAAACTCATTACTGAAAAGGCAGTTTTGGAGGGAAAAATAAATTAAATAAAGGCAAACAATCATAAATTCCTTAAAGGAAAATAGTTAAATAGGGCATAGACCAGAGAGAAGGACTGCATTCTATATTGTGTCTCACTGTTTGCAACATAAATATTATGTTGGCTTTGAGACGAAAGAGAGGCTTGAGAGTCAATGGAAACTTTTTTATGGAAATGGAAAATTAAAGGTACAAATGTTACCAAAAAGGAAAACTATTCTTAGCTGTCATGACTTGATTGGGAGGAAGGAAGCAGAGAAAGTCCACCTTCCCAGAGAAAAGACACCAGTGAGTTGGGGTTAATTCCAGATAACTGGAAAGGACTTGACAAATATAATATGATTCATAAAGGAATAAGTGAAGTCATCACGTAATTTATACTGACATTTTTTTCCTCCCAAGGAAGAAGAGTTTATCATCTCTTCTGCAAATCTCTGGTGAATTTTGTGTCTGTCCAGTACCATTTTGCATAGGTAGAAAGAGAAAATCAGCAGCCTAAGAGTTGCTGTTATTTTGTTGTCATGCTATTAAGTGATTCATTGGGAGCTACTGTGTACCCATCATACCCTGTGTGGTCATCATTGCTGCCTACATTTTCAAAGGAAAGTATTTCTTATCATGGACATTGTATTAGGAATATTATTAGGGCTTACAGAGGATATGCTTTTTGAGAAGAGTAAGGTTGTAGAAAACTATGTCAAGAGAAAGATGATAAAGAACTGGAACTTTAAGACATGAAATAGAAAAGAATAGAAATTCTACTGATGTAGTTGAAAGAGGGTTATAGATTGAGAGATGGAGAGGAGCTTAGAGGTTATCTATTTCAAGCTCTTCATTATACAGATGAGGAAACTGAGACACGGGGAAGTCAAATGACTTTCTCAGGGTCACACAGTTACTAGATATATGAAATACAATTTGAACTTACATCTTAGTACAATTTCAATGCTTTTTCACTACACTGTGTTATCTTAGAGTGGCTCTTGTTTCCAGACATTTTCATTGTCTGTTCCTATGTCTGGAATGGTCTTTCTCTTCACCTCCCTCAATGAAAAGTCCTGGTTTCCTTCAAAACTAATTTTGAGTGTCTCCTTTTACAAAAGGGTTTTCCTGGCCTCCTTCATGTGCTATTGTCTTCCCTTCCAAGGTCATCATCCATCTGTTTTATGTGTGGTTTGTATATAACCATACCGACATTCTGCGAAGAACTTTGCATAACTATGTTTCTCTCTTCTTAGTACGTAAGTTGCTTGAGGGTAGGGACAGGTTCAATTTTGCCATTCTGTCACCAGTGCTTGTGCTAGGTACACAGTCAGCATTTAATAAGTGCTTATTTGCTTATCTTGAGTAAATCACTGTTTTTTTTCTGACCTCTAAGTTTCCTTGCCAGCTCTAAGATGCTCAGAGCCTTGAGACTGCTAAAATCTGTGCATTTAACTTTATACAGCCCCTCAGCACCACTACCAGCACAGTGATCCCATGACCACCTCCTCTTACTGACTGGAATGATTGGGAATAAATTGAACCCAGTACAGGGCCCCTGGAGGGCTAGCATAATTTACAGAACCACCAGAGGGCAACAGTGCCATGCTAGAAGTACCATGACTGAGTGGTGGCTCTTAATAATTGCTCCCTACTCGGGGAAGGGTAATCAGAAGAACAAGATATCTTACATCAGGTGGGACAATTCAGGAATCTGGTGTTTGGACAACAGCCCAGAGGATATGGTAGAGCTGAAGTTAATAGAGTTACATAAAAGTAATCCAAAATGAAAAGTGAGATTCAGGCCCTGGAATTAGGCAAAAAGCCAGAAGAAATGGGGTGTGGTCAGAGGTTAAAAAAAATAAACCAAGGTACACACTTCTTTTATACTTTAGAGATCATTTAGTGTTGGTCCCTGGTTTTATAGATAAAAAAACTGAGGCTTAGATAAAGATAGAGATTTGCCCAAAGTCTCACAATTAATAACTGGTAACTCCAAGAATGAATGAATGAATGAAATACTATGTGCCATGTGCTTGGGCACAATGCTAAGCACTGGAGACACAAATAAAAGAAGGAATACAATCTCCACCCTCAAGGACCTTACATTTTAATAGGACACAACACATAAAGGAGCTGGTAGGCAGGAAGAAGTGCTTTGGTAGCACTGATTTAATTACTGGTTTTTGACCCAGAATTGGAAAGGGTTACTCATGCAGTACCAGGGAGTAGCATGCTGGGTCTGGGTCTGACTGTGAGCTAGGTAGGGTGGATCCTCTGTAAATCAGAAGCTCAGGATCCCAGTGTCTGAGTCTGGTGTGTTGGGAGCACAGAAGCATGGCTGGGAAACAATAAGGTGGCCAGAGTCTAAGTCCTACTTAAACAAATTCTAAATAGCTTCTATTTAAAGTGCTTTCTTCAGGGGCTATTTGTACCTCCTTTTCCATCTGGCCAATTCTATTTTTTATGGAGTTGTTTCTGTTTCCAAGCTGTTGATTCTTTTTTCATGATTCTGTTCCATCACTCTTATTTTTTCCTCCTAAATTTTCTTCTAACTCTCTTGTTTGATTTTTAAAATCCTTTTTAAACTCTTCCAGGAGGATTTTTTGGGCTTGGGATAAATTCACATTTCTCTTTGAGGCTTTGCATGGAGGAGTTTTGACACATCCTCTTCTGAGTTTGTGTTTTGGTCTTCCCAGTTGCTGTAGTGACTTTCTATGTCAGGGCTTTTGTAATATTATTTTTTTTTGCTGTTCCTTGACTTGTATAATTGAACTCTGCTCTCAGGGTACAGGTAGCACTGTCCCAAGTTTCTTGTGTAAAGGGCGGGGGGCAGGGGACTGACTTTCTATAGCTTGGCCTCCTGTTGTGTGGGGCTCCCGGGCTGGTTTTTCACCCAGTGTGCAGGGGTCCCCAGGCTTAGTCATGTTTGTTGTGCTGGGGGCCGGTTCTGGGGCTAGAGGCCTCACTGTGCTGTTGGCCTGCTGAGTCAGGACCTGCAGCCTCTGTTGCTGACCTGTGTTGGGACTAGGAAACTAATGTTGGCTTGCCCAGATACCACCTGCACTGGGCTGCGCTGCCCCTTTACCGTTTTACCCACAGACTTTTCCTGCACTCCTAAGTTATCCTGAGCTGGAAAACTGTTTCACCCTCTGTCCTTTTGTGGGTTCAGTCACTCCAGAATTCATTCTGAGGTTTGATTTAAAGTTATTTTGAGGGAAAGTGAAAAGCTCTCAAGCAACTTTTCGGCCTTTTCTCTGTCATCTTGACTCTGCCCCCTAAATAATGCTTCAAGGTTTACACAGAACCTCACATCTATTATGCCATTTGACCCTCAAAACAATCCAGAGAGGTAAGTGCTACTCTTACCCCTCTTTCATAGTCGAGGAAACTGAGAGTCAGATTGGTGATGCAATTTGCTCCTGGTTACAACTACTAAATGTGTGGAACAAGATTTGAATTCAAGTCCTCCTGACTTCAGATCCAGCACTCTATCCACTATACCATGTTACCTCTAAGTGGAACTAGTCACTTGACCTGCACTATATACTCGACTAGACCATGCCTTAGTGAAACTAATACTCCTTCATGGAAAAAAGATGTCATCAATCTCTCTCAAGCTTTTCTAATTCCTGACATTCGAGTCTTTAGTAGGTTGGGATAACTGATGCAGTGCCATGAGACTTCTGTCTGCCTGGGATTAATAAGGGTAAAAATGATATGGGTAAGGAGTAGAACTCAATTGATCTCCCACTGTTTCTCCTAATTTGTTTTTCTAGATGACTTCCATTCTCATTCTGAGTTGGAGAAGATACCTCAGAGGAGGATTACTGTCTACCAGTACTAGTCCTTCAAGGAGCAGCAATTAGTATGAGCTAATTATTGGAAGTAAAGTAGGATCAAGCAGTTGAGGCATCATGGTGTCCTTGGTTTCTTAGGCATTGGAATCTCCTTAGGTGAAACTTTTTCATCCATAACCTTAGAGAAGGCTCAGATTGTGAGACTCAAATGAGATAATGGATGTAAAAGCACTTTGCAAACCTTATAATCATCAGTCCTCCAGTCTGGGGATAATTTCATTTCCTCATTTACTGCTGAGCTAATGCAATATTTATAGAGTAACACAGGGGTATGTTAATAAAATGTTTATCAAAAGGTCCTTCCAAAGAGAAAAAAAAGTACGCATACACACTTTTTAAGTTTAGCCTTCATTATTAACAGTTTTCAAATCTAGACAATTAACAAAACTATAAATAAAGACTTGATTTGTAGCAATTTCCAATTTCTTCAGTGTAAATACTCACATTGAAAATTTAACCATCAGTTTTCCCATTTGAGCTGCTTCTAGAACACACCTGCCTTAGAGCATTGCCAGGAGGCAATGAGAGAGTAAGCATCTTTCTCACTGCCATGTAATCAATAAATATGCGAACTGAGACTTGAACTTTGGTCTTTTAGGTTCCAAGGCCAGATTTCTATCAAACTCTATCATATTGATTGTCTAAAAGGAACCATGCAAAGCAAAAGTATCCCATCACAGGATGTAGCAACACTAGTCTAAAGGATACTTACATGATCTACCTTGCCAAATTAAGATCATGTCCAGTAGGGTGTAACTCATTTTAGGACTGGTTCTATATGAATTCTATTTTAAAAAAAAAGAAAATGAAATAATAAGCTCATAATATGTATATTAAGAAACTGACTGTTATCCTGAATTGAAATCCTAAAAGGAAGATTGCATACAGAATAATTAATTACCAAGCAATGCTTGTCTTAGAAGGATAGAAACAGATCTCAAAAGAAATCAAACAAAAACCCATAAAATGTGAATAAACTACAGGATTCATTGTCCCAAAATATCTGAAGAAAGTTGGACATTTCCAATGAGCTCAATGATCCTAGAAAAACATGGAAAGACTTGCATGAAATAATGAAGACTGAAATCAGCAGAACCAAGAGAAGATTGTTTATAGTAACAGCAATGTTGTTTTAAGAATGCCTTAGAGCCAATGTAATTTTGATTATTGTAAAATACCCAAATTAGCCATGAAGGACATATGAAGGAAGATGCTATCTGTATCCTAAGAAAGAACTGATAAATAGGAGCATATATAGAATAATCTTACTACATACTCACACACATATTTGTGTCTAGTGGCAGCCATCTTTAGGGCAGAGGGGGAAGAAGAAAAAAGAAATTTCCATGATAACTTTAGTACATATTTAAAAGAAATAGTAAATAGTACATAAAAGATTTGCAGTTTCATGTACAATCATCTTTCTTATTACATATTATGGAAATGCTTGTTTTATTCCATAAATTGAAAAAAAAATTTAATTTTAAAAATGAGAAAGAAAAAAATTGAGAGATGTTCTCAGGAGCACTTGCACACATGATTGCACACACACACACACACACACACATCAGTTAGAAATTTTTTTAAACAAATAAACCTGACTTTACAAGGTGATATGAAGACTAACATTAGGCATTTGGCACTGGATTTGTTAATCATGGCTTCTCTTCAGACAAAGCCTATGAAAGAGTCCAGATTCAAAAGTAGAATGGAAATCAACATGAACTCACCCAACAATATGTTTAGAAAGAGGCAGCTAGGTGGCAGAATGGTTCTGAAATGGAAGACTGCAATTCAAAAACCAGTCTGAGATCCAAACCTGTGTGATCCTAGGCAAGCCACTTAGCCTCTGTTTGTCTCAGTTTCCTTATTTGTAAAATGAAAATAATGATAGCACCTACTTCACAAGGTTGTTATGAGGATCAATGAGATAAACTCTGGAAAACACTTTGCAAACCTTAAAGCACCATATAAATGTTAGCTATTACTACAGAAGCATGAATAAATGACTGAGTCACCAACATTTGTTGAAATACAGGGAAGGGTTTATGTAGCATTTCAGGACCAGATTATTGCCAGTGGGAATTATAAAAAATACTATTGTTAAGGAACCTGGATTCATTGACCAATATAAATTATAAGATGAAATTATAGAAACTATGCAAAACATCACTGCATGTAGTAAAAACATATAACCAACATCTACAAAGATATAATAAAGTTACTAAAATTGTGCATCAGAAAATCACTTTTCTTTTGAAAGTAACAAGTGATAAATTCTCCTACTACAAATACAAATTCCCCAAATATCCTTGAGACTTTAAAAAATACACTGTATTAGAACCAGAATATTATCACAATTAAGCACCACAATTACCTGGACAGAAGATTGATCCCCAAAACTTAAGAATAATATTTTAATAGCTGTCAACATACCAAATATGCACAAGTTCCAAGCTATGTGAAGCAAAAAAAGCTTTAAAAATATAGACCCCAGACAAAGGGAATCAAAATCACGAGGGAACAACATGAGTTACATATTATACTTGCAGTCCTGTCTGCTACTGGATATTTTCAGGAAACCTACAAAAGATGAACTTCTGTGCCAAAACTTTTTATTCAAAAGCAGAATCAGTTACTTTATCTTTCTATGAAATAACCCACAGAACCTTAAATATAAAAGAATATTAGCAGGATAGAAACTTACCTTGAGACCATTTCTACTGGAATTCTATGAAAAAAAGATGAGAATAAGATGAATAGAATAAAATAATATCATTTCCATCTTTCTGTCTACTCCTGGAACACTCTCAAAGATGTTTTCAAGGGATCCTATTGAAGATGATCTTATATCCCAAATTTGATTTTTTTAAAAAATTAATTTTTTTCAATTGTACAAAGTCTACAAAACGTTAACTATTAAATACCTCAGAGAATTCGGTCAATAAGCTTGAAAAATGGACCATTATTACAGATTGCTCCGGTCCCCTGGATAATACATTATTCTGTAAAAGCTTGAGAACAATAGGACCTTAATAGATGCTGCCGTGTCAATTGCTCGTAGTCACCAAGCTATATGTAATGGAAATCTTTCAAAATATAGAAACCCAGTAAGATCAAAATCATGAGGGGAACAGGGTAAGATTACATATCACCCCTATTCTGTCTGCTATTGGAATTATATGGAGAATGATGTCAGTGAGCCTTCAGAGGATTAACTTGCCTCCCAATACTTTTACTCAATTATTAAAAAGCAATTATTTTGTTCACTTATGCAATAGTCTTTCGATGAGGAAACACAAAAGAAAAATAGCAGAATGGTGACTTGTCCCACGTCTGTTCCTATCTGCACTCCATTGAGAAGAAAGAGATGACTGACAGTAATGAGACAACCATTACCTTTAATTGTGTAACAAACATCTCAGTTTTATGAAATGCTTTCACAAACATTCTCCTTTCATCCTGGTTAGTTCTGGTTTGTAAGGAAAAGAACCTTTAAAATGATCAGTTATCCCAGGAACATTTTACATTAAGTACATTTTCTGAAGCCCGAAAAGGATCCATGTAGTAAAATCCAAGAGTTTCCCTTCCCAAGCTTCTTAGTTCTACTCTGCCCTGAGCCTGATTTGACACATATCACATCACATCACATCACATCATACCTATTGGGCTGCTCTCTTCCTCTGTTTTTTTCCATGTACATACACAAGAAGAATGGGATATAAAATCAATGCCAGAATTAGTCATTTGAGAGGAAATGAATATCAGGTTTTCTGTGGATGTAGGTGGGTGTCTTTATTCCAGCTTGTCAATGCATTATATTGAAAGAAATGACTTGGGGCTACTGCAGTGATTATGGTCAGATTTATGTCTATAGCCTTTGGTCACTAATCCAGTAATTTATTCTCCAGAAAACATATCTAATTTCATAAAGGTTCTGTTGCACTGACTCTTCTACACCCCACTCCAAAACCAAAATTGATCAAAAAAGTCAGGGGAGAAGGTAATTGTCAAAGTGAATTCTGTATATCATCTGGGGGCAGGGTCCTGGTATTTTTGCAGGAAGGTCCTTTTGCACCTGCTTTAAAAAAACTTCAAATTCCCAATATAATGACACCAGAAAAAAATTCCAAATAAATGACACCAAGAAAAAAAAACAATGAAAATATAGCACCTCAGTGGAAGACCGGACAATCCATCTTCATGTAGTTTAGAGGTCCTCTTTTCTTCAAACAATGAGCTCAAAAGAATTGAAACCTGACATCTGTGAGATAATCTGGATAAATTCCAGGTTTTATGGTCCTAGATGATGTCAGTAGAAGAAAGGAATACATGTTAATAAGCATTGAGAGGTAAACACATTTGAAAAGCTGAGCTGTGTTCTTCCAAATTGATTTAGTGGCTGTTTCAGTTGAGATTACTGGAGGCAGGGTGGAGAAGACAACCAGAATTAGCTTCCTGACTCACTCTTCTTCCAAGCGAGTAAATACTGATATTTATAAAAATGGCCAAGATTACTAATAGTTCTTAGCATTTAGACATAGTTCTATGCAAAACTCAAAAAATCTTTGCAAATGAGTGTAGTTGTCTTCATTACATAGACAGAGGAATAGAAGAACAAAGAGGGAGCCATTTGTTATTTGCTAAATTTATAAAGTTAAGAATAGGGCTCAGACCTACAGTCTTACATCTAGGCCCTACAATATCACGGGATGAAAGATGTCTTTCCCAGTGGCCTCTGGGGACAACTTACTGTACTCTTTTGAAGTCTGTGGAGGTGGAAAGGGGTGGGGAGAAGGAGGGGAGGCCAAAGGAGAAAGTAACGATGGTCTGCCTCCCCTTGGAACATCTGCTTGGGGTTCTGGTGCCCAGGTTTGGCCCACACCCACAGAGGAGGTGAGGAATATCCACCAAGCTTTGCCAGAGGGTAAGGATTCTGAAGGCAGCGGGCCACTTGCCTCTCTGAAAATACACTAAAATATGGGACAGGCTGCTCTGTAAATGACCAGCAGATAATCAAGGGCCTCTGGGGGAGGTGAGGGTTAATCTAGATTCTGACATGATTTATGGTTGAAGTTCCACTTGGCTTTTTGGTCTTTGCCTAAGCCATGAGACATTTTCCCTCCCTCTTATAAAACTACTTAGTGATAGATAATTTCATGGCCTCATCTCATTTCTTTCCTTTTCTTTTTCTTCCCCCATTCCCCAAAAGGAAAGAGGAGCCTTAGTAGAGAAGTCTTTCAGGCCTAACATCAAGTACCGTGAACCCCAATTAAACAAGGGCAGCATGTTCATTGTCTCTGTAGTACATCCACATTAATATCCCAACATCCAGGATGTCAGCCATCAAACACAAGTGTTAGTCCTCACAAGGCCCTTAAACAGCTGGCATCCTCTGATGGCAAGGAGTGCCCCCATTATATCTTTCTATGTTGGGAATTCACAGCTGAAATTACGTGGAAGGTGAGATACTAGAGTACTTGTTAAAAGACTGCCAATCAGGTAAAAAGAAAGGGGGTGTTGAGCCACCCCACCTGGCCAAGTGCCTGATGGTTCCACTAAAGTGTCGGTGAGTAATGACCACGTTATCATCTTCAAACATGTTATTAACTTATTAAACCACACTACAATTACTCCAGCTAATAAAGTGCCGGTATAAAACATAATAGAAGCTGTAATTGTGTGGCAGAATGATTAAGCGTACACTGTGATAATTATTCTAATCCATCTTCAGAGATGGAGTCAAAGCTCGAACAATCAAATCAATCCATTAGTGAGTTGTCAGGGGAGGGGGGAGAAGAGAGAAATCAATGCAAAACAAATTTTTGCAACAAAGAGATAAATCAATTCCAAATAATCATGTTCTATCACTGGGAAGAATATAGCTGATGACAGTAGTAGACACACATGTTTACTTGAACGGATTTGCTATCTCATGGGTGCTAACACCAATTAATCAATCAGGAAGCATTTCTTAAGTGCTTCCTATATTCCAGACCTACACTCCACGCTGGAGATATAAAGAGAGACAAAAACATCGTCCCTGACTTCAAGGAGTTTATATTCTAATGGAGGAGGTAACATATATTAATAGATATACAAAATACATGTAGAGTAGATGGAGGGGGAGCTTGGAAGGGAGGTTAGGAGACTGGGAAAGACATCCTGTTGAATGTAGCATTTGAGTTGAGTCCTAAACATGGAGGGAGAGTATTCCAGGAATGGATGCCATCCAGAGCAAAGGTAAGAGAGAGTATCATGTGGGAGGCAAAGTATGTGAATGGGAGTGGTGTAAGAAACCTGGAAAGGGAGGAAAAGGCCAGATTCTGAAGAGTATTAAATGCCAAATTAAAAGATTTTATATTTAATCCTGGAAACAGGGAACCGCTGGAATTGATGGAGTTGGGCTGTGGCACCATGGCCTAATCTATGTCTTTTCATTCTGTTCCATGCTTGCCCATGTTTTTGTTCAATTTTTTTTCAGTGACATCCAACTGTTCATGATCCACCATCTCCTTCTCAAGCTTCCTTTTACAGATGAGAAAACTGAGGCAAATAGGGTGAAATGACTTGCCCAGGGTCACTCAGCTAATAAATGTCTGAGGCCGAATTTGAACTCAGGAAGAAAAGCCTTCCTGACTTCAGGTCCAGTATTCTATCCATTGTGCTACCTATCCTTGCCTGCATCCTCCTGTAAATCTTTCCCAAGGAATCTCCCTAAGGCACTGACAAACGGCTTCCAGAGCTTCCATTTCCAGGACACCAATGAACCACATGGACCATCTTTTGCTTGTCCCTCACTCTTGTTATGTATCATCTGAAGATGGTTCATGGAATCATAAGGTCATAGACATAGAGTTGGAAGGGACTTCAGAGACCATCAAATCAAATCCCCTAATTATATAGATAGAAAAACTGAGATACAGAGATGTTAAGTGATTGACCCAAGGTCACACAAGCAAGGGAACTAGGGTTCAAACCCAGGTTATCTGTCGCTAAATCAGAACTTTTCCCATTGTACCACACTTGCTTCTCTTTTCTAGTCATATCTATTTCTGATGCTGTACTTTATGCCAATTCTCCAACATAATTCTCCAATGGCCATATGGTGCAACCTGCTCACACCCTCCACACGTCTCTTGTAGATCCCTTGAAGGGATCTACAAGTCTTATTTTTCATGACTCACAGTTACATGCATCACTGAAAGAATATTGATGCTAAAAAACTGGGTCTTTATTTTAGGGCGATACTTGATGTCATTGAAAGCAATGGGAAATTTCCAAAATATAGTTCTCCAGTTTTTCTGCTCCTTTTCAATTTGGGGTCCAGATAATTATTTGTCCAACTACTGACAACAATTACTGCAATCTCAGAGTAAAACCAGTCTGCTTTGTTGTTTAATTCATATTGCAGTGGAACCAAATTCTTTTAGGGAAGCTGGCATAGTGGAAAGAACATAGAAATTAGATCCAGATCACTTGGATTCTTACCCTGGCCCTGACACCTATTAGCTGTGAGATTGTAGGCAAGTCATTTAACATTTTTAAAACTTATCTTCTACATCTGCAAAAAGAAAAAATGTCACTATATTATTTAGCTCAGTATAGGATTATTGTGGGGAGACCATTCTAAAGACTTTAATGTGTTTAGAAATGTGAGCTATTAAATGACAGCTAAACTCATTTCTAGGACGTAGTTGGTATTTTTCAAGTGTAAGGTCACACCAGTATTGCTACTTTACCAGCCTCCCCAGGCACTTATCGGTTTCTTTTGTACTCAAACAAATAACAATTTATCCCCGTTTTATTTTTCCTTCAAGTCTGCCAATCAGTCAGTTGTATGGCTTTCTTCTGCTCTTTAGGCCTGGATTCTACTGAAGTAACTAGAGCTCATCTGAGGACTGAATTAGGGACTTTGATACATTCCCTTCTATTTAAATAAGGTTGAGGTATAGAAAGGACAGGGCATCACCAGACTTGCCTTTCTTTCTCAGAAACTCAAATATCTCATCCTCTAGACATCTGAGGATTGGTGGGGTACAGGGAGCTAGATCATTTCTGGGATAGAGCCAGGAGTCTCATCTAGTACCATAACCCCTAAGTCCCCCTACGACAGGCTAAAATTGGCTTAGGTTCTAGTATTAATTTCATATGTGATTGGACTACCCTAGATGGCACTGGATCCTTCAGAGCTCCCTAAGTCCCCCTAAGACAGGCTAAAATTGGCTTAGGTTCTAGTATTCATTTCATATGTGACTGGACTACCCTAGATGGCACTGGATCCTTCAGAGCTCACTTTGATCCATCTTTGTACTTCTAGGGATGCCTCCAAATGGATTCCTCCTGTGTTGCTGATGGTTATTTCAGCTGGTTTTTAGTTTCATTATCCCAGTTGCTTTTGTAATGCTAATGTAAACAATATCATTATATTTATAGAATGAGAAGCCATATAGGATAGTGGTTAGAGCTGAATTCAGAGTTGGGAAGTTTAAGTCCTCTCTGTAAGCATAAGCAAAGTGGAATTTGTTGTTGTTGTTGTTTTCTGAAGGTTCTGTTGTTTTCAGGCTAAATTTTAAACATCTGAAGGATTAATCTCCTTTGAACCCTAATAATTCACAGCTATGCTGAGTCACATAGGTTTCTGTGCCTTCTGGCTCTGAGACAATCAGGGGCCAAGTCCTTGATACATATTCTGGGAGGTTAGCATTTTGTGTTGGGGGCTTGCTCATGAGAAGGATCTTTTGATTCCCTGGATGCGATTCTGAGTAGCCATTTGTTAAAAGCCTCCACCCCGCCTCCCCCACTACTCAGATATTGGTGATCTACCAGTCTGGGGGTATATGTAGGTGGTTGTATTATTCTCTTTAGACATTTGGAGCCCTGTCTATTGAATTCTTTCTTGGATACTCTCTTCTTTGTACCGAATCTGTTTATTAATTAAAGTAAAATTGTTCTTTTAAGCTATCTTTCCTTTAGAAAAGCAGATCAAAGAACCGGTGCTGGCAGCCCATCCTGTGTGTTAGCATGGTTGTTACTACACTCTTCTCTGATGTATAGTGGCTATCTGATTTTAGGCAAGTCATACAATCCCTCATTAACTCAGGTACCTCTCTAAGGAGCAGCCAGGTAGCAAAATAGGTAGAGAACAGCACCTGGATTCAGGAAGAGCTGAGTTCAAATCTGAGCTCAGACACATTCTAGCTGTGTGACCTTGGGCAAGTCTTTAGCCACTGTTTGCCTCAGTTTCCTCATCTGTGACAATAATAGAGCCTACTTTCCAAGGTTGTTGTGAGGATCAAGTGAGGAGATTTTTGTAAAGCACTTGACATAAAGCTTAGTGTATAGCAAGTGCTATATAAATGTTAGCTATTTAAGATGACACATTTCAGAATAGATGTGTCTATGTTATAAAAGAGAGCTGTCGGACTCAAAACTGAGAGCAGACTGAAACAGATTAGAATGTAATCAGGAAATGCTTAACAAAATAAAAATGTGATACAACATAGATAAAGTTATTTTGTAGTCTTGTAAATAAATATTCAGCTCACAAGGATCTATTTGAGTTTGATACCACCATTGCAAAGGATGTTACCTCATTGGAAGTTACTAAAACCAGTGAAATCATGAACTTGTCCACCACATCCTCCAAACAGTTTTATCATATTATACCTTTGTAGATTTAATTGGTGAAAATATTTCCTTTACTAATACAGACTACAACCCCTCATTCCTCTTGTTTCTTATGTGTCCTTTCATGAATCCTCCCTAGGGGACTCACCCAGTGTTCTAGAGACCTGTCCTTTTAATATATTGGGGGTACTAATGTATTCCTTAGATCACTACAGGACCAATCAACCTCCTTTTCTAGTCATATGTTACTATATTTTATGCCTCTTCTCAAATGTGATTTGTCATGGGTAACATCCCATGTGTCCTTCTATTGATATCTGGGTCACTTGATTTTTTTTCTAGGTTATGGTATTGCATGATTCATAGTCATATAGATGTATGGGTAACTACTGATATTATAGAAATATATTTTGTGGTAGAGAATATTTGGATTTGGGGATCATTAAAAGAATTGCTATTTTCCAAATGAGGTCTGGACTAATTGCCTTCTCAATTGTGACTCTACCTTATTTGTCATCTCCAGCACTTGTTCAAGATAAATGACCCTGACAGGCTTTCCATACAACTGCATTCATCCAATAGTCTTGGAAAATATCATTTCTATTCTCTTTGTTTTTCAGTGAACTTCTGATTATTTATATCAAATGAAACAAAAAAAAAAGGAGACACTCACCAAAGGTATGCACCATTTTAATGGGAGGGTAATAGCATGACTCTAGGTCAAAGAGAAATATCCTGCAGAGAAAGACTTCTTAACTTGGAATCCACAAACTTGTTTTTCTGATATTTTGTTTACTGCGTTTCAATATAATTGGTTTCCTTTGTAAACCTATATTCTTTTTAAAATGCATTTAAGGATATGGAAAGTGGGTCATCAGACTGCCAAAGGTGTCTAATAAAACAATAACAACAAAGTTAAGAACACATGCACTTGGTGATAAGGTCCTCTCGCCATTCCTGCTTGTGGATGACTTTGTGCAGAAAACACAGATCCCTTTGCATTGGCTCAGTTTTACCATTCACCCAGAAAAAGCCATGTGGATCAACAATGTTTATTGGTCAGACTATGCTCTATCGCTGAATAAATAGTTATTGCGCTCATGCAGCAACAAATTCTTAGACAGAGCACAAATGGTTAATAAGTTGACCTGGAATTGAATGGGGAGTGAGCTAGATGTCCTCTGGGAAGCTTTAAACTTCTTAATAATGTTACCTTTTTCCTGAAACCAATAGGAAGGAAATTAGAATTTACACAGCACTTCCCAAGTTCCAAGAATTGTGCTAAGCATTTTTTAGAAGTATTATCTTATTTAATTTTCACAAGTCACTGAAGGTAGTTGCTATTATTTTCCCATTTTACAGTTGGGGAAACTGAGGCAGACAGAGGTGAAGTGACTTGCCCATGGTTATACAGCTTGTAAGTGTCTGAGAACAGAGTTGAATTCAGCCCTGCTTGACTCCAGGCCCAGTGTTCTATCTACTCTACAACTACCTGCCACAATTGTCCATCTTTTTAATAGTAATATTCTTTTGGAGTTCTTGAAAGGGTGCAAATCACGGAACACAATAGTCTTCAAAAAAATGAGGTTGAAGATTCCCCACAAGATGAGAGAGAGGTACATAGTGGATGTCACCAGGCAGTAACATATGATGAATAAGGCATTTTGCAGAGAAAGTGGTGTTAAGTTACTAAAGAAATGCTTGATTAAAAAAGAAAGAAAGAAAATGGTCACAGTGAGAACAAATTAAAAACAATGGACAACCCTATGACTAAAAGGGAAGATATGGCCAAGAACTGGAGAGGATAGGTAGGTATGAATGGTTTGCAATCTACATCACTGATCCATGGAGAATACTGTAGTAGGGTTTTGCCAAGGTGGAAAGGGAACTTTTGTAAGAGATTTTATATCATCTCCTATGATTGAAACTTTCATTAAAAGTCCCTCCCTATTTTTCTGAACATTCTAAAAAATAATTTTTTTCTATGCCAAGTCAGAGTTGATGGGTATAAACTTTGGCAAAATTCATTGAAATATACAAACTTACCCAAGAATTTATAAAATGGATATGTGAATTTAAAAGAAAAAATGAATTTTATTGAATAGTGGTAGGAAGATAGTTTCATTTATTTTAAAAGGATTTAAAATAACATGCTAATGCTTCTTTCTTCATTCATTCCTTTCAAAATATTTGTTAAGAGCCTGCAGTGCTGGTCTAGACATTAGTTGAATATGACATGGTCCCTGCTTTTGATTAACTTACATTTAGGAGGGAGGCAGGTCCTCTACCCAAATAAATAAAATACAAAATAGAATATTATGAATGTAGATGAGAGAAACAAGCAAAGCACCATGAACATTCTGAGGATTCAGAAATCACTTCTGGCTGAGTATCAGAGGGTTTCCAGGAACCTGAGGTATTAGAGTCAAATTTTGAAAGGTAAACAGGATTTCAATAGGCAGAGATGGGGAGAGGGCATTTGAAAAGCAATGGGGTGAGTAGAGACATCAAAGTGGGAAAGAACAGAACCTGGTGAGTAAGCCAGTAGGGTGTAGTGTAAGATATAGCTGGAAATATAATTAAATAGTGAAAGCTTTTGACGGCCAGACTAAAAATTTCCACTTTTTGACTGAATAATGGACTTCACCAGGGATGGAAAAACTGTGTCCTCAAGGCCACATGTGGCCCTTTAGGTCTTTGGGTGTAGCCTTTTGACTGAGTCCAAAGGCTGCACTTGAAGACCTAGAGGACAACATATGACCAGAAGATGCAGGTTCCCCACCCCTGAAGCCTCTCCTCCTTCAAAGACAAATGGCAAAGGCTCCAGAGAAACACACTGTAGGCATATAGAGGCGACGGTGTTTAAAAAGGGAGAAACAATTGACCCTTTAGAAAAACTGGCCCTCTGAACTCTGTAAGGAGGAGCACTAGATGGCAGCCCTAGATTAGCCTTCTAAAACCTACTCAAAACTCAAAAGCATTCAAAGTGGAGGTGCTGAAGGCTATAGGAAAAAAACAGACTCAGGGGCATAGAAGTGCCTTCATGCTGTGGAAACATTTGAAATAGAAAAGAGAAAAAAGGGTTGAGGTTTTTTCTTAAGCAGATAAGGGTTAAAGTCACAGAGGAGATCAAGATTAAAACAAAACAAAATAGAGAAACTGAAAAAATAAGAAAAGAAAATCTAAAGACTTTTAAGTCCTCACAAAATAATGTGCTTTTCAAAAAAAAACACTCACTATTTGTTTTCCTTTTAGTATTCTTCATGGATCACTTTGCCTTTTCATGGATCTCTTAACCGTTCCCTGCCTTTAGTAAAATGTCCTTTGTAACTAGCTGTGTGACCTTGCACAAATTATTTGTCCTCTCTGGGTCTCAGTTTTGCCAGTTGCCAAATTCAGGGGAGTCAATGATTTCCAAGAACTTTTCCTAGTTTGTGGAGGCTGAGCAGAGGGAGCCTAATGATTCTGCAGGAAAGACAGAGATTCTGACAGTTGGCTAGCTGTTACCCTTCATGCTCAAAGTGGACCCAAATGACATTACTATCTTGGGATCAAGCTAGTGTGTCTAACCGTGGCTGATCAGATCAATAGGATCTCAGAAGGCACCATCACAAGCTGGGCACAAAGAGTCCATATCAACGTTTGCAGTAGAATCCCTGACAACTACCTTCTTGTGGATGGGGAAAGAGGGTGGGCTCTACTCTTGTTTTCTGTTGAGTAATTACAACAAATGAACAAAGATTAATGGCACAGAGGATAGCAAACTTATTTAGTGATTCAAGATCTTCTAATTGCCTCATCACAGCAACCCTATGAGACGGGTAGTATGAATCTCATTGAATAATTTGACTTGAAGTCATAAAGACTTATGTGCAAACTTTGTCAACCTGAGCAAATCAATTCACATCTACGTGCCTCTGTTTCTCCCCCTGTAGAATGAGGGGTTTGGATTTGATGGTCTCCAAGTTATTTTCTAACTCTAATTTGTGGTCCTTGCAGCTCAGAGTCTGCCATGTTCTATTCCTGTTCCTCTCATCATATTTCAATAATAGATATCACTCTCCTTTTCTGCAATACCACCTTTCATTTGAGCTCTTTCCTGTCTCTGGGTTTGCCTTTTGAAACAGTCCTTCTTTGTCTACTTAGCTCCTGTGTGCTAGATCTCTTCTAGACACCACTAGGGGCCTCTGAGATACTGGCTTATTGTAAAGAACATCATGCCCTGGGCATTCCTGATTTAAAATTAATCTCCATGACTTTATAAAACCCATGGAAAACATTAGAATGTGCTTCTTAAACCTGATTCACAGATCTGCAAATTCCATGATTAGTAAGCCTACTATTAGGAAATAAACCACTTTGTAAAAATTAAAAAAAATTTTCTGCTGTGATATATTCAAATACATTTATAAAAACATAAATTATTAGAAGAAGAAAAAGTAAAGCATCTTTTAAGAAAAAAATTTGGAGGCAGTTGAGAGATTGGATTGTCACTATGTTGGGAAAAGCAAAAAGATTAGTCAATGCATTATCAAGAATATGGAGGGAAATAAAGTTTAAGAAGACTGGAAAGGTCAGAATAGGTCAGATTTGTACCATATATATTTACAGATATAGACAGATAGACCATGATAGAAACACATACATCTACCTGTAGATATAGGTAGATAATCATAGATAAACAATTTGTATTTCTATCCTACAAGAGCAGTTATTTGCATGTTGTTTTCCTTAGTAGATCATTAGCCCCCCAATACTTACCACAGTGCGTGGCACATAGTAAGCACTTAAGTGACTGACTGATTGAAATGGTGGTTATGGTGTGCAGTTATGTTTTATTTAGTGCAAATTGGACTCACAAAAAGAGAAGACAGAGAAGAAAATGAAAACAAGCCATAGCTTTTTTCTGAGCAGAGCACAAAGGGAAATTAAACTGCAGGGAAGCCCAGCTTGAGCCTCCTCCATAAAAGGAGTCAAAAGTGGTGAATACTTCCGAGAAGACAGAAAGTTAGAGGCACCAGAAGGGCTTTTTTTTGTCAGTTCAGTCATGTCAAGGCCAGAAATGGTTGGAGTATATTAACTGTTGAATTAAACAAACACAAGCAAAGCATTGTGGCTCCACTTCTGCCCAATGACCTGGAAGACTAGGGTGCCCAGAAAAGCTACCCACTCTAAGAAAAGATTGAGATTAAATTTACAGCTTGAGATGAGAGCATTAAAAATTAGCAGCTTCTGGTTATAGGGAAGGCATCACATTACGTTGGGTTTGTTTGTTTTTGAAACTTAACTCCTAGTAATGCTCCTATATTTACGTATCTCGTGGAAAATAGAGTAGTTCGGTAATTTATAATTATAGTGATAAAATTTTTAAAGAAATGATTAGACAGGATTG
Organism: Potorous gilbertii; assembly: GCA_028658325.1. Classification (NCBI taxonomy): domain Eukaryota; kingdom Metazoa; phylum Chordata; class Mammalia; order Diprotodontia; family Potoroidae; genus Potorous; species Potorous gilbertii. The sequence goes on from CM053771.1 coordinate 297,851,508, forward strand.
GATATTTTATTTAGCCCTAAAACTCTTAGTTGTCATTGTTATAATGAAATTACAGAAGTTCTGATTGGTGCCATTGTTTACCTGAGGGCAATTAGCGAATTGCAGACATGGGCTATCAGAAAGGAAAAAACAAAACTAAAAGTGTGCTGTGTTTTGGGAGAGATGTGATCATTAAACATTTATCAGTACACCCTTGCCCCCACTCCAATCAGATCGCAATCAAACCACTTTCATTTGTAGAAAAGCCTGACATACTTTTAGGTTTAATTTCCATTATTTCTATTTTCTCCATCACTTTTTAAAATCTAGTCAACAATAAAATAATGAATCAAACCCTGAAATTTGGCTTGTGGATTTCTGAGGTATAAATGCTTTCACTGAGAATTTAACAATCTGATCTCATAATCCAGTGTGAGATGGCTCCAGCACACCCCTGATTAGTAGTATGAGTATTTTCTCCAAAGCCTTCCCAGGTATCTATCGAAGAAGTAAAAATTTCTGCCATACTCTTAACTCCAAGGTTTATTGGGACTCACGATAGGCAAGAGGGTACAACTGGCAGTGCCTCCTCAAGCCCCCAGTTCTACTCAGGTTTTGTTGTCAGTGTCCATCTCTACTTCAGTTCACTTCTTCCTCCACTCAGGTATCCTCTCAAAGACTGATGCCAAACATGATCTCAAAGAAATAAAAAGTGTCTTTTCTTCATTAAAAGCTCAGAGACTGTTTTAAGGTTGACTTAAAACGCCATCTTAACAATGACAGGAAATATTTCACCTTCTGTTAGAAGAGAGATAACAATGAAGAAACGTGGATAACTATTAATTAGTTGTAAGGTCTCTGTTGTAAGGTCAGTCCTGACCCAGCTTGATGACAGTAATGATGGAGACACAGAATCACAGTCATGGAACCTATTATCAGGAAAGAGCTTTTCTGAATTGATCCAAAGATACTATTGATATAGTAATGCCATTTAAAATTTAAACTCAATCCCAAGTATACTGAGATCTGTAGGGTGATAAAGGGTCTATGAGTTTTCACCATATTCTTAACACAAGAGATATTCTATTCCTTAAATTACAAGAGGAAAACATTCCTGGAACTGATGCTGGATGGTAGAAGGAATAGTATATCACACAATGGAAAGAATAGTGGACTAGGAATAGGAACAACCAGGATTCAGGTAATGGCTAGTCTCTCTGAGCCTTATCTTCCTCAGTTGTAAAATAGTAATGCCAGTAATTACATTATCTTTCTCAAAGGGATACTTTAAGGAAAAAGCTTTGAGAATCCTAAAGTTCTATAGAAATTCATATTACTACTACCTAATAAGCTACTAGTGTTACATCAGTCATTTTCTATAGCCTACAGGTCATGTTTCAGGGAGGATGATTCCACCAACAAAATAATTCAATTTCCTATAGTAATAAGTCACATTATAATGGAGTTGCCCTGATTTTAGTTCTGTTACTGCAAGATAAATAAGTTAACTTGGCTGACTGTCAGTCAAATAGAACGAACCATTACCCCCAGTGATGAAGACTTGGCTTCAGTTTGGATGGATAACATTTTAGATGAAAACAGAAAATTGGTAATGAAAATAAAAGACCTTAGGAGCAGGAATTTCCAACAGATATGTCATGGGGAAGACAGAGGATTAGTAGTCGTGGAAACCAAAGTCTTCATTTATCCACGGAGTAATTGTGGCATGATCATGTGTAACCAGGTTATCTCCCCAAATATTCTACCCAATCAAACTCTTAACGATTGCCAAATCTCAGAAACAAATTGAATATTTGGTTTGTCACAGTTGTCAGTCAGCCAGTAGTTATCAAGTATCCAAAGGGATGCAGAGCTCTGTATTATATGCTTGAGCAGATAGGAATTATAGGCAGATACAGTCCTCAATCACTTCTCCTTGCTACCTATAAGACTTTGGGACTCTCACTTAACCTTCTTAGACCTCAATTTATTTATCTGTAAAATGAGAGATTTGAGAGAAAATGGTCTTCAAGGTCTCATCCCAAGCAATCTGACCCAACAAATAGTTATTAAATGCCTTCAATGCCACAGGCACTATGCTATATACTGGGGATACAAAGACAAAATCAAATGGTCCCTGACCTCAAGAAATTTACATTCTTCCACCTCTAAATGCTGTGACTTTACATAAGAAAGTTAACAATGGGGAATAAAACATGCTGATATTTATGGTGATATGAACAGTTTCCATTATAATTTCCAAGTGAAGTGAAACTTCTCCTTAACTTTCTATATCTCTCTCTTTATCTCTCATGGGTATCTACCACTATCCTAGGTTGAAGAGTCAGTATGGACCAGTATCTAGAAACCAGATATTTCTATTAAGGTTATAGCTATACATCTATTGTCATTTCTAATTATGGTTTTATTGGAACTAAAATTTTGGGTTATAAAAATCCATGTAAATTTTTCATCACACAATATGTTCTCTGAAACTCTTACTAGGTCTAAGACTTCTCAGTCTACTCTCTTTTTATTACCCTAGCATTAGGTCTTCTCCCAAAGAACTGAAGACTTCATGTACACTAAGGTGTAAGTGGCTTCCAGTTAGCTTAAATTATTGCCTCTCCCTGGAAGATTTCAAAAACATTTTTGAAAGAATCAGAGCTTTATTAAGTTTAAAGGGATAGGGTTCTAGTTTGAGTCCAAAGGTAAATGATTGGAGGGAGAGAGATAACATGATCCTTCCTGGCACCCCTGAAATGCCCACCCTTGGACTGTTAATGGAATGGCTAGAACCTTCCTCCATACAGTTATCTTCCATCTACTCTGCACACATCTTGTGTGTAACTGGTTATTTACACATCTCTCTGATTAAAATATAAACTCCTTGAGGACAGGGACTTATTTTGCCTTTCTTCATATCCCTGGAGCTTAAAACAGTGCCTGCTACCAGAGCACATTAATAAATGCTTGCTGACTACTTGACTGGTGATGATGACATTTCCATGGATGGCACCCCCAGGCAAGGGTCACACAAGTTGCAAGTAGAAAATTTTGTTGTTCAATCACGTGTGACTTTTGATGGTCCAATTTAGAGTTTACTTGGCAAAAATACTGGAGTGTTTTGCCATTTCTTCCTCCAGCTTGTTTTACAGATGAGGACACTGAAGCCAACAGGTTTAAGTGACTTGCCCAAGGTCACACGACTAGAAACCAGATTTGAACTCAGGAAGATGAGTCTTCAGACCTGGAGCTTTATCCACCATGCTACCTCGCTGCCCAGGTAAGAGATAGGAGAGAATAAAAAGACCTTGCTTAAACCAAATATATCCTCATAGACTATCAGTGGCAGAACACATAAAAAACTATATCTTTAACTCAGGACCTGTCTTCCTACAGATCTACTCTAACATAATCTGAGACAGAGAGTAGGCAATCAATAAATATTGCATGCATCAAATTGAAGCTCAATTTCTTTGAGTATCTCCTTCTTGCAGATCGGCTGTTCAGAACTCAGAGCCAAGCAGAAGGTTTGTTAGCATTTGATTAAAATTGAAAAGAGAAAGGTAGTTCAGGAAGAAAGCGATCAGTCAGTCAGAATATCAGTAGTAGAAATTCTATTACAAGTAACCCCTAAAGCTCAGAATCATCAGTTTCCCTTGGTATGGGCATGCCAACATTGTTCTCAGGTGGGAGAGGATGCCAAAAAGAGTGAAAACAGGAATCTTTCAGCTCTTCCCTGCAAATTCTGCCTTGTTGTCAAAACAGAAAAACAAGTGAGCAGAGCCAATTTCACTGCTTCTCTACGAGTAATATTTTGCAACTTGACTTGATTTGCATTTTTAATTTACTGTGTTCACTTGATGTTGCCTTTACTTCTGAGTAATTGGATTTTCCTGATGGCAGCCTGTAATTTGCCAAATCTTCTACAAGTGAGATAATTGTATTCATGAGAAAAAGCAAAATCCTGCTAATTATTTTTCTTGTGGTTTCATAGTTTTTTTGTTGTTTTTTTTCTCCAGGATTTGTGATTTCATCAGTGTTGAGAACCCCTAATGTGAAATCTCTTTCTACCAAGGGAACTCCTAGTCTTACAGAGTTACCTGGACCAGTGAAAAGTTATTTGACTTCCAAGGGTCACAAAACTAGTATGTTTTAGAGGCAGAACTTGAACCCAGGTCTTTCTGGTTCTGTTGCCAGGACTCTACCCACCATGACAACCTGCCTCTTTTGTTTTACTTTGTTTTGTTTTTTAATCCATGGTTTCTTGGTGATGCTCTGTTGGTGCCTTGTATTTTGAGTTGCTGTCTCTATGAAACTCTTTTTCTTGATCACATGTGTTCCAAGATCAAGGCAGCTGCCTTTCTTTGGTGACTGGTTAGGGGCTCTTTCCCCGGCAAAGAAAAGATCAATCACTGCTCTGACAAAAGGGAGGCTCCTAGAATCCAGTAAAGACTCACACCTGTTGGGTTTCAACAAAGCTCGGAAGTGAAGTCACTAGTCCTTGCATTGGTTCTGTCTATATTGGGGAAAGAACAAAAAACCCTTGAGACCCTGGAACAGCTGATCTATCCAGAGTAGTCAGTCACTACATCAGGGGAAGGGAACAGGTGTGGATGATGAGCTAGGCAAAAGAATAACTGGCAGTTCTCCTTATTCACTTTGATAGGCAAAGCCTTCATGTATGTATCTACTCCTCATGGTGGCACTAAATGGTTTTCTCCACATGATGCATGCATTGTGGGGCATAATGCATCCTGGGATGTGGGTCTCCCTGAAGGTCAGGCAGCAGGCATGCTAGAGGCAAATCTCTCGGCCTACAATAGCCTCCTGCTGGCATTGGCACTGATGCCACTGACTAGCAGCAGTATTGCCTTTGCAATAGCAAAACCAAAGGCCACCCACAGCATTCTGTCATGAGAACTCCAAACTGTACCAGGGGTTTTTACCTAGAAGTCATTTATTCAAAGCATGCTGGCTCACTATTCTTGGAGATTTGACCCCTTTTGGCTAGTCAACTGCTGCATCTGACCCTTCCTATTTTTCTGTTTTACTCAGTGATAAGTGGTTGGCATGAAGTTGAGATTTTATTGGATTGGGAAGGAGAAGTTAAGATTTGATGAGTTCCTCACTTTACTTTTGGTATAGAAGTCAGCAATATTTGGGGGAGGATGATTTCAAACTGAAATGGCAGACTTGTAGAGACAGCATGGTACATTAAGAAAGAACACTGTATTTCAATTCAAAAGACTTGGGTTCAGGTTCCATCCCAGAGACTTACTACCCCTGTGATTCGGGCAAACAGCTAATGTCCTTGGCTATCAATTTGGTTATCTGGAAAATAAGGTAGTTGGACTAGACTTCGTTTAGGTTCCTTTCAGCTCTTATGTTAATGACCTATGATTTACTATCTGTGTGATCTTGGTGTGTGTGTTCGTCCTTCATTGCTGAAGAAGACTATGGCATCAGAGAAATGATGACGTGACTTGCATTTGACTTTGTTTTGAGTGAGGGAAAGCTCTGCAGCTCACTAGCCTCACTTCTCTTCCAGAGCTATCTGACATCTAGTGACCAGATATTCATCAGGATGATGGAGATGACCCAGGATGAGGAAATGAGGGTTAAGTGACTTGCCCAAGGTCACACAGCTAGTTAGTGTCAAGTGTCTGAGGTGAGACTTGAACTCAGGTCCTTCTGATTCCTGCACTGGTGCTCTATCCACCGCACCACTTAGCTGCCCCATGATCTTGGTTTTCCAATGCTGAAAGGTGAACTTTATCTTTATAGGGTCCAGGTCCCTTCACCCTGTACTATGGGAGGGTGATCAATATGGTTAAAGGCCTTGAGGTCATTCTGCATGGGAATTGATTGAAGAAACTGGTAAAGAAGAGCCTTGTGTATGTGTATGTGAAGGGGGGGTGAGAAGGGGAGAAACTCATGTTAGTTGTGTTTAAGTATTTCTAAGTATGTTAATAGAAGAGGAATTAGGTTGGTTCTATTTAGTACTGTGGGAAGAAATTAGAAAAAAAAATGGGCAGACGTTTCAAAGAGATAGATATAAGGGGTTTAGCATAAGGGGAAAAGTTCCTAGTAAAATGATCTATCCAAAAATTAAATAGACCAGCTTGGGCAATAGACTTCTCCTTTACTGGAAGTCTTCCAGTCAGTCAGATGGCCACTGGTTGCAAACATGCTAGACAAGATTCCCATTCAAGCTGGATTAAATGTCTTCTGAGGTTCCTTCCTAGTCTTAGATTCTGTGACTGTGAATTCCAAGTGACATGTCAAGGTTTGGGTAGGGAGAGGGAAAATGATTAAAATTCTCTTTATTACAGATCTAGTTACAAAATGAGAAATATCTATTATACTTGCTTTTTCATTGTTCCTTCATGGAAGACCAGTAAGGGAGAGAAAAGAAAACATGGTAGACAGGTCAGGCACAAAATAACAGACCCACTGTGTAAAAGGGAAAGTACATAAGGACAGGGTGACTTTTATAGAGTACTACTGTTGATATAGGCTTCTCTCCAAACACCTCTGGAGAATGACCACCTAGGCCTAGTTTAGGGGCAGGTTGTCGGTGGTGATAGGAGAAGGGTGGGGAAGGCATGACAGTATCACTCTTCTCTCATCAGCAGCAGCACAATTTCCCTAATGGTCAGTCCTCTACTGTCAGGCACCTGGAGGCAATCTTCACTTGAAGAGGTCCTTTCCCCAAAAAGTCACAGTATGGTATACAGGAGCTATGCAGAGAGTTGTTCTCTCCATTCCACTGAAGGAAAAGTTGAAAAGTATTGTAAATACCCTCTTCCTCTGGGTGAATCAGGGACTAAGGAACAACTGCTCCTCTCTCCTGAGCAATAGAGTCTCCCTACAAAAGCCTCCTTCTAGCTTTTGCCATTGATGCACACTGTGGACCATTCTTTTTTTAAATTTTGGTATTTTTTCCAATTATGCATGAAAGTTTTTCACTTTCATTTTTTTTACATTTTGAGTTCCAATTCCCTCCCCACCCTCCCAAACTACCACCTTATTGAGAAGACAAACAATTTGATAAAGATTTCATATGTAGAGTCATGTAAAACTTACTTTCATATTAGGTTATGAAAGAAACCCCCAAGAAAAACAAAGTTTAAAAAAACAGTGTGCTTTGATGTACATTCAAGTTCCATCAGCTCTTTTTCTGGAGGTAGACAACATTTTTCATGCGATTCTGTCTTGGATCTTTGTATTACTGAGAACAGCTGATCATTACCTACCTACAAGGTTCTCCTGGTTCTGCTCACTTCCTTTTACATCAGCTCGTATAAGTCTTTCAAGGTTTTTTGAAGCCGTCCTGATCATCATTTCTTAAAGCACAATAGTATTATATCGCAATCATGTACTACAATTTGTCTAGCAATTGCCCAACTGATGGTCATTCCCTTAATTTCTAATTCTTTTCCACCACAAAAAAAGCTGCTACAAATATTTTTGCACATATGGCTCCTTTTACTCTTTAAAAAAAAACAAACTCTTTGGAATATAGAAATATCTGAGGTGTTGCTGGGTCAAAGAGCATGCAGAGTTTTATAACTCTTTGGGTGTTGTTCCAAATTGCTTTCCAGGATGGATGAATCAGTTCACAACTCCACCAATAGTGCATTGGTGTCCCAGTTTTCCCATATCCTTCCTAACATTTGTCATTTTCCTTTTCTGTCATATTAGCCAATCTTCTAGGTGTGAGGTAGTACCTCATAGTATTTTAATTTGTAATTCCCTAGTCAACAGTGATTTAGAGCAACTTTTATATGACTCTAAATAGCTTTGATTTTTTTCATCTGAAAACTTCTGGTTAATATTATGGAACAATTCTTGATGACCAGTATAGATGGTATAGTACAAATCCAGTCTCAATGACAAAGTCCACCACAAAATCATAGATTAAGAGTTTGGAAGGACTTTAAAGTTTATCGAATCTAACCCCTCATATTACAGAGAAGATAACTGAGGCCCTGAGAGGTTAAGTGATTTACTAGAAAGTATCTGTGACCAGATTATTCCTTAAGTACCAAAATCTTTCCTTCCTTCTTGACCACCACTATTTCTAATCAGAACCTTTTGCAAGGGCCAAATCAATATGTAGAAAAATTTATAATCACTGATGTAACATAACAGCTTGGTGATAGGTAACAAGTGGGGCATGACAACTTGGCACAGCAGATATCCTACTGGAGCTGAGCTGGACCACCTGTAATACCTGAGGGAGATAAAGGACATTAAGGACCCTTGTGGGACCTCCTAGAGATGACAAGGGCCAAGAACTTCCTCAGGACCAGCTACTGAGTCATTCCTCTGCAGCTCAAGCCCAAGACAGAGCTAATGGAGTGGTTCAGGATGCTCCCTTATAGCACTGTCTGATAACTATTTTTAAAAAAATATCAACAACCACCTTTTCCTCCCCTGGGGACTAGTTCCTTAAATCACTGCTCAGATGCCTGGTTTCCAAAATCAGGCATAATCCACCCCCACCCTCCTAAAAATAGTGTGGAGTCATCACTAGAATTTCTGGCATCTCCAGAATTTTGGTGTCTTAGGGATACAGCTTTGGAGGGACCTGCCTCCAATATACCTTTGAATGACCCAAGAGATAAATTATCCTGTTCACACTTCCGTGAAACTGACTTCTAGACAGAACTCTCTAGTGACAAACTAATCTGGAGTAGTCCTTTCATCGATGTGTTCCATGGTGTCTGATGTCACTAGGGTGGCTTGGGGCCAGCTATGGGAAACACCACCAAAGGCAGCTCTCTCACTGTGATTTCTCTATCCCTTGATTTCTTCATCCCTTTCTCTCCCTCTGAGGAGCATCTAGGTGGCAGAGTAGATACAGTACTGGACTTAGAGTCAGGAAATGGCTAGTCATGTCCCATCTTCCTGAGCTCAAATCTGACCTCAGACAATTACTAACTGTGTGATCTTAGGTAAGTCATATAACTCTGAAATGACAAACCACTCCAGTATCTTTGTCAAGAAAAACCCACATGGGGTCACAAAGAGTCAGACACAAGTGAAAAAAATGACTCAAAAATTAAATTCTCCCTCTGATCCTTTTTCCCACTCTATCAGATCAATATCCTCTAGCTGAAATATTAGTTTCTCCCATTGCCATCAAAACTTCATACACCCCCTTTTTTGATCACCAATCCTACAAGATGGTGCTATTTTTTGGGCAAGATCATGCAGTAAAAAGAACACTGACTGGATCTGGGCTCCAATTCTCTCTGATGATTAATGCCTATGTGATGTTACACAAGACATTCAACCTCCTTAAACCTCTGTTTCCTCATCTGCAAAATGAGGTGATGGTATTCAGTGACCTGCCAGGTGCCTTCCAACTCTCCAGCTAGGATTCCCTATGATTCCACTGTTTGTATTAGGAATGGCTCCCATTTAGAAGGTGTGCTAGAGTTTATAAGGTGCTTTTCAGTTTGTAAATGCAGAAAGTACCAGTACATTATTCCCACTTTACACCTAAGACAACTGAGGTTCAGATAAAGTAAGTGACTTTGCCTATGCTTGCACCATTAGTAAGTAGCTGAGCTAAGCTACTGTCATTATTACATTAAAAAATTGAATTAAATGATTCTGAGCCACGTGGGGCATTAAGGCTCAGATTTGTTCTGACAATGGAAAGGATTATGTTATGGTAAAGAAAATATTACCTCTGTCAATCTAGGTGGATGACCATGTCATTGACGTTTTTCACTGTTAATTGTTGGCTCAATCCTTCATTACTTCCGACTTCAGTTATTCTCATTAGAGCATCTCCTACTTAATATCCTTCAGTCCCCTTGGGCACAGTTCTGTGAATGACCCCTTTCCCTGTTCTGAATCATACCCTGGAGCCTGAAAGGTGTAAGCAGAGGATAAATGAATTAGGATACAGAAGAACTGGAGCACCTGGAGAAGCAACATCCACGACAGACCTCCTGTGACATTGCTCAGTTGTTTTTTGGATATGTTGAAATCTCTGTGAGATCTTTTTGGGGTTTTCTTAGCAAAGATATTGGAATGATTTGTCATTTCCTTCTCCAGTTCATTTTGCTGGTGACATTTTCGACACCAAATCTCTTTGAACTCCGGTCTTCCTGACTGTCTCAGAACTCTCTCCACTGGGCTGTCTCTGCTGGAAGTGATTAGGACTCTAAAGTCCCTTTCAACTCGAACTGGATGATCTTCTAATGTGGGTGGGGGCCATCTCCAGCCTTCCGGATCTCTATCTTGCCACTGGAATCAGATGGTTCCAGAGGAGAAGGTGAAGCTGGTTACTTTGCACAACCCTCCCTCCCTTAAATCCAATTCACTTGCAAATCATGGCATTGCCTTCCTAAAGTCTAGGTTGTCTTTGAGAACCAAGAACAAATAACAAACTAATGTGGATAACGATTTTTTTTTCTCTAGAAAGGGAGGTTGATTGACAAAATGCAAAATGAATCAACTGAGGCCCATTGATAAAAATGACAAGGAAATTTAATGCCATTTTTATTCTTGCCCATCTTGCTCTCTTTTTGAGAGAGAGAAACAATGAGGGGGGGGGAGAAGTAGAGAGGGAAAGAGGGAGGGAGGGAGGAAGGGAAGGAGAGTGAGACAGACAGAGATGCCATTTGGCAAAACAATAAAAGAAGTTGGAGAATGACACTTCCTTCAATATAAACCTTATAAGGTATTAAGCTGGATACCTATGGGAGGGAAGAAGAAAAGTAAAGTTAGGAAGAAAGGGAAGAAAAAGGAAAGCTACTGAGGAAAGGAGAAAGAGAAAGCAAGAGGACAAAACTAAACAGGATAAAGGGATCAGTGAAGCCACAAAAAGAAAAAATAACATTCACACAAATCCAGAGGATTTGCTCTTCAGATGAGACTTCTTCTGTCTAAGTTTTCAGTGCCTTCCAAGGGAAGAAGTCTAGTTCTTCAGATGGGACGCAGGGAGACTTGCATTTCAGTTCTGACTTTCCTACTCCCTCTGTGATTTTGACCAAGTCACATTTTATCTGGCAGTAACATAAAGGATTTAAATTAGATGAAATTTAAAAAGTCATTTTTAGCTCTAATATTGACAGGAATCAGGCGAACTTAGGGTAAACGCCTTCCTCAATTATTAATCATATAGCCATGATCACATTACTTAACTTTACTGAGCCTTAGTTTTATGAACTGTAAAATGGGGGAAACCATGCCTTATAACTTTATTTTGAGTTCCAAGTAAAATAATATATGTAAATTTCTTTGAAAAACCTTAAAATGCTACATAAAAGTTTGCCATTACCATTACATACTAAGTAACTGATTACTCATTGTTCACAGCTGCTCTTTGTCATTACCAACCTTTCCTTCTCTTTAAACCTTCAGAGGATCGGAGAGCTACAGGTCACCATGAAGGAAATTGCCCACTTTGGGAAACTGCACAAATATGTTCAGAGCAATTGTTTTCAGCTATCTTACAAGTCCAGTGAGTATTTTCTTATTCTATTAAAAACATTATGGGTTTCAGTATCTCAGTAAAATGATCAGAAGTATGAGAAACTCGACTGTGGGGAATCACAGGGCTTTCTAGGCAGGGTTGAGGAGCTAGCCCAGAACAAACTGCTAGCTGCTTTCCTGGTAGCATGCCCTCAAGAAGATCCCCATGAGGTGTCCCTTGATACATTTGTGGGGACCATAGGACTTCCCTGGCAGTGTCAGGGACGAGCTGCCACTGCCTGTTGCTTTCCAAGTGACTTTCCCTTGGTACAATAAACACATTCTCACCGAAAGAATTCAGAGACAGTATGGGTAGAGGAAGGAGTTTATTATGCTTCTTGCAAGCAAAGCAGGCAAGATACTCACCAGGAACACTCACCCTGACACAGAGGCAGGAGTGAGGTTACCTAGTTCTGTCCCTCGCACTAGAGTAAGGGTGAGTCAAATTCCTCAAATTCTTCGCATTCTTTTCCCTATATCCTCTCTGTATTTAGATTATGTAGATTTATGTAGATGATATAGGTGTAGTTATGAGGGTACTTGGGACCAGGATATGACCCTTCAGATTTGAACGAGTTTTTCCTGTTTAACCTTTCTGGTCCCCTGCCCCCTGATGGTCATTGTTCTGGTAAGATAAAATAAACAGACTTCCCCATGAATTCTGATTATCTCCCAATAACTTTTGTGGAAGCAAAACAAGACATCATAATATTTCTTCTTACAGAGGTTTAATATATGTCAACTATATAATACAGTCCCTAAGGCAGACAAATGTCTGACCAAATCATTTCCATTAAAAATTAAAGGAAAATTAAAAATCTAAAAATCTTTACTGGCTTCCTATTCTCTCTAGGATAAAATGCAAACTCCTCAAACTAGCATCTAACATCCTCCACAATCTGAAACTAACTTACCTATCTGGACATTTCATCATATTGATTGGCCAACAATAGGTCCTAGTCCAAGCCTCACTTCATCATTGTTTGGTTCTGGAATGTCTCAGAGGGAGTGTAAATAGCAATTGTTTCTGTTTGAGCCAGAAACCCTGAGGGTCTTCTCCTTCCTGGGTGATTTTTTTTTTTGACTAGGTAAAAGAGGCCATTCTTTGCTTCATTTCTTACCTAGCATTATTCACTGAATAGGCATTGCTTTAGACAAACTGAGAACTGGGAAAGACCTTAACTTAAAGAGGCCAAAGTCTCCACTGCATCCAGGGCTACCTCCATTCGTCCAGAGCAGAGAGTAAAGTTGGTGACTTTGCACAGCCCTCCTCAAACTCAATTCATTTGCAAGTCATGGAATCACCTTCCTGAAAGTCATGGTCCTCTTTGAGAATGATGGATTTCAAACAACAACAATATTGCTATATGATTCAAATTTATCCCCTATCAGTATTTAGATGTTTCTGCTAGTAGTGGAGACAATAAATGTTTGTCAATAAATTGAATTGAATGGATTGTTGTTGTTTAGTCATGTCCAACTCTTCCTGACCCCATCTGGGATTTTCTTGGCAAAGATACTGAAGTGGTTTGCCATTTGTTTTTCCAGCTCATTTTGCAACTGAGGCAACTGAAGTGAACAATGTTAATTGAGCTACTCAGGTTCACAAAGCTGCTAGGTATCTGAGTCTGAATTTGAACTCAGGTCTGCCAAACTCCAGGCCCTGAGCACCTATCTGCCCCATTGGTGGATATAACTGATCAAAAAGATAATGCAATCTTTGGCTGAGTTGTTAGAAGTCTAGTGTCCAGATGATGAGCAGAAATAGTCTCACCATACTTTTCAACAGAAAATGGTATCTGAACTTACGTATTCACTTCTAGGAGAAATGTTGAGGGACTAGAAGAGAATAACTAGCTTGAGAAGTTCTTTAAAAATTGTATCATGAAGACAATGCTTGAAAGAATTAGAGATATTTAGCCTGGAGGAGAGAAAGTGTAATAATTGTTTTCAAGCGTCTGGAGGTGTATTTTGTAGAAAAGTGAATAGGAGAGTCCTGTGAATTTGAGAGACTCGGAACAGTCAGTGTTTACACACAGGAGGAAAGAAAAGTAGTGACTCAACCTTAGAAATGTTCTGACCGCCAGAACTGGCTGATGGTCAAACAGAATTGTGAAGTAGTGAGCTTCTTCCCTTTAGAGGTATCCTAATCCAAGCTTAAGGAAGATCTCTGCGGCATGGATGAGCTTCTTCTCCCTTTTCCTCTCTTCTTCCCTCTCTTCTCCTTTCTCCTTCTCTCTCCTCTTTTCCCCTTGCCTCTTCTCTTCTTTCCTTTCCGCTCCTCACTTCTTTCCAGAACATATACACACTCTCCCTGGAAAAGGTTGAACAATATAATTGCGTTTCCTGGAACATTTGCGGTCACAGTTCTGATCATTTCTGACTTGTCACTATGGCCAATTTAGCCTTCAGCTGAAAAATGATTCATAGAGCTGCCTAAGGCACAGATGGCAAAGGAAAGCTGAGAAGTTTTATTTATCTAAGCTTCCATTTGTCCCTCTCCCAGGCTGTCTGAGTGTAAATATTGGGATCAGGACTAACACTGATGTCCTTAAAAAGTGGAATGAATAATCTATAAATTATTAAGTGTTGTCTATTTTGTGAGATATTTCAATAAAGGTGTCAACTATATAAATAACTCTTGTACAAAAGGGATTAGAGATGGGAAGGAAACAAAGAAACAAGAATTTATCAAGTACCTATTATGTGCTAGGTACAGTGCTAAGCATTTTATAAATATTATCCAATAGGAGCTAGAGTTATGACTTCATTAGTACAGGGAACTTTCAGGTGAAAAAGCTCCCTTTACCAATGCAGATCAGCACCTTCTCTGCTATCTTAGAGAATTCCCTAGAGAGCAGAGAGATCAAATGACTTACCCAGGATCATACAGCCAGAGGCTAGACTTGAACCCAGTTTTCTTGGTTTCAAAACAATCTTTCTATGCACTATGCCTGTTTCCAGTGGAATTAATGTTGCTTAGTTCACAATAACAATTTTTTTTCCAAAAATTTAGTCATACCTGTAGAAAACACATTCAGATTGTGTACATATAAACTATGTCAGATTGCTTACAGGAAGAAGGAAGAGAGGAAGGGAAGGATAGAATTTAGAACTCAAAACTTTAAGAAAAAGTTTTTTAAAAAATGTATTAACATGAAATTGAGGAAAAATAAAATAATTACATTAAAAAAGAAAATATGGAAAATGAAATGACATAAATGGCCAATGAGTTTTATAGGAAGTACAATATAAATGGAACGTTGATTGAATGACATGATTGCAGAGGTGAGCAGCATGGTAGTGGAGGGGTATTTTTGTTGATATATTAATCATATTTTCAAAAATGATGTAAGTGTAATAACTTCTGTGAGATTTGCCTGTATGTGACCCCAAATCTTCTTCTTAACCTGAGTTCTTATCCTCATTTCTCTCTATTACCCTACTAGGAATGTCATATTCTTATAGCGATTGCTTCCTTTATTCTAATAATTGTGGTTTATCTCTCTTTCTCCTCAAATATATTAGGAAAATTCTATTACTGTACTCTTGCTCCAGGTTTTCCCTCTTTTTCTTTCTTTTTTTTAGCTACTCCTCCCCAAACTTCTAATATCCTAAGGTTTCTGGAGCCTTCCACTGGGAATTGTCAATAGCCTTAACTCTTCAATTCAATGTATCACCCCCATCAGTATATGTAGTCTGAGCCCGCTGCTTCTGTACCCCTCTCCTAGTACATTATGCTCATGTTCATCCCTGGTGATACAGATGTCAGAGAATCAATAAATGCCGCAGGGCACAGCAGCAGACGGAAGACCAAACTGTCCTTACTCAAATGCTTACTTCTAACACTTCTGGCAAGGTGCCCAGGAAGAAGAAACAAGGATATGCAAAGCATGTTTTATTGGTGATGTAGCACAGCAGCTGGCTGTCTCAGTAATGACACTTTGTATTCTTATCTGTTCAGCCAAGGAGCTCCAAGCACTTTAGAAACCCAAACTATAGTCCTGGGAAGTGTAAAGGAATTGTAAGCACACCACGTATCCCAAAGCCTCGAGAAATAAGTAAAAATTGACTCCCGTTTTACAGGTGAAGAAATTGAGATGTGATGAATAGCCTACAGAAATTTTGTAAATCTGTACTTGTTTTAAGCCTAGGGTTCCTGACACCTCATTCTTATCCCGAGGTACTTTTCTTCTGGCTAGCTCTGAAACCAAAGATTTTGTCCATTCCAACCAATGAAGCAATGAAATACTATTCAGGGATCATCCAAGCTTCTTTTTTCCTTTTATTTCATTTTCCTTCTGCTTGAGAGGTGAGATGTTGTAGTAGATACTGCGTTGTGCCTAAATTCAGAATGATTTGATTTCTGACCCTTACTAGCTTTGTGACCGTGGACAAGTCACTTAGCCACTTCAGGCCTCAGTTTCCTCATCTGTAAAATGATGTTACATGGTTATTGTGAGACTCAAATAGCATGATATATGTAAAACACTATATGTATCAAATCCTATTAAAAATGAACACTATATCTATTAATATTCTATAGATGCTAAATAAACATTAGCTGTCTACCAATTTATGAGCCATGAACATGTGGTTACATTTATAAGGACACATATGATGAGAGGCCATCCAGTAGTCTAGCAAGTACAAGAATTCATATTTCTACCAGAAATAACCACAACTACATTCCTGTTTCAGTTACTAATGGCCTCCAAGGGTTCAGCACCTCTTTACTATTGTAAGACTTCAGAGAACACCTGAACATTTCTTCAATGGCAAGTTCAAATCTTACCTAGTGGGGGGAGGATGGAGCAGCAGGGGCTGCTGCCACCACCTATTTATTTGTGACAACAATTTTTACAATAGCACCAACATTGTAAAGATGGACAATTCTGCAAAGCGTAAGAGCTTTTCTGATTGGTTCATTGGCCAACCATAATTCCAATGAACTGATGATGAAGCATGTTAACACCTGAAGACAGAAGTGATTATTAGAGATGTAGAATGAGACAAATTTTTGAAAATGGACAAGGTAGGAATTTGCTTTGCCTGACTATTCACATCTGGTATAAGGATTTTGTTTTGTTTTCTACTTTTAGATTAGGGTGATTAGATTTAGCAAAGGTGGGAAGGAGAAAAATGCTTTTTAATTACAAAGTAAAATGAATGACGAGGAAAACATTAAATGATCAGAAAGAAAAGAAGGAAAGGAGGGAGCGAAAAGAGATGAAAGGAGGGTGGAGAGAAGGAAGAGAAAATGCTTTTAATTAGAAAATAAAATGAAGAATAAAAAATTAAAGTATCAAATCTGAAAAAAAGACAAAAAAGGAAGGAAAAAAGAAAGAAAGAAAGAGAAAAAGAAAAAAAGAAAATAAGAAAGGAAAACTCTGGCTAGCTGTCTGGCATCATAAGAATTTTTTCAATGTATTCTCTCTAATTTCCCTGACAGAAGTATTTACAAAGCAGGTGATCTGATAGGCCATCAGATAGATTCCTAGTGGTCCTCCTAGGTTATGTGAGGCAGCATTGCTAAAGGGAGTTTCCTCATCAGGTAACTTTCCTATACCAATGAAATCGCAGATCTGAGATACACACACACACACACACACACACACACATATACACATATTTTATATATATATATATATATATATATATATATATATATATATATATATATAAACCTACACATACATATATGTGTGTGTATATATATATATATATACATCATTTATATATATGAATGGTTCTTAACACCATTCTCCACTAAATTGTCCCAAGGAAACCCAGCACTTTTCTTCTACTGAATCTCCACTAAGTACCCAATGCAATATTTCATTGTATTTCACTCCAGTTACTATCTCATGATAACATTTATTTTCAATCCCTTTCAGTTTATCTAAGCAGAGGGAGAGAGAACAGTTAGCAGTCATCTATGGTGATTTGAAAAAAATGGCAATAGGTGAGTCAGGAATAGAGCACTGGTGTTTCCCAGGCAAGGGTCGCCATTGGAAATCACTTCCAATACTGTAATGAAGTCTAAGCTGTTCTCACGAATGCAATATGACAGACTGGAGAGGGGGAAACTGATGCCAGCAAACTACCAGGCTTGAGATCAATCTCATTCTAAGTCAGCTGAGCATAGAAAGCAAAACATAGCTTTGGATATATGGAGGTCCATTGTTCAAAGATACCAGCGCCTCATTGACTCCAGTTGACCTTTAAGTAACCATGGATAAGCAGGCAGCTACATTTCCTTGGTTTAACAAACCATTCTCTGCCCTTTTGTTCCTGCTTTGCTACTCGTAAAAGTTTAAACCAATGAAGTTTATCCTCACTGGCGCTCCCCTTTACTTTTAGTTCTCAAAGAAAGGAAACTCCAAACCTCAGAAGTCTATGTTCTTTTCATCCAAAGAATATCTAGATCATAACTGGCCTTTTATCCTTTGGGGAAACTCAAAATTGACTTTCAAAGAACTGAGGTAACTCACAGGCAGGACAAAGTAAAGATCACACAAACTGTGATTGAACCAGAAGAAAGCATGGATATTAGCTCTTTCTAGCTGTAGTCTGTGAAGGAGTTCATAGCCTGGTCTCTTTCTTAGCAGTGTCTCAGATCATGAAGCTTCTTTGACAACTCTAAAGGTTATTATGTAATTCCGAGTCACCACCAGCTGACGTTGTTTTCCAGGACTGATGAGCTGTGACCAATTTTCTGATGTTGAAGCAGTCTAGGATCTCCTTGCCTTTCTCAATAGAAAAAGATCTAAAAAATATTGGGCGAGTGGTTATGTGAGTTATCTGTAGATAGGAATGATGCTGTGTGTAACTTCCTGTTCAGATGTGGAAGCTATGGAAGAAGTACTCATTGAACAGGCAGTCTACTGGATGATACCCTGAGTACTCTAAAAGAGGTACTTTCCCTTCTTTAAAAGCTATGGTTTGCCCGCCTGCATATTGCTAGCTGGCATTGTTGTTTTGGCTGTTTACTCATTTTCAGTCATGTCAGACTCTTTGTGACCCCATTTGGGGTTTTCCTGGCAAAGATACTAGAGTGTTTTGCCATTTGCTTCTCCAGCTCATTTTACAGATGATGAAATGAGGCAAATAAGGTTAAGTGACTTGCCCATGGTCACACAATTACTAAGTACCTCCCCTAGTGTAACTACCACCACCACTACTGATTTGAACTAATCTTCTTGACTTTAGGCCCAGCACTCTATGCATTGTGCCACCTAACTGCCCAGCTATCATTTACATAGTATTTTAAATACTGTAAACCACTTTACATACATTTTACTTCACAACAACCTTATCAGGTAGGTACCATGATCTCCATTTTCTGGATAAAGAAAAGGAGATTCTACACAGTTAAGTGAATTGCCCATGATAATGAAAGGCTGTCATGAAATAAAGGGGAAGAGGAGACAGACAGAGAGATGGGGGGGGGGGGGAGAGAGAGAGAGAGAGAGAGAGAGAGAGAGAGAGAGAGAGAGAGAGAGAGAGGATTTAAGATGGGCTACTGAGCAATAAAAGCCATCTACTCTGTAGATTTAAAAGAGAAATAGCTTCTACTATTTCTTCTTTCCTTTCAAACATAGTTTTGGACTCCAGCATTTCTTCCTTGGACTTCTCCCAGCTTGGAAAGGAAATTTCCTTTTCCCTTCTTTTCCACAGCTATGATAGCTACAAGCGTGCGGCACTGAGGGCCTATTCTTCCTTTATGCCTAGACCTTGACTCTCTGACTGTATCTTGTGTTCTCCATTTCTTTTCCTGAGCACAAATAAGCAAGCAGAGATCCTGAGATGAATATTTCTATCCTTGGCAGCAATTTCATTACTTTAAAAGGATGGGAGTTCTCCAATCCAGGTGCTAGAAATAGAAAATGAATTATATAACTTTTCAAAGGAAAATATGACAATATTTTCAGGAATATAAACCCAAGTTAGTCACATGGACATTGAGTGGGTTACTCAAATAGTGAAATTCTGAGATGAAAGAGAAATAATTGTCCATTAGTCTCACAAAACATTTTGTGTGTTACTGTATTAAGTATCAATCTCCTAGAACAGTGTAAGAGGAATGGTGGATTATTGTATCTTGCTTTGAGTATTTATCATTGCATACTAATGAGTCTTCTGTGTTTTAAGATGTTCTTTGTGGTAGAAGAAATAAATAGCTGTCCTATAACATATCTATGTTATATATTGAATACTTTTCTAGAAGAGATTATGCTAATCTCTTTTGTGGAAACCTTGGTAATTTACCAAAATAAATTTTACGATTTTTTTTCTCCAGGGTTCTAGGGTGGAAGCATGATGACATGGAGAAAGCAAGAAAAACTTGATCTCCTATATAACTAGTCTACCCCAGGACTGAAACCTGTTTGCATGGGTCTGAAACAAGCACCTTTCTGGGAGAAAGAGTGTGTTCCCACCATGTACCCAAAGGTGTTTATAATTCATTCGTTCTTTGTAAGCTCCAGGTCCCTACAAGTGGTAGAGTCTTTGAGATCAATGATGGGTCATGCTTTCTACTAGACCCCAAAGCCATAATCCAGGTGAAGAGCACCTGTGCAGAAAGGACCTAGAAACTGCTTTTGAAGGTTCTGTAGCCCCCAGCTCCTTAATAATCAGAGAGACCTAGAAAAATAATATCGTCAAAAACCTTGGCTCTATCAAATGGTTTATCAGAAACTGATATAGTTGTACCAGTGGAAATGAAAATTTAAGTAAGGCATTTCCATCTTCTTTGACCCCTAAAGAACATGGAACCTTTCCATCTGATTGGCAGTTGCAATTTTAAATATGGGTGGTCTCCCCCATTAGAATGTGTACTCCTTGACAGCAGGATCTATCTCTGTTTGTATTTCCAGGTCTCAGCACATAAAAATCACTTAATTTTAAAATTAATTCATTAATTCATTTCATATCATATCACACCACTGGGTTAGAACATGAGCTGCCTATTAAAGCAAGACTTAGGAAGTGACTATCCTCCAGATGTAGGGAAATACACCCTTTGCCCAGCAAATACCACTGAAATAAACATCTCTTATCCTTGAGCTTTTAAGGATTAGCTTCACACCCAGTTTAGAGAAGTACATTCTTTCCCATTCTGTGGCTCCTCTCCTGTCAGCAAAAGTAGTCATGCTGTGTTAGCCTTGTCAACATAGAGAGAAGACTCCTTAAATCCTGACCTTTTCGTATCTCTATTCCAGTGAAGGCCTGTTTATCCTTTCTTAATCCCAAATCGTCTCTTAGGCTAAAAGTGGTGTTTTGGTATAAGAATCAGGAGCAACCGAGGTAAGGCTTAGAGGAAGGAAACTCATTCAATTAAATAGAGGTTTAAGGTTCTAGGCTAGAGGGAGCAAGCTGCCATAAATTAAAGCCCATTTCATAAATGGGGGGATTTTAACTGACAACATCTTTGAAACTTTCTTCAATTGTTGCCTCAGTTGTAATAAGAAGATCATTTCATAGCATTTTTTTTAGCTTTACAAAGCACTTTTCTTACAATAATCCTATGAGGCAGGTAGTATAAGTATTAGGATGCTCGTTGTATAGGGTGGAAAACTGATTCTTATTTTAAATGCCTTGTTCATAATCCTTATTAACCGGGTGACCCTCAGGGTTACACCTGAAACCTTCTCTTTCCTCCAATCACAGTCCTTTTCCTGCCATACTGTCCCACAGAAGGTCTCTTAGTTTATCTAGTTTATGGTTAGTACCAAGAAATTGCAGTTCGTGGTGGTTATTGAAAACTAAATTGTGCATATTTGTACTATATCTGTATAATGGCCTCCAATAATTCTTGAAAATAAAATGATAACCAATCAAGTTGGCCTAGCAACTGCTGGAAATCTAACATATGGTCCTTTGGGAAATGAGACTCCACTTTCTTCTGAGGAGGATTGGAAGGAAAGCAGGGCTAAGTCATCTCACTTTGAATAATTGACTATGCCCTCTGCTTCCTCAGGCAATTGTTGGACTAACAGGAATTCTTGTGGGCATTACACAAGTCTCTGTTCCTTACTGTTATTAGATGCCCTGGATGTGGTTGCCCTGGATTTTAGTGAATACATTTGGATTAGGAAAGAAAGAGAAACGGAAAGATACAGAGAGGTGCAGAGGAAGAAAGGAAAGACCTATAAAGAGAGAAGGAAAGATATATATATAGAGGGAGATATCATGTGAGAAGAGGTAGGAAGATTGAGAAAAAACAGTAAAATGGTAGGTTTTAGTGAAGGCAAATGAATGATCCTGAAGGTCATGTAATACGGCATTAAAAAGTTTTATTTTTGAAGTCAGATGAAGGAGGCAGTATTGCTCACGGGAAAGAGCCCCCAAAGTCATTAAAGTCTGCATATCCTTTGACCCAGAGTCCCGTACCTAAAAAAAGATTGAAGAAGAAAAGGGGAAAAGACGAACATGTACAAGAATTTTTATAGAAAGAGGGTACCCTTCAATTGAAGAATGACTGAATTAATTATGGCATGTGGCATAATGGAATATTAGTATGCCATAAAAAAGGGATGTTCTCAGAGAAACTAATACAGATTTGTGTAAGCCAAAGCAGAGTAGAGTGAGCATAACCAGAAGAACCATTTATACAAAAACAACATCATAAAGACAAACAACTTTGAAAGATTTAGGAACGTTTATCAATGCAATGACCAACCATGATTCTAGAGGAATGAGTGAATGAATATTTCCAACTTCTGATGAGAAAAGTGATGGACTCAAATTGTAGAGTGAAACATGTGTTTTGGACTGAACCAATGTTCAATTTTGTTTTGTACAACTATGTACATTTCTTACATAGATTTTCTTTGTTTTTTCTCACTGGAGGCAAGAGGTAGAAAGGCAGTAAAGAGCCAGGCAGGAAGAAAGGAAAGAAGAAAGGAAGAAAGAAAAGAAGGAAGAAAGGGAGGAAGGAAGGAAGGAAAGAGGGAGATGGAGGAAAGAAGGAGGGAGAAAGCAAAGAAAGCAAAGAAAGGAAAGAGAAAGAGATAGAGAAAGGAAGGGAGGGAGAGAAGGAGGAACGAAGGAAGGAAGAATCATAGAAAAGCAGGACAACTTTGAAAATAATTTGTTGAACTGATTATATCCTTTAAAAAACTGTATATAATAGAGGTGCTCATTTTCATGTACAGTCTTGCCTTTTCAGGGGCCAATCTCATCATCTATCTCTCGCGTCCCTTCATACCTCTCTAGTAAGTGTTTAGCTCATATCTATAAGAAGACATAGAAAAGAAAACTTGTTATTTAATATGGGCAAACTATTTACATCCCTATGTGGGTATTACCTCCCTCTAAATGAGCACCTGAAAAGGCCAGCCTAAAAAGGCCCACATCTCCTATTTCATCCTGGATCATCTCTAATCATCTTGATGCATTGATTCTGACATCTGGTCATTGAACCCTGATGACTCAGGAGGAGAAAGCGAAGCTGATGACTTTGTACAGTACTCCCTCACTCAAAACAAAGTCAAGTGCAAGTCATGTCATCATTTCTATCATGTCATGGTCTTGTCTGAAAATGAAGGATGAACATAAATGGAATTATTTGCTTTAATTAATATTTTCTTAGAAGTTTTTACATGAGAGTGAGGGAGGTAGGAAGAACACTGAATAGGACTTTGGGACATCTAAGTTCTGATTTTCTTAGTTAGAAGTTTTTACATGAGAGTGAGGGAGGTAGAAAGAACACTGAATAGGACTTTGGGACATCTAAGTTCTGATTCCAGTTCTGTCAGCAGTCTTCTATATTAATCATTTTACCTTCATAGGACTATGTGTCCTTATCTGTATAAAAGTAAAGATGGAAACTCCCATCCAAATTGATATACATGAAGACAAGATTCCCTAATTAAAACAATCAATCCAAAGCTAGAATAGATGAGTCATTAACAAATCATTAATCAGTTAGGGAAGAGTGAAGTACTTAGATCATTGGAGGGAAAAAAAGATGTCACCATACAGGAAAAGCATTGAGATTGGTTGAAAGAATCAGACACACCTCTGGGTCTGTGTATAATTCAGCAAGTGATTTCCCTCAATACATTCCATAAGCAGCAAGTTAGCATTAGTTAAGGATCCTAAGGGTGAGGAAGATTGAGTTTTTCTCCTTCCTTCTCCCATTTACCAGGTAATGACTTTATCAACTCAAAAAGGTCAAAAAATCTAAAGTTCCAATAGATATCCTTTAGATACAATAGCAGTATTCTCCAGCATCAGTGGCTGGCACTGGTATCTGCAACTGGATCTGAGAGATACACTGAAGGAAAACTAGATACATTAAGGAGATGCAGCCTCAGGCCCTTTACAAGGGTCCCAGCTCCTGGAGTCCAATAGAGAGCTACACTGAAAGGAAACTTCATTAGAGCACCAGAAAGGGAGTGAAGAGTTTCTAGTAACCAGGAACTGTGAATTATCCCTTTGCCACATGTGTTCTCTAAGCTTGAGCCCACTCTGCCATGTTGTTGGTTTGTGTTTGTGGCAGAATATGTTCAGCGTCTTTAGAATATAGTTCTTGGTACCAATTGCTCTTACTCTATCAGACTAACCCTAATTCTACTTCATCTGAAATTAAAGTTAATAAAGACCTATTTCTAAATCTAAATTAATTCTGAACAGCTAATTAATAATCAATGAGGAGCACACTAAATTAAAGATTTTGAACAACTGCACTAGAAAACCTCAACCCCTCAGGGTTATACTTTTCAGGGTTATCCTCGGGAGGATGGGGTAGAATGAAGTGGTGATTAGTCACCTGCCCTGTAGGGCCATATCCCATCAATGTAAGAGCATGAAAATGAGCCCCAAATGGATGTTGCATCTGTGAAACTAGGGACTTGTGCTAGCTCATCTTAAAGACACTTTCCAACTCTGACGATTTAGGATTCTACATGCCATGACTGGAGGGAGATTTAAGACCCTCGAAATAATGAAGAAAACACTAGGTCAGCACATATATGATGTCCCATCAGCCAACCAGCTCACTTCATTAGCCAAAAGTAGCATCTTTCTCATATCATGGTGAAGAAGTAATGCTAAATCCCTAGTCTATAACTGTGAGTAGAGTGAAAGCAGCCCAGGAACAACTGGTCACCAACATAAGGGGAGGTATTCTTCCTATCCCTAAAGGCCATCATCACTAAACTTCATTTCATGGTCTTCTACTGGCCCAGCTGCCACTATTACCAGGTTCCTCTCACCCCAATCATAACACATAATCCAGTGGCCACAATTTGAGAACTCCTTGTGAAATACAGTGACCACTTTCAGAGTTTATTTTGGGAACACACTTCTCTTGTTCCTGCCTTAATCCCTTCTCTTGAAGGATCCAAGAGCTAGACCATGATAACCATGACATTTTCCAACTTCCCACAATCAATAATGTCTGCCTAAGGTGAAAAAAATACCCATTAAAGCTCTGCCAATAGGTGATCTGACTTACTTCAACAAAGAGTAGGTCACAATGGAGAAGGAGTGGGTGACTATCATTGCTGACATAGTGCATTTGTTTATTTTTAAAGTTTTTATTATTTTGAGTTTTCAACATTCATTTCCACAAGATTTTGAGTTCCAAATTTTTCACCTCCTCTATCCCTTCCCCCCATCCCAAAATGGCATGCATTCTCATTACCCCTTTCCACAGTTTGCCCTCCCTTCTATTACACATCCACCCCCTCTTATTCCCTTCCCCCTGACTTTCTTGTAGGGTAAGATAGATTTCTATACCCCATTACCTGTATAACTTATTTCCTAATTGCATATAAAAACAATTTTTAACATTCATTTTCAAAACTTTGACTTCCAAATTCTCTCCCTTCTTCCCTCCTCACTCAAACTCATTGAGAAGGCAAGCAATTCAATATAGGCTATACATCTGTAGTTATGAAAAATACTTCCATAATAGTCATGTTTTGAAAGACAGTATTTCCCTCCATCCTATCCTGTCCCCCTCCTGATTTATTCTATTCTCTTCTTTGACCCTGTCCCTTTTCAAAAGTATTTGCTTCTGACTAACCCCTCCTTGCTCTGCCCTCTCTTCTATCCCTTTCCCCCAATTTCCCCTAGGGTAAGATAGATTTCCATACCCATTTGAGAGAGTATGTTATTCTCTTCTTAAGCCAAATCCAATGAGAGTAAGGTTCACTCATTCACTCTCACCTCCCCCTCTTTCTTTCCAATGTAAAAGTTTTTTTCTCACCTCTTATGAGAGATAATTTACCCCATTCTACCTCTCCTCTCTCTTTTCTCCAGGACATTCCTCTCTCACCTCTTAATTTTATCTCTTCATATTCAACTCACCCTGTGCCCTCTGTGTATATGTGTGTGTGTATGTATGTATGTATGTATATTTCCTCTAACTACCCTAATACAGAGATAGGTCTCATGAGTTACATATATTATGTTTCCATGTAGCAATGTAAAGAGTTCAACTTTAGTAAGTCCTTTATGAAAGTCCTCTTTACCTTTTCATGCTTCTCTTGAGCCTTGTATTTGAAAGTCAGATTTTCTATTCAGCTCTGGTCTTTTCATCAAGAATGCTTTAAAGTTCTCTATTTCATTGAATATCCATTTTTCTTCCTGAAGTATTATATTCAGTTTTGCTGAATAGGTGATTCTTGGTTTTAATTCTAGCTCCTTTGACCTCCAGAATATCCTGTTCCAAGTCCTCTGGTCCCTTAATGTAGAAGCTATTAGATCTTGTGTTATCCTAATTATGTTTCCACAACATTTAAATGGTTTCTTTCTGGCTGCTTGCAATATTTTCTCCTTGACCTGGGAACTTTGGAATTTGACTACACTATTTCTAGTTTTCTTTTGGGGATCTCTTTCAGGAGGTAATCAACAAATTCTTTCAATTTCTATTTTGCCCTCTGGCAAATATCCAGGGCAAATATCTAAGGCAAAAATGCCCTAAAATATCAGGGTAGTTTTCTTTGATAATTTCTTGAAGGATGATGTCTGGGCTCTTTTTTTGATCATGCCTTTCAGATAGTCCCATAATTTTTAATTTTCTCTCCTGGATCTATCTTCCAGGTCAGGAGTTTTTCCAATGAGATAATTCATATTCTTTTCTTTTTTTTTTAAATTCCTTTGATTCTGTTTTATAGGTTCTTGATTTCTCATAGTCATTGGTTTCCATTTGCTCCCTTCTAATTTTGAAGGTATTATTTTCTTCAGTGAGCTTTTGGAACTCCTCTATTTGATCAATTCTGCTTTTGAAGGCATTCTTCTCATTGGCTTTTGGGAACATTTTTTTTCCATTTGGGCTAGTCTATTTTTCAAGGTGTTAGTTTCTTCAAGTTGTTGGCTCATTTTTCATAATTTTCTTGCATCATTCTCATTTCTCTTCTATTTTATTCTTCTGCTTCTCTTACTTGACTTTCAAAATTTTTTTTGAGCTTTTCCCTGGCCTGTGACCAATTTATATTTTTCTTGGAGACTTTTAATGTAGGAGTTTTGGTTTTATTATCTTCTGGTTGTATGTTTTGATCTTTTTCATCAAAGAAAGATTCTATAGTCTGAGAGGTTTTTTTTACACTATTTGCTCATTTTCTCAGCCAAATCCTTGACTTTTTAATTATTTTTTAAGGTAGGATTCTGCTTCCAGTGTGGAGGGTTGACCTCAGGGGTTTTGTGCAGCTGAGATACTTCTAGGGACCTTTAAATTTTCATTTATTAGTATGATGAAAAGAGAATGATGATAGGAGTATGATGAAAGTATGATGAAGAAGTATTTACTCCTTTCCTCTCCTGTTCTCTGGTCTGTGAGTGACCACAAGCACTGTGAGGAGGATTCCCTCTCCACCATAGCCAAACCTCTACTGTGCTCCTTCTCATACTGTGATTGTCACCCAAGACTGTGACCCAGATCCAACAGAGAAAAGTAAGAGAATCCTGCCTCCATGCCAGCAAAGAGATCCTCCTCTGATCAGCCACTCTATTCCTGCATCAGCTGTGGGCTGAAAGCTCTGGAGGCAGCCATTGCTGCTGCCCTCACTAGCCTAGGGTTGAGGATGGCCCACACTCCTCTCCCACACAGATCCAGATAGACCTTTCCCACTGACCTTCTATGTTGTCTTTGGCACTTGGCACTTCGGCACTTTTGGTTTGAGAAGTCTGAAAACTGCCACAGCTGCGAGAGATTCAGAATCCTGAGGCCTGCTCCAGCCCATCTGTGCCATGTAGCCCATGCTGGACCACATTCCTATTCCAATTCAGTGAACTAGACCTTTCCTTTTGACCTTCCAGTTTGTCTTAGGCTGGAAATTTGTTTCACTCTGTCATTTTGTGGGCTGTGATACTCTAGAATTTTAGAGTCATTTTTTACAGGTATTTGGAGGAGTTTGGGGGAGAGTTCAAACAAGTCCTTGCTTTTTCTCCACCATCTTGGCTGTGCCTCAACCCGAAGATGAATAGTACTTTTATTTAAATATTCTTTGGTTATCTTGGGACCAAATTGTCACATGTGGGGAAGCACCACAAACTTATAATTTTGCTTAGGGTCAGCCTTGACTACAATGTACTGGAGGATAAAAAAGCATACCCCCAAATCACTACATTATAGTAGGTATTTTTTTCTCTTTTACAGATAGAGAAACCAAAATAAAGAAAAGTGAAATTATACTGAAAGACAAGAAGCAAGTGAATAAAAGATCATGAGGAAATGAAAATGATCCCCAGGCCTAATAGCATCTAGCACATTGCTTTAGTTAACAAACCCCAGTAGCTCCAGTCTACTGAATGTCACAGTAATAACTGGATATTTGGATGAATTAACAAATTAAATAAAATATTGATTAAACATGCTAAGCTCTGGGGATTCAAATAGAAAAGTAACAGTCCCTCCTATTAAGAAGCCCACATTCTAATGGGGAAAACTGAAGGTTTTAAGTACAATTAAGATGGAAAAGTCTCACACTCTTTAGGGCACAATGGCAAAGGGTATGATTGTGTCTCATCTTTAATGTCATTTACAGTATCAAAGTCATATGACTTTTTGAACCATTTGACAGTGACAAAGACTGGGGTGATGAGAGCATTCTTTTCTGGTTCTTCAATAGATGTGGTTGCAGCACCTGTAGGAGCAGTTGCCAGGCTGCATCTCCTCTGGGGTGGCTTCCCAGTTTGATGACTAAGGGCACAGACCTGGAAATATTGCCATTCCCAAGGCCCTTAGGTTCAGGGTCCTAAAACAAAATGTGGCATTGAAAATAACATCTATTATAGCATTTTACAGCTTCCAAAATGTTTTCCTTGTAATGTCCCTGTGAGTATTGTAATTTCCATTGTACAAATGAAAAGAGATCTAAAAACCCTGAAAATGCCTCTGTCTTCCATGATGTCAATTGTTTCCAAAGACCATAATGTACTCTCTAAACACTCTGACCTGACAGACATTTTGGAGTTACAAAGTATTCTGCTTGGTCTGAATTTAACATTTCTTTTCCTTTAAAGCATATGTTGATTAACATGTTGAGATTTAAATTAGAATAAAAAGACAGAAACCAGCTTGCTGAACACTCCAGAAACACTCTATTACTTTTTACATTTTTTTTTCCAGAGCTTAGAATAGAGGCAAGTATTAAAATAACAAGATTGAGAAGAAGATGGTAAAACTCTCTTTAACTCTTCTGGGCTAGAATTTTTTTAAAAGAGTTTGGAAACTTCGGACATCTGTGTTCATGCACAAGAAAGAGACATTGCTTAAAGGAAAAGAGCTAATCTCACTCACTCACTCTCCCTTAGGAAAGTGAGATAGGAACTCTTCTCCCCTAACAGGCAAGCTTAAGTGATGGGATGGCCAAGCTCAGAGATGAGGAGTCAAATGGACTGTGACCATCTTTCCCCAACTAAATTCTAAGCTGATAAGACACATTCAGGCCAAAACCAACAAAGTCCTTTGAGTGTTCCATTGGAGAAAAAAAGGAAGGTGCAGTCAGTCCCTAAATTTTCTAAATCTTCATTCATAGGTGGAGAAGAGAATTTCCTGATGACTGTAGGAGCACAGATTTTGAAGTAGAAGGGGTCTCAGAGATAACCTAGTCCAACCCTCTTATTCTGCCTGTAATGAGCCTCAATTGCCCAATATCTATTGAGGGAACAAGATGATACCTCGTTTCTAAAGGTATGAAAAGATAATAGAATGAGAAAAGGCTGAAGTTGAAAATCTGCTAAAAAAGTGGAGGATGGATGTCATGATATGATTCGGTCTCAATTAACATTACTGAAAGTGAGCATCTCTCACTTTCATTAGCCCATTCGATATATGTTCATATACAGTTGCTAAGACTACATTTTCTAGCCATATTTACATTTTAGTTCAATGTGAAAATGTGTTATTAGGAAGCTAAGAAGTAAAAACACAGAAGCTAAAACACATGGTGATTCCCTAAGCTGTCAGAGTCCTCCAAGGGGAAAAATCATTTGGGAAACCACTTACCCTAAGATGTGATTATAGCAGTGGTATGGTATCTTTGCCAAGAAAACCCCAAATGGGGTCACAAAGAATCAGATATACCTGAAATGACTGAGCAACAACAATCTAAGTGACAAAAGTGCTGGGAAGAAAGTACATACTGAACCTTAAATACACACACACACACACACATATATACATATATACATATACACACATATATACATTTATATACATATATACATACAGACATACCTATATGTATACACATATGCACATATATACACACACATACAGATATATGTATACACATACATATATATGAGTATATAAATTACTCTTGTAAAATGATCACATTCCCCAAGCATCTTAGAAATGATAGATTAATGATGGAAAAGGTAGTTTCTACCAAAAGAAAAGGGGACTAAAACATTAATAATAACACAGAAAACAACTAAGGAGACTTAATTTCATTTACTTTGAAGTAATTACAAAGGAAAGTGTTATCAGAATGTAAATAAAAATATACTTACCTGGAGTTTGTGCTTGCTGGAGAAGAAGGGACCTTGAGCTATGACCTAATAGAAAGTTTCAAGATCTTAAAAGAAATCAATAGAATCTGAGAGTGATAAATGGTTCAAATAGGTGAAGAACTTTAAAAATATACCTGACAACGATCATATAAAAAATAAGAAACTAGAACACCAAGAATTTTCAGCAGACCTATTTCACACAAAAGGTAATAAACATATGTAGTGTGGAAGTAGAGAAGCTAACTGAAATAAGAAGTCAGAAAGAGCTTTGAAAGACACCCAGATTAGTTTTTGGAAAAGGAAAAATTGAAGGCAGAAGTGGTGATGTTAAGAACCAAGGAGATCTGTGTCTACCTTTGTTGCTAAGCAACAAACACATGCATTATCATTCCCACCTTTTTTCCCAGCATTTTTCCCACAACCCCTCCTCCTATACCCATCCCTTGCCATCACTCCACCTTCTGTGATTAACTACATATAAAATGTGAAAGATAGGACATTAGCTACCATTGGTAATCTCATCCACTCAGAATATGAACTATTGAGAGCAGGTACTGACTTTTCTATCTGTAGTCCCAGAACATTGCACAGGGGAAGGGAATAGGGTCTAGTCCCGTGATTTCATTGGTAAAAGAACTTCCCGCATGAGGAAACGCCTATTACCAATACAGAACAGCAGCACCTTATGTGTAATTTATAATCTTAGAGTTACTAAGAACTGTGAAACTTGTTGCTGCAAATTGACTCAGAAAAACACTAAAAATTACCATTATCTATGTTGTACTGAATTTTTATTTCTTTTGTTAAACATTTCTCAGTTGTATTTTAATATGAGTCAGCTCTTAGAAGTTCGGGTTGGTCTGTCACCTCTGACTACAGCATGGAGAGGTAGAAAAGAGTTGCCCTGAGTCAGGCAGCCAGTGTGGATTAAGAGTCTAGACATTAACTCAAATTGTTATGGATCCAAAATCAATAGTCTATCCACTAAACCATGTGCTTTGAACATAGTACATTCATAACAAATGCTTTTTCATTCACTCTTTGATCTAGTTTTACTTCTTTATTTTGTAGAGAAAGAGAAGGAAACCCTAAAAGACTGGGACCAGTGTAAGGTCACATGGCTAATAAATGACAGAGATGAGGTACAACGTCTGGTTTCCGGATTCAGAGAGTACTGCTAATTAATACTACCACATGCTCTCTAGCCATTGGATACAACAATATGGCACTCTCACCCTGGCGTATATTGTAGATTTCTAGAAAGAGTCAGTTTAGTGGTCCAGCTTCAGATCCAGGGACCACATTTATCTTAAATATCCCAAAGGATAAGTCCTGCAGAGGCAAAGTTTCTCAAATCACCCTTCCATTTTGGTGCAACTATCTTCTACCTCCTCTTCCCAGGCATCTAGTGTTTTCATGTTAATTTCTGGATGCCCAGAGGCTCCTTAGGCCTGCACTTCTCAGGGTAATGTTGCATACTTAGAAATTAGCCTTCCCTTCTACCAGTACAATAATTCCCATTCTCCTTAGCATGACATCTCAGCTATCTGTTAGGAAGAAAGCAATAGATAAATAATTTTTAATGAAAGCAAAGAAGACTTTTTCATCCTACAGAGTGATTGCTTGTTAGCTTAAAGTGCTTTCTCTAGAAGCAATTTTATCGTAAAATAGGATACTTGTTAGCCCAGCAAGTTTCTCTTATGATGGAATTCCAAGCAGTCTCAAAAGCTGCTAAGGGATATATTTTGGGGGTAACAGGGAGGTCTTTTCCTTGTCCTTCAAAATACTTCACTAATACAATAAATGGAAAGGGAGGGAGAGTATCCAGTCCAAATTCCAACCTCATAGGTTTCCAATATGTGAGATAAAATCTCCAGAATGATCTGGAAGCATCCTGGTACACTTGAGGTTCTTCAGATTTGAAATGAAAGCTTCTTCTCTGGATTAGTCTGAAATAGCATATCTAGAATAGTCCTCATTGACTTCAATTTATCCAAAATTAATTCAAGGCATAAAGTAGGAATGAATTCACCTGTTCATCCAAAAGGGAGTTGTCTAAATAAAAGCACTGTCTTATTTTAAGGGCCATGAAGTGATTTCACTCTTTTGCTCAATGTCTTTGCCCAAATATTAAGGCTATAATTAAGAATATTGTATATTTACATAAGTAGGCGGCAGCTCTCTGAAGAATGAACTTGCCTGTGTACAGTTCTCTCCCTGTCCCTTCGCCGGATAGGGAGGAAAAGTGATTTCACATTTAGCAAGCAAAGAAGAGTCGAATCATACTCTTATTTCTCCTTTCAACTAAATAGTCAAGTAGGGAAGAAAGATTTTGTCTACTTTGGTTAGTTTGGTTCCCAACCCACTCCCACCCAATTAAAAAGGTAGAGAAGTAATACACATCTGGGTCTAATTTGTTGTCCTTAAGGCACATAGTAATGTACAGTAAGATGGGCCAGAACTAAACATTATGAACAGAAAGAGCTGAGTTATCTAAAGGAAATTGCTAACTCCTTTAATGACTTTTAAATATTGAAGAGCTATTGATGAATTAATTTCTACCAGTAGGAGTAATGCTAAGCAAATAATCCCTCTATAGGATGTTATCCATTTATCATTTATTATGAACTGAAACCACAACTATAACCTGCATTTTGGTGGATATATTTCCTGCGCCAAAGAAACATTTGCATCAAGTACAATATGTCCTTTCCTGTAAACACAGTAAGAGTTAATAGTTTTCTTTGAAGTAGATCCATTTTGTAGTGTTTTGCTGGCCTATTAAGGAGTTCAACATATCTCCCTCACACACTCCTCTGGAACTTTTGCCAGAAGCCTTACTAGTTTTTACTTGGCTCTACTCCTCGTTTTACACCCTTGCTCCCTCTAAAAAAATTCACAGAGTGGTAGCCTCCTCCAAGGTCATTCTCAGAATAATTACTACTTGAGGCAAGCTGATCAGGACCTATATCAAGACACTGGGAATCCCATGTAAAGTGGTGGTTTGCAGATGAGGCATTGGGGGAATGAACAGGAGGAGTAGGGAGTCTTAGAAACAGAGTTAGCTCTCCACTCTGCTCCAGAATCATCTAAGAATATGCTCCAACTCCAGGGCAAGGCTGAACTCATGAGTCACTTTGTCACAGCATGAATCTTTTGAAAAGACCAATTTGAAAAGTTACTCTGGTACTAGGTTGGGAGAGGGGGAGGAAGAAGAATTAGAAAAACTCTGTACTCATTGGGGAATGTGGCTGATATTGTTTTCTATCCTGATTAAATGTTTTGACATTTCAGTGTTGTTCCTTACCTCTGTTTATTAGCACAATGAGCAGCTGAATAACTAGATCTGAATTGATTTCACTTATGCCCAGGTGTTTGATTTTTTTTTTCAAACTGGTAGCAGGAAAGTGAACCAAAGTAGGTAAATTGACATAAAAAATCCATATGAATTAGATGGGCAACCCTAGATCATCCCTTAAAGGGCATTTATCTACCAAGGTATTGACGTGTGATTCAAATACTCCAAATGGGGCCATTTCTATTGAGTTTCACAATTTCTTTTTACACACTTACCTACAAGTAATAAAGACAGCTAAATAGGATTATTACTGAATTTTAAAGCATGTTTATGGATGAACATAAGGAAGCATTTTACATCAATTGAGACTGAAATTCCCATCTCCTGGGTTATACTTGCTGGCTGATAAATACAGGTGCTAAAAGAGGCCCATATACTGTGACAAATACTTGGGTAGCCCAGAAGGATACTAAAGCAGCCCTGCCAAAAAGCTAGTAACAACTAATTCCAGTTACTGAGACTGTCATCAATAAGTCAACCTTTCTCTTTGAAGAGAAAGGCAGTACTAGGTGGAGTGCCCAGACACAAGGTTTAATTAGTGTTTCAATTATCATTTAAATGTTTGCACATCAAGTTCAATAAAGATCAGGCAGATGAATTTTGAGACAAGTGGCTGTGTCATCCATGATTTCCCCTGAGATGGCTTATCTGAAGGTTAGCAATTCAAGCAGAGAGCTCTAAAAAGCAGTTAATTGGTGTAAATACTTTGGGCTGGAGAAATTAGCCCTGTGAACAAGTGACTAAGTCCTTTGATCGTAATGAACTAAGATGTTCTTCACGCATCATAGCTACAGGTTTTGCCCTAAACTGCAGTTATCAAGTGCACAGAGGTCATATCCCTGTAAGCAATCTTTCATGTTGACTAGATTGTAATTACTGTGCACAAATTAGTATCAGGCTCACTAGAATAACTTTATTGTTAAGGATTTTTTAAAATGCATGCAAAAAACAGAAATATTTTAGTGGCTAAATCAGTTTCATGACAAACAAGAAAAGGCACAGCTATCAGAAAATGAAAGAGAACTGGCAGACATTTCTAATCAAACTGGTCATTAATAATGCTTTGTTTATTCACCCAGTTGAAGGAGGACTTTGGAGATTATTGCCTACGATCAAAAAGAATGTAAGAAAGGAAAATGGAAAGGGGGGAGAGGAACAATAACTCCAAGAGTGTGATTATGACTTAATTAGGATGGAAAAATATCATTAAATAAGGCAAAGATGCATGTTAAAGTCAGTGTCCAAGTTTAGAACTGTGATATAGGCTGGTACAAAATAGTACCAAAATACCAAGCCTCAGTTTTCTCATCTATAAAATTAGTGTATTAGACCAAATGGCCACAGAGGTAATGTCTAGCACTAGTTATATCCATGTAACATGAAAAGAACTTGAGGCTTATAGTCAGGCAACAAGCATTTATTAAGCTCCTGCCATATGCCAGATATCTACTAAGCAATAAGAATGCAAATAAATGAAAAAAAACATGGACCTCAAGGAGCTTACATTCTATTGATAGAGACAACATGCAAACAACTATACACATAGAAGAATACTAACCACTTACATTTCTGTGGCACTTACTTTATGGTAAGGACATGAGTGCTTTACAATTATTATATACAGATGAAGAAATTGAGTCAAAGAGAAGGTAAATGACTTGCTGAGGGTCACACAACTAGTATCTGAGACTACATTTGACCTCAGATCTTTCTGACTCTAGCCTACTGTTCTATCTACTGTACCATCTCTCTCCCTCTCTCTCTCTCTCTCTCTCTCTCTCTCTCTCTCTCTCTCTCTCTCTCTTTCTCTCTCTTTCACACACACACACACACACACACACACACACACACACACAGAGTAGGATGATATTCTCATTGACATTGGGGGGAATTGGGACAGACCTCTTGTAGAAGGTAAGGTTTGAGCTGAGCCTTGAACTAAATCATGGAGACTAGAAGGTTCTAGGTTTGTAGATCAACTTCCTTAGTGCCTGCGTCTGGGACAAAAACTAAGAGACATTGGGCAAATCACTTTATCTTTCTAAACTTTAGTTCTTCATCAGTAAAATGAGAAAGTTGGGATAGATTGTCTCTAAATTATACGTTCAGAGATGGAAAATCTTTAGGGATCATCCACTTCCATACTCTTATTTTATACTTGTAGAAACTGTGTTTCACAAATGTCAAGTTACTTGTTCAAGATCACATACTATATAGGTAATAAGAAGAGGTAACATCTACTATCACAACCTGTGAGGCTAGATGACATTTTTAGAATGTGGTGGAGGTAAGCTAGCTAGGATCCCTGAACTTGCACTGGAATTGCCAATAGTATCCACAGATCTGGCTTCCCTTCTAATTATAATCATATTATTTATCATGGTAATTCTATCAGTCATTTGCCATTTAGGTACACAATTAGTGTACCTAAATTGGTCTGGTTCAACCATGTGCTTAGCATATGGTACTGACAGGCCAGGTTTTGAATTCAGTCATCATATGGGTCAAATATTTTTGCAAAGACAAAATGCTCAAGAGAGCAATACAAATGTTCACTACTGCCCAGTGAATCTTAGGGTATTGTGGGAATAATTTAAAGGGCCAGAGCTCTAGCTCTAGTTCTGATATGAGTGAGCTACATGACTTTAGGTTAGTCATCATTTTCTGAGGTCTCTGCTTCCTCATCTGTATAATAAGGAATTTAGCCTAAAGGACCTTTGAGTCCCTTTTAGCTCTACTAGTCTAATGGTTCTGATAATAAGTAAGAGAGGTAAAACTTCTGGCAATAAGGATGAGATCATACTGCTGTACTTGGCTCTATTCAAACAACACCTGGAATGTTATGTTCAGTTCTGGGTACTATATTTTAGGAAGGTCATTGAAAAGCCCTCCTTTGGACAACCAGGATAGCCCAGGGTCTCAAGTTCATGCCATATGAGAACCTGATGAAGAAGCTGGAGAAAGGAAAACTTGGGGTGAAAGACATAATACTTAAAGGAATGTCATATGAAAGAATTATCAAATTACTTCTTTTTAGTCTTAGAAGAATTAGAAGCAATTGGGAGAAGTTGTGAAGTGATAAATTTAGGCTTGATGTTGAGAGAAATGATTACTAATAACCGTTGATTTGAGAAATCTAGAGTGTTCTCTTTTTCTCTAGTCTTCATTTCAAAGTTCATTCTCTTGAAGATATTGAATTAACTCTCCTCAATCTTGGTCAGACTCCATCCAACATTAGAAGGAATTTAGCCCCATTTCATTCTACCCAAGCTTGGGTGAGGAGAAATTGTTTGATTACGTTGCCCAAGACTGGGGGTAATTTAGAAGTAAATGACATAATCAAAGTTCATTAGAATAGGGCCAGCCTCTCATTGTAATATTCATTCTCTCATTAATTGTTAAACAATCAGAGTTGATTGCCACCCTAAGGAACACGAATCT
Organism: Potorous gilbertii; assembly: GCA_028658325.1. NCBI lineage: Eukaryota > Metazoa > Chordata > Mammalia > Diprotodontia > Potoroidae > Potorous > Potorous gilbertii. The sequence continues at coordinate 297,888,760 of CM053771.1, forward strand.
TCCAAGGGCATATAAGTCATGCTATTCAAAAGTGCCACTGACTTCTTTTACTAATAACATGTTATCTTCATTAATAAAACGACTAAATTACACAGAAACTGTCTCTCAAACTTTCTAAACATCACAATGTGAATGCAATCTGGTAGCAACTCCAGTAATCAAGACTTTGGTGACAGAGGATCACTTTGTTGAACTAGAAACATGTACATTTTCCACATTTTCCATTTTCTTTGCTCTTGAAAGGACTTGTTACTTTCTGACAAAGACATAATGAACTCAAGACGCAGTCATAGATTTGACCAGTGCATGGATTTATTTTGCTTTATTGTACTTATTTATTACAAGTTTTTCTTCCTTTTACTCACTTTAATGTGGAGAGGGGAGTTGAGGGATAAGAGTTAGTGATACTACTACTTAAAAAGAGAGCCATTGAAACTTTCTTTTAATGTACAGAACTCTTTCCCCCTTCTCATTCTATCCAGATAATGTAAAGTATTCAATAATAGTTGACAGTCTTTAGCAGGTTCTGGATTACATGTAATCAATCATGTATGGCATCTTCTCTGATGGGCTGTCCCATTTGAGGCAGTATTTGTGCTCCTGCCACAAGATTCTGACTCAGTCTTCCTTAACCCTCAAGCCTCAAGGACTGCAATGATGTGAAGAGGTATTGCAAAGCATGGATAATATCCCTTTTTCCTGCCCTCTCTTTCTCATTTATGTTGGTGCAACTTCAAGTCATTTTCAGAGCTGGTAGAAGGGCCTCCAGCATCTGCTCTATGCATCTTCTACTCCTAATACATTTCCCAGGCCTAAGATGGTCGAGAGAGGCATCAGAACAAGATCAGTTTCTCCTAGCTTACACAAGCAGGGGAGAAAATGTAATCTATTTTTTCTGATGCTTCTCTGTAAAGGTATAAGAATTCACCACACTACTTAATCAAAGAATATTCATTATCCATTCCATTAGTACTCATAAAAGGGAGGCCATATCTTCTTATAGTGATTCCTCTTCCCCTGGTAGCTGGATAGGAGACCTGGAACAGACTAGCTGTAGATATCATTAAATCCAGGTCTTGCCAAATGTCAAGTTCCAGGTCACCTTGTACTGTGTACCATGAGTAATTTTATTGTGTTGTCAAGTATTTTTCTGGAAAATTGTACCTGAAAATATTAATATCTAGTAGCTAACTTTTTTATAGATATTGTTTCATTTGGTTCTCATAACAACGCAATGAAAGAGGTGTTATTGTTATTTCCATTTTACAGATGAGAGAATTTAGCCAAACAGAGGTTAAGTGACTTGTCCAGGGTCACGCAGCAGTAAGCTTCTGAGGTTTTAAACTCAGGTCTTCCTGACACCAATTGTAGTGCCCTATCCTTTGTGTTACCTAACCACCATAAGCATGCATTTCTCCCCCTACTCATACATGTTTAAACTGAGTACTTGTCATTACTTGGTATCTCTCCTAAATTCCTGCTCAGAACCTTTATTGTACTGCAGAGGTGACCCTTGTTTTTAGAAGGCTGTATCAGGAGAGTACGCCCAGTGGCAGATCCTATTATTTGGAAAGTCTAAAAATACAGTCAGTAATGGAATGTATATCATCAGAGGATCAGCCTAGCTTAGTTTGGAGAAGTTTAACACCAGAGAGTTGACCACCAGGTGATGATTGGATGTTTTTAGTCTTAGCAAAACATGACTCTGTCTAATAAGGTGACCATGCAATGTTATACCTTCATTGGTAGGTAAGATGCCTTCACTGATTAAATAGTAGATCCTATGAAAAGAAGACATCTTTTAAAGAATTCTGACTCAGTGAGAACATTTCAGTGTTGGACATTGGTGAGGATTCACCTTCCACTGTCATCTCAGCTTTTCCTGTGTGTATTTCAGCTCAAGCTTGGCTTTCATTGGTTCTCAAAGAGATGAGGAAGGAGTTATATGTCAAGAAGGCTTCCACCTGTCTCCTATATGGCTTAAAAAATTTGCTCTGCCCCCCTCCTTTTTTGAGCCTTTCCAGAGAGTTCTCTAAGATTTTCTATAAATCCTAATTTCTATAAAACTAATATGAGTCTCCACTTCAGGTTTGGACTTGGCACTCAGCAATGTATTACCTGTTAGCTTTGTTTCTCTTTGTTTTTCCTTCCCTGAAAGCCAATAAATTTAAAACATTCCTAAATTTTTCAGGATAGCTCCCAGATGCAAAGTACATTGAGTCTTGAGTGATTCCAATAGTTATTTATATTTTGCAGATAAGGAAACAGAAACTCAAAGAGATTCATTGACCTGACTCAAGGCACACAGACAATTTGTAGCCAAGTTGGAACAAGAACCTAGGTCTCCAGACTTCCAGGCCAGTGCTTATTCTGCCACATTGAATTCCAGGCAATTAATTATCTGTGACTGCCACCCTCATAACCTCAGTGTGACTTTTATCAGAAAGAAATGGATTTTTTCCTCTTTATCTGCACAGATTCTGCAAGGCACTGGAGAGGTAACAGTGTCCCCAGATTCTGAGGACATGAATGAAAGTTGAGGAAAAAAATCATATAATATGTCTCTCAAGGGACATAATTGATACATGTGTCATGGACTTCATCAGAGGAAATAGCCTCAGTCCACATAATATTTCCGGTTACACTGTGATAATGCAGAGTTCATGCTGTTTTCCCTATGTGAGTGCCTATCTAATTTCCCCATAAATATATATTCCATTGCAACCAACATTGCCGCCTCTGAAAGAATAAATTTCATGCATTAATTATCCTCCCTGGAAAGGCATCTGGTAGCCAGGGAATTTTCTGGGGAGGTTCTTAGATACATTGCCATGAGGTCAAATGCCCCCTTTTGCAGGGTGGACTTCCTGATCCAAAATATTATAGTGGGATCTTATATTTATACATCCTGGCCCTCACACTCACATACATATCCCATAATCTTCTTAATAAGGGAAAAAGCACACCCGACTAAACTAGATTATGTTTCAGAGAAGAATAGCTTTTGAAGTGTGTCAAGCATGAAAAGAAGTTAAAGTGGAACATTTTCAATTTTCAACCCTGGTTCATGCAAAATGAGTTTTCCTCATTTAATCTGTGTAGCTGCATGTAGCAATAACTCTGTTACCACCTTTGACTTGGGATCAGAGTGATGGTTGGAAGGTAGCATCAGCTGGTTGAGTTGTTACCAAGTGCATAGGCATATTTCAGGAGTACAGCTGCTCTGCCCTACCAAGGTAACCTGCTGGCACTATTGCCAAAGTTTACCTAATAAGGTGAGGAACATTCTTCGACAACTAAACAATTATCTGTGCACATGTTTGAAAGATTGATGATAAAAAAAAATCACACTGGAGGGAGGGAAGGGAATGAATATTTACATGGTACCTACTATGTGCCAAACACTTTTACAACAACCCTATGAAGTTATTTTCATTTTAGAGATGAGGAAACTGAGGCAAATAAAGTTAAGTGACTTGGTCAGAGTCACTCAGCTAGTAAGTGTCTATAAATTGGATTTGAACTTGAGTCTTTCTGACTTCAGGTCTAGCATTCTATCTACTTTGCCACCAGCTGCTTCCATACTGGATCTATAATTCTCTCAGAGTTCCTTGAAGTCGATCTGATTAACACAGAGAAAAATAATTCTAAATTTATTAGGTACAACCATGTTCAAGATGGAAGGAAACTTAAATATCATCTAATTCAGTTTCCTCAGATTCCTCCCTTAAACTCCCATTTTCATTCATTCAATCATCCATCAATCTGTCAAGCATTTATTGATAAGTTGTCAAATCTTGATGAGCTTTCTGTTACCCTATTTTTTCTAGTTTGGTATTTAACCCTATTTTCCAACAGTCACTACTCTAGTCCAGGATTTCAACACTTCAAACCCATATTATTGTAACTGAGTCATTACCCCTGCTTTCTATCCATTAATACTGCCATTCTACTGTTTAACAATAGAAGTTTGCCCAAGACAAAACTTGACATCTAAGTATTGAATTTCTTTTATCAATTAGCCATCACTCAAATTTTATCCCACTACTCTGCAACATGAAGATATTCTTCATTCAACTAGATAAGAGGTATCAAACACACAGTCCTGTGCACTAGCTCACAACACTCTGAAAAAAATGGGACTAGATTAAAATATAATTGGGAAATATTTAGCAAAATAAACAACAATAGAATAGAACATAGGTAATGTTAATATGTGTTTTTCTAATTCAATATGCAGCTCACTCTGATCGTCATGTATGTTTTAATGGTCCTCATTTCTATTTGAGTTTGACTCAAATAACTAAGCTAGACTACTTTCTAAACCCTCCATGTCCTTAAATATCAAACTGAAGATTTCGTATTTTATCCCAGAAACAAAAGAGAGTCTTGAAGCTTTCTAGTAGAATGATATGGTTAGATCTGTGTTCTAAGAACATCATTTTGGCAACCCTATGGAGGATGGATTGGAGAGAGAGAGAGAGGAGAGATTGCAAGCATGGAAACCAAATAGGAGGTTATCACGATAGTCCAGATGATACTGGTATAAACTAAAGCATAGATTGTATGGCTAGAGAGAAGGGAATAGATGATGGAGATGCTGTGGAGGTAGAGTTGACAAGATCTCAATTGATTAAATGCACACAAGGTAAACAAAATAGAAGAATCAAGTAAGTTTGGAGCTGTCATGCCTTTCTTCCTTGCCACCTACCCAGAGAGACTTCTGTTTTCCAAGCTATTCAACTTATCCTCATATGACATGATCTTCATGACACTGACCATCCTGATCACTCTCCTTTGTATACTTTCTTACTAACTGATATCCTTTCTAAAATGGAGCCCTCCCAAACTGAACACTGAATTTTAGGTATAGTGGGACTGTGCTCCAAGGATAAAGGTGAAAGGAAATCTGTATTATAATTACCTCTCTTAGTATCTTCCTAACTAGGCTGCAAACTTGATGAAAGCAGAGACCATGCCACACCTCAACTTTACTGATCCTAAAAACTCTCAGGGTGAGCTTCACAAAGTAGACACTGACTAACTGTTGCACTGATGTTGAATTGAACCAATTCAACCAATGCCATCATAACTATGAAATGCCTTTCTGGAGAGGCCAGGTCAGGACAATGATTTCAGAAGTATTCCTAAAGGCACAGCTTCAAGAGACAGTCAGAGGAAAAGATACATAGAATATAGGACTCTGAAGCAAAACCATCTTTACATTTAAATTGTTTTTGCTCAAGAAATTAAAAAAAAAGAAAGAAAAAATGAAAGGAAAGTTGGCCCAAGATATGAATTATCTATATAAAAATAAATTCTAATGCAATATATAATTATTTTGTACCTTGACTTCTTACTTTGTTAACTTCCAAATGTTGCCCTCTTCTTGATTCTTCAGAGGAAGCTTTTATTCTGGTGTATTGGTGCTAAAACAGATTTGCCTCTTCCTCCCTTCAAGTCTTCCCACCCTCCTCAGAAAAGATTGCTGAGTGCAGGAAATGTGAAGTAGACTCTCATCTCTACCCCTCCTTTCTCCCACTTCTCATTTAAATTTCTAATTCTCCAAAGCTTAAAAAAGGAGATGCCTCTAGACACGCTGAATGGAGATGCCAAAGTGAATAGTAATAAGGGGTTCAATTACATCCCATGCTTTCCCCTTATCTGTGTGACAAACACCCTGGCACAGTTCGATGCTTTGCACCCATTTTACCTTGAAAGTGATTAGGGTCTTAATATTTTTTTTAAAGAGCAGCATCCTCCAGAATTCTGCATAGATCATTTGCTAAACTGGGCTGAAAGGGTAAAATTCACTTCAAAGAGAGACATAAAAGTGTCTTTTCTAAAGCTAAGATATCAAAGCTGGAGCAAAGATAGGAAAGGTACAGCTCATCAGATGTTCAGGATGTTGAGCTGCATGCCATTAAGAGGATATTTTTCTTTCCTTCAAATACTTTCTGGGTAGATTTTGGAGAAAAATACATATGTAATAAAGACATTAATTTTTACTTTACAAGGTAGAAGATCATAAAGGAAACAGCAAATGAGCTGAGCTGTTTATCACAGGGCTCCCATTAAAGAAGGAGGTGGGAGTGAAAGCACTTCCCAAAGTAACAGAGTTCCCTGCTGACTCGGACCTTTAAGAGTCACTCCAGAAGCTGTAGAAATTAAGCTTTCTTATTTTCAAATTGTGGCCCAGTTGACTTTACACTAGGTCGATGCAATGATCTGTATAATGGCAAACCCTTCCCGATTACCAGAGCCTGTCACTTTGGAAAGTGATGTCTGGGCTTCTGTCCAGAGTTTGTGTTCACCTTCATTTTTTAGGATGTCTTACTCCACACAAGGAAGCACATTATGGTAAGGGAAAGAAATTGTATGCATGTGTATATTGGGGCTGATGAGAAACAAAAGAGCATTAGGATACATTGAGAGAAAGCAAATCTTTCAGACTTCTGGTGCCAAAATGGCAGAGTGAAGAAGAAACCCTCCTGAATTCCCTTTCAAACAACTATAAAATTGCCTCTAAATTGATCTACAAGCAGAGAAGCAGCTTACCAGCAAGGCAGGAGAGGTCTGTCTCCTGAGGTGGGAGGGGAGCAAGATCCAAGAGCAATAGCAGCAGCCAGTCTCCTAACAGGAGTCCTGCAGCAGGGGTTCTAAGCCTTGGGCAATTCACCAGCCAGGCCACACCTTCCTGCAAATCAGGAACCCTCTAGGAAAGTGAGCAGTTTGTGCAGCTCAGCAAGGTCCCATTTTGAGCACACTCCACCACCTAATACTTGACCACATTGCTGGTCAGTGGTGAGGCCCCACTCTGGAGCAGGACAACAGTGAGACATCTCACCCCTGGGCTTGCCAACAGAGAGGCCCTATTTCTACAGCATGTAGGGCACCAACCCAACATCAAGGTACCACCCTTGGGGCAGACCATCAACAAGACCCCTCCTCCAGGACCAGTCACCAGAAAAATTCTATTACCATAGCAAACAAGCATCAAGGCCCCATCCCTGGGTCAGGTCAGCAGTTAAACCACACACTGGGGGGCGGCAACAGGAAGACTCCCTGCACCCTAGTCTAAACCACAAAGGTAGGAGTAAGATCCTAAACTGCAGCATAAAAAGCTTGGGACATTACAGGACCAGAGCCCAACTCTCACTTAAAAACAATAAGCCACTAAAAGGTCAGAAAAATGAGTGGAAAGAAAGAACTTGACTATAGAAAGTTTCTATGGTGACAGTGAAGATCAAGGCATTAACTTAGAAAAAGGACAATAGTGTCAAAATGGCTACAAGCAAAACCTCAAAGAAAACTGTAATTTGGTCTCAGGTCCAAAAAGAATTACTATAAGCACTTAAAAATATTTTAAAAAGCAAATTAGAGAAGTAGAAGAAAAATTGGAAAAAGAAATGAGAGTAATGCAAGATAATTCATGAAACAAAGAGCTCATATCATGGAAAAAGATATACAAAAGGAAAAGATGCACAAAAGAAAAAGATATACAAAAAAAGGAAAACAACTTCCTAAAAATAGAATTGGTCAAATGGAAAAGGAAACATAAAGCTCACTGAAGAAAATAGTTCCTTAAAAAGTAGAATTGGGCAAGTGAAAGCAAACAACTCTATGAGACATCAAGAAATGATAAAAACAAAATCAAAAAAGTTAAAAAAAAGTAGAAAAAATGTGAAATTTCTCATTGGAAAAATAACTGACCTAGAAAATAGATCTAGGAGAACTAATACAAGAATTATTGCACTATCTGAAAGCCATGCTTTTAAAAGAAGCCTGGACAACATTTCACAAATAATTATGAAAGAAAACTGCCCTGATATTTTGGAACCAGAGGGAAAAATACAGATTGAAAGAATCCACTGATCACCACTTGAAAGAGATTCCAAAATGAAAACTCCCAGGAACATCACAGCAAATTCCAGAACTCACAGATATAGGAGACAGTAGTAAAGCAGTGAAAAAGAAATAGCTCAAATATCATAGAGATATAGTCAAGATCACAAAGGTTTTAGCATCTTTCACATTAAAGAATCAGAAGGCTTGGAATATGATATACTGGCAACGTAGTTAGAATTACAACCAAGAATAACATACCCAGCAAAATTGAATGCAATCTTTCAGGGGAAAAATAGATATTTAATGAAGTAGAGGATGTTCAAGCAACCATAATAAGAAGACCAAAGTTGAATTAAAAAATTTGACCTCCAAATACAAGACTCAAGGGAAACACAAAAAGATAAAAAAGAGACAAGAAAGAGAAAATACAAGAAATTCAATAAGATTATAAGAAATAAGTTCATATTTCTACATAGTAAGATAATATTTGTAGCTCTTAAGAACTTCATAAGAGCAAATAGAAGGACATGTATGCCTACACACACACACACACACACACACACACACACACACACACACACACACACACACACATATATATATATATCTATATATATGGAAAGAGAGAGTATAGACAAAAGGTGGCTTTCATGGGATGACATTAAAAAACAAAACAAAATGTTAAGAAAGAAAATTGTACTGGAAGAAGAGTGCACTGGGGATTGAATGGGGGTAAATTATCCCATATAAAAGAAGCATGAAAGAGCTATTATAATGGAGTGTAAGATGTGAGGGATAGGGTGGGCAAAGCTTAAACCTTACTCTCACAAAATTTTGCTCAAAGAAGGAATAACATAGGTATACAGCTGGAGAGAAATCTATCTTACCCTATAAGAAATTTAAAAAAGGACAGGGATAATAGAAGAGGAATTTGGGGGCTGATAAAAGGAAGGATATATTTTTCTGAAGATGGTAATCAAATTTTGTGCTGAAAGAAAGGGTGCTGTTTAAGAGAGAGAAAGGGATAAACAAGCAAAAAATAGCATGGATAGGAAAGCACAGTTAGTGACTATAACTGTAAATGTGAATGGGATGAACTCACTCATAAAAGGGAAGCAGACATAGAAGGATTAAAAATCCAAATACCACAATATATTGTTTGCAAGAAATAAATTTGGAGCAGAGAGAAACACACAAGGTAAAGGTAAGTGACTGGAGGAGAATCTATTATGCTTCAGCTGAAGCAAAGAAATCAGGGGTAGTAATCATGATCTCAGACAAAGCAAAATCAAAAAATAGTTGCAATTAAAAGAGATAATGAAGGAAAATATATCTTGCTGAAAAGTACCATGAACAATGAAGTCATATCAATACTAAACATATATTCATCAAATGGCATAGCATCTAAAGTTTTGAAGAATTTTAATGAATTACAGGAAAAAATAGATAATAAAGAAATACTAATGGAGGACCTCAACCTTTCCCTCTCAGAACCAGATAAATCTAACCACAAAATAAACAAAAAAGAAATTAAGGCGGTGAATAAACTCTGGAAAAGCTAGATATGATAGATCTCAGAAGAAAATTGAAAGGGAATAGAAAGGAATGAAAGGTTGCCAGCTATACATGGCACCCACACACATTTGACCATATATTAGGATATAAAACCTCATGGTCAAATTTGGAAAAGCAGAAATAGTAAATACATCCATTTTAGACTAAAATGCAATTAAAATCGCATTCAAAAATGAGCACTAGAGAGAGTAAAATTTAATTGGAAATTAAATAATCTAATCCTATAAAATAAATATGTCAAAGAACAAATCATAGTGACAATCAACAATTTCACTTTTACAAAATGATATCAATGAGAAAATTTACCCAAATTTATTTGATTCAGTCAAAGAAGTACTTAGGGGAAAATTTATCTCTCTAAGCTCTTATATCAAAAATAGATAATAAGTAGGACAATAAATTGAGCATACAACTAAAACAACTGGAAAAAGAACAAATTAAAAATCCCCAATTAAACCTCAAATTGAAAACCCTGAAAATTAATGGAGAGATTAATAAAACTGAAAATAAGAAAAGAAAAATAAGAATAAAATATATGAAAAAATAAGAAAAATAAGAAAATCATTGAATTAATAAATAAAACTAGAAGCTGGTTTCACCAAAAAAAAATAAAATATAAACCATTGGTTAATATGATTTAAAAAAGGAAGGAAGAAAACAAAGTTACTAGTGTCAAGAATGGAAGGAAACAATTCACCACCAATGAAGAGGAACGTAAGGTAATTTTAGGAGCTATTTTTCTCAATTAAATGCCAACAAATTTGACAATCTAAATGAAATGGACAAATATCTATAAAATATACATTACCAGATTAGTAGAAGAAGAAATAAAATAAATAACCCAATCTTAGAAAAAGAAATTGAGCAAGCCATTAATGAACTTCAAAAGAAAAAATTCTCAGAAGCAGATGGATTCACAACTGACTTCTATCAAACATTTAAAGAACAATTAATCCCAATACTATATGAACTCTTAGTCCTATCAAATTTCTTTTACAATACAAATACAGTGATGATACCTAAACCAGGAAGAGTCAAAGCAGAGAAAGAAAATTATAGACCAATTACCCTAATGAATACTGATGCAAAATTTTTAAATTATATACTTGCAAAGAGATTACAATAATATATCACAAGGATCATACACTATGACCAGAGATATACCTGGTATACCAGGAATGCAAAGTTTGTTCAATATTAGGAAATATTAGGAAAACTATGAGTGTAATTGACCACATCAATGACAAAACCAACAGAAATCATTTATTTATCTCAAAAGATGCAGAATAAAGCTTTTGACAAGATGCAGTATCAGTTCTTATTAAAAACACTAGAATGCATAGGAGTTTACATTAAAATGATAAGTAATATTTATCTAAAACCATCAACAAGCATTGTCAGTAATGGGGATAAACTAGAAGCTTTCCTAAAGAAATGGAGGTGAAGCAAGGATAACCATTATCATCTCTATTATTTACATTAAAATGATAATAATATTTATCTAAAACCATCAACAAGCATTATCAGTAATGGGGATAAACTAGAAGCTTTCCTAAAGAAATGGAGGTGAAGCAAGGATAACCATTATCATCTCTATTATTTAGTATTGTACTAGAAATGTTAGCTATAGCAATAAGAGAAGATAAAGAAATTGAATTAAAATAGGCATTGAGGAAACAAAACTATCATTCATTGCAGATGATATAATGTTATACTTTGAAAACCCTAGAGAATCAACTAAAAACTACTTGAAATTATGAACAATATAAGCAAAATTTCAGGATACAGATACACTCATAAAAATCATCACAGCAGCAAGAGATAGAAGGATATATTTCATTTAAATAACTGTAGATATTTGTAATGGTAATTTAAATGGAAAATATTTCAAATTCATTAATAGGCCCATGTAACCTGCCTGGGTCACATGGAAGCCTGAGTTATAAAAATCTGAGTCACATGGAGCCTGTGGTGGGAAGAGTTTTCTGAGTGAGTGGAACAAGAAGAGGTGGAGTTGGAGCACAGCTGAGAGGAAGTTAGTCTTAAGAACAGTCAGAGCTAGGACGGATGCAGACAAACAGGCAATTGGCTAGCTTAAGTAATTTTATGGTTGTTTGTGATTTTGTTTAAGATAACCTGCTTGTGATTTGTTTGGAGTTGGTTTGTGGGAAGTCTGGCAGGGAGAAGACTTGGGGATGGTGTTGCCCTTTGCATTGTTATTGTGTTGTGACACATTTGGGTCTGAATAAATGTATTGGTTCTGCCTTCCATGTGGAGAGTCCATGGTATTTCACAATTCAGAATTGCACTGGGATATTCATGGCCACTGTAGGCACTGTGAATATCACATTCATGCTACAATATTATAGACTACAAGGGGGTCCACCTGCCAAAACAAACTTAAGAACTATATGAGTCCAACTGTAAAACATTTTTCACACAAATAAAGTCAGATCTAAACAATTGGAAAAATATTAACTGCTTATGGGTGAGCCAAGACAGTATGATGAAAATGATCATTCTAACTTAATCTATTTATTCAGTGTCACACCAATGAAACTATCATAAATATTTTATGGAGCTAGACAAAAATAGTAAATTTCATCTAGAAGGACAAAAGCACAAGGATATCAAGAGAATAAATGAACAAAAATGTGAACGAAGGGGTCCAGCTGTACCAGACCTCCAAGTGTATCATAAAACAGAAATTATCAAAACAATCTGGTATTGGCCAAGAAATAGAATGGTGGATCAGTGGAATAGATTAAGTACAAATCTTGTTATAGTAAGTGATCATAGTAATCTAGTGTATGATAAATTCAAAGATGTAAGCTTTTGGAACAAAACTCATTATTTGATTAAATAATGCTAGGAAAACTGGAAAAGAGTATGGCAGAAACTAGGTACAGACCACCATCTCACACAATATACAATCAAAATGGGTCCATGATTCACACATATCATAAGGAAATTAAGAGAGCATGGAATAGCTTATCTGTCAGATTTATGGGGGGGGGAAAGTAATTTAGGACCAAAGAAGACATAGACAGTATTACAAAATATAAAATAAATAATTTTGATTATATAAAATTAAAACACTTTTGCACAAACAAATCCAAGGCAAACAAAATTATAAGCAAAGCAGAAAAGAGTGGGAAATTTTTGCAACAAGTGTTTCTGATAAAGCCCACATTTCTTTAATTTGTAAAGAATTAAGTTCAACTTATAAAAATACAAGGCATTGATAAGTGATCAGAGGATATGAACAGGCAGTTTTTAGATGAAGAAATCAAAGCCATCTACCTTCATATTTTAAAAAAAGTCTCCAAATCTCTATTGATTAGAGAGAAGCAAATTAAAACAACTCTGAGTTACCACTCAACCCTATCAGAGTGGCTAATATGACAAAACAGAAAATGATAAATGTTGGAGGGAATGTGGGAAAACTGGAACATGAATGCACTTTGGGTGGAGTTGTGAACTGATTCAACCATTCTGGAGAGCAATTTGGAAATATGCCCAAAGGGCTATAAAACTGTGCATGCTATTCGATCCAGCAATACCACTGCTAGGTCTATATTTCAAAGACATTCAAAAAGGTAAAAAGACCTATTTGTAACAAAAATTTTTATAACAGTTCTTTTTCTGGTAGCTAAGAATTGAAAATCAAAGTGTGCCCATAAATTGGGACATGGCTAAACAAGCTGTGTTTTTTTTTTATTGTAATGGAATATTATTTTACAATAAGAAGTGACAAGGAGGATGATTCAGAAAAATCTGGAAAGACTAATATGAACTGATGCATAGCAAAGTGAACAGAACCAGGAGAACAATGTACATAGTTACAGCAATATTGTTCGCTGATGAACTATGAATGACTTAGCTGTTATCAGCAGTACAATTATTCAAGGCTGTCCTAAAGGACTAATGGTGAAGTATACTATCTACCTCCAGAGAAGGAAATGATACTGTTAGAATGCAGACTGAAGCATTCTCTTTTTAAGTTTCTTTTTTCTTTTCTTTTATTTCTTCTTTATTCTTGTACAAAATGATTAATATGGAAATGTTTTACTTAATTGTACTTAATTTATTTAATTAGCCTATAACTGATTACTTAAAATTTCAGGAAGAAGGGAGAGAGGCAGTGATAGAATTTGGAACTTAAAATTTTAAATAAAATGCTTTTTTAAAGAAAGCAAATCTTTCCATATAAAGACAAACATAGACCTATGGGTGTCTGCTTTGTAAAAACAGCAACATATAAAAGAAGGATAGTTGGTAGAAGTTCAGTAGCAGTGTGACATCCATGTTATGTCAAGGATCCATTACCTTCTACATTTCTTACTAGATACATATATTCACATCCTCTCAGTTTTTCCTAACTTAGAAAAAAGACAATTAATTATAACAAAAAGCAAATTACCAAAATAAGGCATGGTTGAGATGTGAGCATTTATATTTAATGCATTGTAGGCTATGATTCTATAATCTTCTCTTAAAGTCACTACTTCCAGCCATCTTTCACTATGCTTATGTGGGAAAAAAAAGGTGTTTCTTCTGACTCATCATGATCCCCTTTAAGTACATAAGACTTTTCATTAAATCTGGAAGGTCACAGTTTCAAAGGATTGTGCTTTAGTCAAAAGAAAACATACAGAAAGCCTGAGAGAAGAGAGTTTGAAAAGAGATCTGACATTCTTCATGGCTTCTGAAATATCTACTTTTGTTGCTAATTATCTTTCTTATTCTTAAAACTTTGCATTAAAGGAATAACTGACAACTAAGCTCTTACTTTGTAATTTAAAGAGCAGTTTGAGTGTATAGAAAACTGTACTATAAGAAGGCAAAAGGGAGCATTTACAGCATTCTTTCCACTGTTCCTCTCTTCCCCATATACACACATTGAAGTACCCTCTGTCCCATCAATTTCCCAGAATTTCTTCTCTTCCATAGGAAAGTTACATTAAAAGTTATTTTCTAAGTGATGGTTAACAATAATTAAAACAGTCCAATAACTTAATAACTCTGCTTGAATTGAGGGCCAGAAAACAATGCAAACTTCATCACCATTCTTTTCTCAATATTCATGAAGATAGGATAAGCAAAAATTTTCTGAAGGGGAAATAATCCTTCTCTAGTCACTGGTCTCCTTCTGCAGCCTAAGTTGTCCCTGTCCTTTCCCTCATTTGTTGACATATTATTTGTCTCTCTTGAGTTGAGAGCAATTGTAATATTATTTTTGTGTATTGAGACTCAAATCAGTACATTTAAGAGAACTGGTTCCTTCATAGAAACCTAGACCTGGAAAAGACCTTAGAAATACACCTTCATTGTACAGATGAGGAAAATGAACCTAGAAATGGGAAATGACTTGTCAAGGTTATTGAGCAAGCAAGTGACACATCCCCACTTAAACCCAGTCTTCTTACTCTCATTCTAGTGTTTTATTTTGTTTTCTCATTAGACCATATTGTGTCTGATCTAACTGTACTAGAACTACACTGTATTTCTAGGACATGATAGTGTTCCCAAATCTGGGATAGATTACATTGCTAGGACAAGATAGCATTTCCAATAAATTTTTTTTTCCAGAAATTTTTAGGGCAAGTGAGGAGAGGGGTAGGAAATGTGTGCTTTCAGGCATGAGGCAGCTGAATTGTAGAGAACAGCTATGGTGGTGCTGTCCAAGGTACTGCAACAAGCAATAGGGTCGACTTAAGAAAAGGAATCAAATGGGATCATTTCAATACAGAACATAACAAGAATTAAGCAGGTAGAATCTCAACTGCAGTTCAAACTAGGATGTCGGCATAACAAAGGTTTTTCTAGGCTGGTAATAAGGATAGTACTTCACTATCCTTGGGAAAAAATTCATGAAAATTCAGCATTTAACACACTAACTGTAATCCTACTGACAAATTTCTCCACCTCATTCGACAGAGATTCACATCCTATAGGCCAGGAATTGTGCTAAGCTTCAGAGATAGGAAGCAAAAGCAAAAATAGTTTTTAGGAGCTTAGCTTCTACACATGGTCTTTCAGGTAAGGCACTGGGACTCATTTCATTGGCATCATTAAATGAAGATATGGAGTGTAGTATTAATAATATGGTGATAAAATAAAAAGTTCTTTCCTTGAAATAATTTGAGACACTACATAGTATGTTAAAATGAAAATTAGTTTTGGAGTTAGAGGATCTGGATTCAATTCTTGGCTCTGTTATTTAACTTTGAGCAAATCATTTAACCTCTCTAGGATTTCATTTCTTAATTTGTAAAATAAGGGGATTGAATGAGAAGAATTCCTAGGTCCCTTCTAGTTCTAAATTTATTGTTGTGTGATCTTAGGGCCGTGGTATAGCAAAGCAATGAGAAGAATGGACTTGGAGTTAGTGAGACTTGGGTCAGTCCTGTGTATGTCACATACTAGCTATGTTGCCATGAGCAAGACGTTTTAATACTACAAGCAACAGTCTAAGACTATTCTTCACAGATAAATTGCTAATATGCATTGATAGAGTTTTCAAAGTCAGAAGTTTCTACAGCTATGAAATCATCAATATTGTGATCATCAATAGTAATGATAGGCATATTTCTGGTGAATGATATGACAAAGGGAGGTAGAGTTGATTCAAATACACAAACACATGCTTAAGGCATCAAAAAAGTTAAAGGAATCACTCTCTTGGGTTACCTGCTCTGTATTTAATATTAAACAAATATGTGCAGGAAACTATGCTAAGTACTAGAGAAGATGCAATAATAAATAATGTTGCTCCTGTCTTAAGAGTCTTACAGTTTAGTGTGTGATGTCTAACACATTTAATAAAACATCTATTACAAAATATTATCACATCATGAGTGTTGAAGGATGGGTCAAATCATTCACTCTGTCTTCATAATATATACAAAAAATCAAATTACAGAAGAACAAGAATAGGATCTCATTGAACCATTTATTAAGTCATAGAAGTTTCTTATCCTTGACCTAAGGAATTTTCTGATGACTAACTTTAGTACTGTGGATTTGTTTTCACTCAGTCACATATAGTGCCTTTTGAAATGTCAATAAAAATTGTGAGATTAAAGCCCATGCTCCATTCTGTGTTTTAAGAGGGTGCTCTTTTTTTAGGATGGGGATGCACTGTAGCTATAACCATGAATGCAAATAGTCCCAATGCCAGAATGTTCAGCAGTGGTGGCTTGGAGTATTTATTTCAAAGTGGTGAAATGGTAGGCTCTCTCTGTTCAACCCCAGGCTACTTCATATAAGTCTATGGACTGCCTCTTTTTTGTTTTCACTAGAAAAACTCAGAATATTTATAAATATCATCTCTAACTACCTACTTTAAAATCAGTTGGGATGCCAAAAGAATGAAGCACAAAGGGTAGCATGGGGCATAGGAGGCTATGTGAGCTGTTGGGAAAAAATATGAGATACAAATGTTTGGGTCCCACTTGCTGGAAGGCTGTTCATGGATTTTTCCACTAAAGTCAGCTTTAGTATATCATGCCATACAATTTAAACTGTGAAGCCTTGTATTCGTGTCAAATTGCTTCCCCATTCTATTAAAGACCTTCCATGAGTCATTTCTGACATATGTTGTAACATTCTGGACTCTAGCTATTTTGGAAGACATTTGTGAAATAAAAGTCTCTCTCATCACCATGGATTCCTAGGAGATATTGGTAGAGGTATTTGCTTTGCAAAAGAAAATGTTTCATAAATTCCACCTATCACTTAGATCTGTAGGTGTGTCATGCACAAAATGAAAACATTAATGAGCAAAAATAGTTCCACAAAGTTCCATTTTTTTATGCCTGAGGGAAGTTTTCTAACAAGAGTCAGCATGGAGAAGGGGTTGAGGAAGGAAAAGAAAGGCACTTCATAGTCAAAGAAGTTTCTAACAGCCACAGGGGAAAAACGAGGTAGAAATTGCATTCAGCTTAACCAAAGCATCAGGGCAAAAAGGCACAGGAAAAAATGAATTGGAGAAATCATGTCTGCTCAGAACCTGGGAATTAAAACATTGGTGTGAACAGAACAAATGTATTCCCTTGTGTGAACAATGGACTGAAATCCAAGAAGCTTTCACAAATAAATAAAAGGCAATCATGGCAAAGAATGATGATAAGTACTCCCACTCATTTACACCATGGGTCACCAGTGCCACAACCTGTGCCTATTAAAATGAATTGCTAATCTGACTGCAGGATACAAAGGGAGATGCTCATTTGGAAGCTCCAACCTCTCTTTCTGTGAAAAATTTGTAAAAATGAACGTATGTGATTATAAAGAAAATCTCAGTCACATTTAGCTGATCAAACTACTAAAAAAGACTGGAATGTACACCTCCAGATATATGAGTTAATGTCCCCCCTCCTTGCAAAGCCACTTAATGTGAGTATTTTAAGTGACCCAAGGGTCATCACTTTAAAGATACCAGTTCCACTTCAATATTTCTTAGTTGTTTTTTTCTTTATGAGTAAATTTCTAGTCTTCTTCTTTAACCTCCTCCCCAAGTTTTTTTTCCCTTGTGTTCAATGTGTACTGAAAAAATCTATAATCAAATAAATTCATTTCAGTAGGTATTTATGAGCACCTACTATGGTCTGACATTATGCAAGGTGGTAGGGATAAAAAGACAAAATAAAAATTGACCATGTCCTCAAACATCTTATATCTTAAAGAAATGGGGAAGGGCATGAATATAAAATATATACACAATAAATATAAAATAGTTTAGGGAAAGTACTAATAACAGAGGATATCTGGAAAAAATATGTTTGTATTTGCATTTTATTTTAATTTTACAGTGAAATTGGGAGGTTTTCCAAGATAGAGGTCATGTATTTTCTTATATCTAATTAGGGAATGCAATGGATGGAGTACTGGAACTGAAGTCAGGAATTTCTGAGTCCAAATACAGTCTTGAACACTTACTAGCTATGTGACCCTGGGCAAATCATGTAACCTCTCTCTGCCTCAGCCTCCTCAACTGAAAAATGAGGATTATAGGACCTACCTCCTACAGATTGTGGGGATCAAATGAGATATTTCTAAAGCACTTGGCACAATGTCTGGTATATAGTAGGTGCTTAAAATGCTTGTTTTATTCCTTGCTTGCTTCCTTACCCTTTGTCAGTAAGAGATTAATACTCTTTGTGAACTGACAGATTTATTATCTATGATATTGCTACAAACAAAAATGTTAACTATATATACAGAAAGCAATATACATAGACACAATTGCAGTGTCAGTCAGTTGGCTTAGCCTAAATGCTTTCCTTCCTTAAACATTTACTGCATAGGCCCTGATCCCACTCACTCAATTCATACTTCACTAGCAATTCAAGTTCAGACATAGCTGGCTAATTCTCTCCTTAGAATTCTAAGAGTAATCCTGAGGGACTAGGATGGTTTTCCAGTACTTTTTCTCAGAAGTTATCATCAGGAATATTTCTCCAATATAATCTGACATATTAACATCTCTCCTATGACATAGTCTCTGTTATTTTCATTCTGGGCACTCATATAGACATCTATCTGACATAGATATAGACATAGACATCTATCGGAGATAAAGACTCTGCTTTATAACATATCTTCCCTAAAATGTGGCACCCAGACCTGAACATGGTGTTCATGATGAGATCAGACCACAGCAGAGAGCAGTAGAGGAATTACCACCATAATTCTGGAAATGAGATTGATCTTAATGCAAACTAGAATAGTATGAAATGATTGTTTTGTCAAACAGGGATTTGTTTTGAGTTTACAGTCAATTAAAACCCCCAGGTCTTTAAAAGTATCAACTGTTTTCTAGTGGTGCTTCCTCAAGGTCTTTATGAAGCTGATTTATTGAACTCAGCCAAGTGCAAGACTAGGTTTATGCCTATTCAATTTAATCTTATGAGGGTTTTTGGCCCGCTATTTGCACCTCTCATGATCTTTGTGAATTCTGACACTGAGATCCAACATCTTAGCTTTGCTTTCCAGCTTTGTATTATCTGAAAATTTGATAAGCCTGTCATTTAAGCCTTTATCTGAGTCACTCTAACAAAGCTAAAATGCATAAAACCAAAGACAGATCCCTGGATCACTCCTTCCACATCACCATTGACCTAACAATGGCTTTTTTTCAGGCTAATGGTTCTGAATTCAGTTTACATATAACCTGCTTCTCTTCATCTTGTTCGTGAGGATCTATTGTGTCCATAGCATTCCTTTGATCTGCCTGTCTTAGAAACATGTCAAAAATGAAAAATGTTAATCTGTTATAACCTGTTTTTGAAGAAGCCACATTGGCTATTAGAATTCAATGGCCTTTTTCGGTCTTCATCTTTCTTGACCTTTCTTCAGCATCTGATTTTATTGATCATCCCTTCCCTCTAGATAATCTCTCCTCCCTGGGTTTTCATGACACTGATTGGCCTTGGTTTTCTTCCAACTTGTCAGGCCTATTCTTCCTGATTGCAGATTCATCATTCACATTCTATCCCCTATGAGTGGATATAAACACTGCAGGCTTCTGTTCTTGGCCCTTTCCTCTTTTCTTTCTACACCCTTCCTGTTCTCATCAGTTTCCATGGATTCCATATCATCTTTACACAGATGATTCTTATATCCATCTCTCATCTTTCTTTCCTGAGGTCCAGACCTGCATCAAAAAGTGCCTGCCCAATATTTTCTACTTCTTGGATATCATATAGGCACCCCCACCTCAGCATGTCCAAAGTAGTATGCCTTATCTTTCCCAGTAAATTTAACTTTCCTCCTAATGTCCCTATTTCTGTAAAGGGCTTGCCATTCTTCTAGCTACCCATGTTCACAACTTAAGATTCAACTTTGACTCCCACTCTCATTCACCACACCCATTTCAATCATTTGCCAAGTCTTGTAAATTTTACTTTCTTAATATCACTCCCATCCTTCCCTTACCTTTATTCACATCATAAGCATCCTCATCCAGACCTTCATCATATGGAATATTAAAATAGCCTTATAACCAATCTCTGAATCCAGTATTTCCTCTCCCTAATCTACCCATCACACAGTCACCAAATTTATATTTTTTAAAGCCATTGGCATTACTTAACTGTTCTCAGCTTTAGTTACCTCATCTATAAAATCTAAAAAAAAAATCATAATACCTACAGAATTTACCTCACAGGGTCCTTGTGAACATCCAATTAGATAATGTATGTAAAGTATTTTAACAACATTGAAGTACTATCTAAATGCCAGCTATTTTTCCAAAAATATGTCCTGGGAATGCTCACTATGGTTTATGTCATATTGGCAAATAGCCATTTCCTTTATGCCACATCTATCACCTTCTAGCATCCTGCCATAGCTTTGAATTGTTTTAAGCCTCTTCAGATTTTTCTTCTTTATTTCTTCCTTGAAGCTCTTATTCCAATTTTTAAAGGTAGGCTTCATTTTCCCTGATAACCTGAAGACTTGAGATTGCTCATCCAACCCTTTCACCTTCTTTTAATCACCTGTTAGTTTCCCAATCTATTTCTCTTTTCTGGAGCCCTTCTTTTAAAATTTATTCTTTTTGCGCACATAGCTATTTCTCAAAGCTGACTGGAAAGGTGAACAAAGCACATTGTCTGCAAGTCACTAACAAGTCTGTCCATCAGGTGACAGATGATAAAGACGCGGGCTAGGATGCTGAGTAGTTAGGTGTGATACTAAGGAGTGGAACTGACAAGACTTGGCACCTGATTGGACAGGTAAGGTGTGAGAGAGTGAGAGTCAAGGATGAATCCTAGGAATGGTTTGTTGTTGATCTTAATTGCAATTCTCACAGTTTACTTTCTGGGCAAATTGCCTCATTGCTTTCCCCATTCTCCATGATGGAACCTCTGTAGTGTGGGGGGCCTGAACAAGTTTTGCCTTATTAAGGACTTCCTACTTGTGTAGGCTCTCTGCCTTGGTTGGTAATAAGCATATTCCTGCCAAGACCAACTGCAATCATGACTTGTTCCAGGTTGTACACTAGGAATTCAATGACTAGAAAGTTCCTAGTTAATTAAATCTAATTATCCACCTCTTTTTTCTTCTGTTCTCCAAAATTGAAATTCTTTGGCCTATAATGTGTCAGGCTCTATGCTAGGCACAGTGAGACTTTCAAAGGAATATAAATCATTGTTCCATTTTCCAAAGAGCCTACAGTCTTCCATACTTCCAATTTCAATTGCCTGCTGAATTATGAGAGCCTAGCATTCATTTTCTACAATATGATCAAACCTACCTCACAAGGTTTATCTCTTCCTTCCATCTTTACACGAACCTACTCTTCTCTGAGTCTTCACCTCAGTGTCATTTTCCCTATGTGGAATGCCCCCCCATTCCCCACTTATCAGTATTCTTTATTGTATCCAGTCAAACGCTGTGTTTTTCATGAAGTCATCCCCAGCCAAAATGGATGTCTTCTTCCTCAGCGCTCCCATGTCACTTTATACTCTCTTACTGGCCCTCTTGTTAATTTGTATTATATTATTTTATATGGATACCCTATATACCCAATAGATGGTGAGTTCTTTGGGGGCAGGGATTGTGCTTTGTTCATCCCTGTATCTTCCATAGCTCCAGAACAATGGCTTGAATACAATAGGGTTTCAATAAACATTTGTTGAATGAAGAAAATCATTGCTCCAGCTGTCATTTCTAAACTCTAGTAGAGTGCTAGGGAAATTATTTCCATCCCTGAAAGGGCAATTAATTTCCTCTCTGGCCATCATCATTCTCAAGCTTCAGCTCTATAATATGAAGTAAGAAGAACACACATACACACATACATGCACATGCACAGCAAACGCTCATACAAATAATCTGTCCTTCCCCATTTAAAAAAAGTTAAAATGTCATAGAATGATAGAGCTAGAAGAAAGGATGTTGAGAAGTCATCTAGTGTGGTTTTCATCCACGCTTCACAATTGTGTGAATTGTCAAGGTGGAAAACAGAAAGCAAATTCTGTAGAAATGGAGGGTCCATGAAATGGTATTAGCAAAGATCCTCAAAGTGCCTTTGGGGCAGCAAGGTGGTACAGCGGAGAGAACACCAGTGAAGGACCTGAGTTCAAACCTCACTTCAGACACTTGACACTCACTAGCTGTGTGACCTTGGGCAAATCACTTAACCCCAATTGCCTTGTCCTGAGTCATCTCCAGTCATCCTGATGAATATCTGGTGACTGGATTCAGATGGCCTTGGAGGAGAAGTGAGGCTGATGACCTGCACAGCCCTCCCTCATTCAAAACAAAGTCAAGTGCAAGTCATGTCATTATTTCTCTGAGGGCATGGTCTTCTTTGGTAATGAAGGACGAACACACACACAAAGTGCCTTTAGAATTATCACATTTAGAATTATATAACAAAGGTGGGAACATTGTCTCCAGAAGGCCACTCTTAAAATATGCATATTATTATTAAGAGAAAACTGGCCTCAAGTTAATAAGAATTGGTTTATCAAATGGGGGGGGGCAGGTGAAAAGGGGAGGAGGCAGGAGCAGCATAAGGGTCACTGGAAGATGCTTAAGGAGAGTCAGGGGATTTGAGAAGGGAAGGACATTGCCAAAGGAAGGCAAAAGAAAACATCTTCGTCTTAATTTTACCTACAACTTGGTCCTGTAGCCAAATCCATTGTAAAAAAAAAAAAGTCTCCAGGGAAGAAGATTCCACAGCTTTTCATATTGTCTCTGCAATGGCATTTTTTCAGCAACAAGGGTGCTATGGAACCACCTCTCAATGCAGTAATTGCAGACAGGCTTCCTGAACTCAGTGACTGGGAAATGGCTGCTAAATTTTACACCAAATCTGAGCAACTACTCAGTCCATATATTTCAGAACCATAACTTACACTTGGCTACGAATGCATATGTAATTAAAGTCAGCAACTTTATGAACTAGCAGCTCAGCCACTGCCCAATTTTATCCGCTTTCTTCCTATGAAATAGAGAACAAATTGAATAGCGTCCAAGGGAACCTGGGTGAACATTAAACAGAGACAAGAAAATTGATAAGGCTGCAATTTGCTGGTTTCCCAAACCACTAACATTGATAACTAAAAATCAATTTAAGCTTTCCTTTAGTGATCAGCTCCTGTTGTTAAAAAAAAAAAAAGAAACCCCTAAGTCACTCTCAATCACCTGGGTGAAGTGCTTTGCCTCTTATAATTTTTTATTCCTTCTTAGAAAACACCTCAGCTACTAATATCAGTAGATGCCAAATTGTCGGTCTGACTGAGTACTTAATTTTTTTAATTTTCTTTTTTTTAACTAGGAAACCAATCATCAATGGCCATGAGCATCTTTCTGTATGAAGAACAAAAAAGAAAGTTGTGTGTAAAACTGTGAATTTAGGTTACATATAGTTTTTTAAATGTATGTTATATTTAACACAGTAGTAACAACATTGCCCTGCCTGTGTCCTCTTGTAAAATTTTGTTTACTTCTGAGTATTTGCTTTATTGATGATCTTTACCTTCTTCTTTTTGCCTCTCCATCACTACCCACTGATATACTCTACCAAACTCCAATGCAAGTACTCCCTTCTAACAAATACATGTAATTTAAAAAATTCAGCATATTGGCAATTCTTGAAAATGTGTGTCTCATTTTTCCAGTTTAGTTAAAAGGATATTTCATAATCAGCTTTCTAGTGTAGCACTCTGAGAGTAATAGTTGTTTAATAAAAGTTCATTGAAATGAAATAATGGAAGGAAAGAAGGGAGAGGTAGCATAAGCAACCAAAATTTACTGCTAATTCTAAAAACTAAACTTAGGCAATTCTCTTAACCACTTTCCAGTCCAAATCTTCAGTCAGAGACAATAAGAGGCAATGCAACAGTCAGATAGTCTATGCATCTTCATTCAGTTCTTTGGCAGAAGTGCTGCTGATCTATGCATCAGCAAGCAAAAGGGGAACTCTTTGTATCCCTCCCCCTGCAAAGGAAACAATCTCCTATTCACATTACTTCATTTCAATACCTATTGTGTGTGTGTGTGTGTGTGTTTACCCTTGTTGCCGAAGAAGACCATGCCATCAGAGAAATAGTGACATGACTTGCACTTGACTTTGTTTTGAGTGAGGGAGGGCTGTGCAGGTCACCAGTCTCACTTCTCCTCCAAAGCCATCTGAATCCAGTCACCAGATATTCAGCAGGATGACTGGAGATGACCCAGGATGAGGCAGTTGGGGTTAAGTGACTTGCTCAAAGTCACACAGCTAGTGTGTCTACTATGTGAAGGACATGTGCTAGTAAACTGCATTGTACGTAGTAAGTACTCGATAAAGGATTCTCAGATTATAGAGCTAGAGAGTATAGAGACAATATGATACAACCAATCCCTTTTACAGATGCAGAAACTAAGGCCCAATGGCACACAGGTAGTGAGCATCAGAAATGGCATCTGAACCCAGCTCTTATGACTCCAGAGCCAATGTTCCTTGCTGAATGAATAATTAAGGCAAGGATCATAGTTCAAGACTTTGAAAAGACTGCAGAAATAGTCTAGTTCAACAACCTCATGGGAGAGGGGGAGAGGAAGTGTGTGTGTAATGGTCATTTCAGTGGTGTTGAGAACTTCCAGGATGAAAACCCATCCACTGGTATGAATAGTGGCTGATATGCAACTTAAAAGTCTTTTAAAAGTTGCATGGGGGTGGGAGGATAGTTAGGTGGTACGTTGATTAGAGTAAGGCAGACTTAAGTTCAAATCCAGCCTCAAACACGGACTAGTTGTGTGATTCTGGGTAAATCACTGTGCCTCTGTCTGCCTCAGTTTCCCAATCTATAAATTTGGGTAATAACAGTAGTAATCTCACAGGGTTGTTGTACCAAATTATATATACATACATAATATTTATCATATTGAATAATATTATTATATGCTATAATTAATATATATATATATATATATTTTAAGTTCCATGGGGCACACAGAGGAGGCACAATATTATAACAAAAGGAAAACTCTCTTTGGATTCGGACAGTATGGTTTCAAAGTTTGCTTCTGAATCTTAGATAAACTTTTCTGTAAAATAACAGGGTGGATTCATTTGCCTCCAAGGTCTTCTTCATTAATTCTATGATCCTCTGATTTACCCATTGTCATATATATCAGAGGTGAGTCTTAAAACCAGGTCTTCTCACCTCCACCATATCCTTCAGTCTACGCTCTCAAACTGTCTTTCACTATTTTACAGAGGAGGAAACTGAGACCCAGAGCAGCTAAGTGATCTATCCATAGTTCCATAGAAAATTAATGACAAAGGCATAACCTGAACCCAGGTCTCCTGATGAGCAGGTCTGTCTACTATACCAGGTATTAGAACATTTGGGAGAGGAAATTTGCTTAATGAGTTTTTTTACAGAACATAAAAACTTTTACCTATTGACTCAAACTAAATAACTTCTCTGGCACACAGTAAGTGCCAAATAGATGTTGTTGTTATTATGATTTATTGTTGTGATTACCTATGTGTATGGCAACTCCATCATCTATATTTACTTCTAGGTCATAGCTCAAGGACAGAGAGGGACATTTTTGGTCAAGAGGATGTGGAAACCCTGAGAGGTAGCATCATTTCTGGTCCCAGAGAAAGAGGGGCCCTGTGGAGCAACATCAGTTATAATTCCAAGGAATCAGAGGCCCTTCTAGGGTAAAGACCAGAATGCAGACCAAGAAATCTCCCCAGATCACACTGCCTTGAAAGGACCCAAAATTTCCAAACTTCTAGAACTAATTCTGAAAACAGCAGTGTAAAAAAGTTTTAAGCTTGAGACAGTACTTTTCCACTCCTATCATGCCCATCCCAAACCAGGAAAAGAGTCCAATATTAACATAAATTTCCAAATAAAAAATAAGGTGAAAAATGAGCAAACAAAATGAGTAAAAACAAAAATTACTACGGTGACAAGGAAGACCAAGACAGAAACTCAGAAGACAAATTCAAAACTGCTACATATATGCAGAACCTCTAAGAAAAATGAGAATCAGACACAAGCCCAAAAGAATTCTTGGAAGAGATAAAAATTGATTTTCAAAATCAAGAATAGTAGAGGAAAAAGTAAGAAATGAAATCAAAGGAAAAAATATTTTAAGATAATTAACTACTTGGTATCAGTGGCACAAAAAAATTGGAGAAAATTACAACTTGAAAAATAGAATAGGCCAAATGGAAAAAGATTAGCAAAAGTTCTGCAAATTGAAGTGAGAAGGACCAAAGAAGACTGCACACAGTAACAGCCGTATCGTAAGGATGATCAACTGTGGGAAAACTTAGTCACTCTGATCAAGGCAATGATCCAAGATAATTCCAAAGGACCTATGATGAAAAATTCTGTCAGCCTCTAGAGAGAGCTGATGAACTCTGAAGACAGGTTGAAGAGTACTTTTTTTTTTAACTTTCTCTGTTTTTGGTGTTTTCTTTTGAAACATGGCTGACACAGAAATATATTTTTTTATTACTTCATATGTATAATTGATATCAAATTGCCTATCTTCTCAAGGAAAAGGGAGGGGCAGAAGAGAAGGGGAAAACTTGAAACTGAAAATTTTTTTAAATGTTAAGAAAATTACATGCAATTGGGAAGTATTTTATGAAATAAATGAAAATAATTTTAAAAATAAAATAACTGCAGATAAGCAATATTTATAATAAGGGTAATTCAGTTTTAAGAAGTGGGATTGAAAGCTAACGGAGGAAGAAAGGTCATTTCTGGGACAGAGGAAACAAGAAGGGGATGGTTAGGAAGGGAATCACCTGGGGTCCATAACAGTAAAATTTATTCTTGCCAAACTCTATGCTCAGGTGTTTCTACAATGTAGGTGTATAAGTATCATTAGCAGTGAGTAATTTCAGTGGCCTAGAGCAAAATCTCTTTGCCTAATCCTAGTGGCAATTCAACCCTTACTACCTCCTAATTTCTTCTCATCTATCTTTTTTTATTATTTTTTATTTTTTATTTTTATTTTTATTTTTTTTTAAATAAATTTATTTAACTTTGTACATTCATTTTCACAAGATTTTGGGTTCCAAAATTTTCTCCCCATTTGTCCCCTCCCCCCTCCCCAATACACTGGACATTCTAATTACCCATATCACCAATCTGCCCTCTCTTCTATCATCCCTCCCTTCCCTTACCCCATCTTCTCTTTTGTTCTTGCTACTAGGAAATAAGAAATACAGGTAATGGGGAATAGAAAGTTATCTGGCCCTCATCTATCTTTTAATTTTTATTGACTTCCTATATTTTTAGGATCTGCTGAGCTTTGGCTCTCTTATCTTTTTTTCTTTATTAAGTTCAGATAATCTCATGGATATATCCTAATAATTATTGTGCCAATGTGATTGAATTTATATCAGCTTTCATGCCTCTACACAGAGTAGACACTTAATATATACTTGAAAATTGTGGATCTTATAAATGAAATGTAAATTGCTTGTAGAATGTGACTCAACATTATGTGGGATGCAACTGAATATATCTATAAACCTTTCAAGAGTTTCAGATCCCAAGACATTGTATCCAACTAAGAATGAAGGCCTACATGGTACATTAAAGTCAACATTTTGCCCAAGCTTAATTTGCAAAACCCAAAAGAAGAGGAAGTTCCTTGACCTCCAGTGAGATACACAAAGCCCCACAGTACTTTCCTCTGAAAAACTCAACACTGGTTTCTGTCTAGTGAGATCAGTGATGAACCCATATTTATTTTTGGTCTTCCAAGAACAAACCAAAACAGGAATTCCAACTTTAGAAGTTCTCACCATGAAAATAACAGATATAGCATTTTTCTAGCTGCTGTGTTTTCCAATCTCTGCAGGCCAATTAAGCCTTTTCAAAGCCTCAATGAAAACTAGAAGGTTAATTAAAATGTCTGATTTAAGAGAAAAGAGAGAGACTAAACTGCAGAATTTATATAGAGACAAGTATTCCACTAACTGCCTTTGAATCAACATTTAATTAACAAGGAATATAGCTCAGCACCCTCCCAGTATTCCATCTCTACTCATACACACTGGACCACAGGCTCCAAAGACTCACTCCCTCAAATGAGGCCCAATTAAAGAGCTGCAGTTTTTCTCAGGACTCATTAAACGCTGTGTGCTCCCTCTACCTCAAGATGCCTACTGTTTTCATTTTGCTAAGTGCTGCCCAAGCAAGGCTTCTTTTTGAACTCAGAACTCCTCACCCCACCTAAAACCCTAAAACCTTACTCACATCTTCTCTACCAACACCCATGTAGTAATGTTACTTAGGGCTACTGAAAGAGATTATTATTGAGTTTAATTAATTCTCTGTTGAAAAGGTGGAAGGCATTGGCATATAGTGGAAAGAGGATGAACCAGGAGGCTGGAATGCTGAATTTTACTTCTGGATTTTTCACTAATTTGATTAATTAATTTTAGGGAAGTCATTCCCTCTCTCTTGACCCTATTTCCTGACCATAAAATGAGGGAATTGAACTATATGACTTCTAAAGTAATCTGGGGCTCTAAAATGATATAAATGTGAAAGGTATTTTTTTTACCTTTCCCAGGTAAGATAATGGATATCCTTTATACAGTTCTACACCCATAAGTCTCTACCACTTCTGCAAAGGGAGAGTCTATTTTTCTCTACTTGTCTTCTAGACCAAAACTTGTTCACTATAATTACACATTGTTCAGTTTCATTTTTTTCTTTCTTTCCAAAGCACTTTCCCCACAAAAATCCCATGAGATAGATATTTAAGGCATCATTAATCCCATTTACAGATGAGGAAAACTGAGGCTCAGAGTAGTTCTTTCACTTGTCCGTGACCCCATGAAATGTAATACGGTTTAGTAGATAAAACACTGGTCTAATGATGAGGAAGACCTAAGTTCAAAATCTAGCTCTGACTCATACTTGAACCTGTGACCCTGGGTAAGTCACTATAACACTTTGGTGCTCTAGACAATTTTCTAAGACCCTAAGTTGCAGAGAATTTGCTTACCTTCATTGGCAGAGAATTTCCTCATCTAACATTGCCCGTGCCAATGAAAACACAGGTGCATTGTTAACCTTAAGCAATTTGAGGAGAAGTGGGGTCAAGACTTGAACTCAGGTCTCCAGATTAAAAGTCTGTCCTTTGACTTTTCTATTATACCATATATTACACATTTAGAGCTGGAAGGAAACTTAGAGATCATCGATTCCAATATTCTCATTTTATAATTAAGGATACTAAAATTTCCAAAAATAAAGCGACTTCCCCAAGGTCACACAGGTAGAAGATGGCAGATGTGAGAGTGAAATCTAAGGCCTCTGACTCCTAATTCAGTGTTCCTTTCATAAACCATGCTGCTCATACATTCTATTTCATCTTGTTGATTTCAGTGTAGCATTTTAACCTGTCAAGATAATTTTGAATCTTGATTCAGTCATCTAGAGTATTAACTACCCTTCCTATCTTTGAGTCATCTGCAAATTTAATAAGCATGGTTTCTATGTCTTCAAGTTATTGATTAAAATGTTAAACAGGAAAGGGCATATTCATAAACCCTTGTGAGTATGAATCGACATTTATTTTTCTTGTTAAAAATTGGGCACCCTTTGACTGGTTAATGAAGCTGAGCATGGCTGGCTTTGCACAAAGAGACAGCTGCCCAAGGAGATGATGTTAGAAGTGTTAGGAAGCCCCGTATTTGATCTTTCTTGAAAATCTCCCACCTGTGACCAGATACTTGAAATTTCTTTAAAGACCAAACCATAATTAGAGATCAGGCTTAAAATTCAAATAGACTTATAAGAGATGATAGAGTAGCTGATTTTCTCTAGAAGTTACAAATGAAATGAAAAGTTGTTTTCTTGGCAGTCTGTTTTTATAGATAGAGAGGGACAGGGATGACACTGGAGAAAAGGGAATATAAAATAGAGACTTTTGCCTCTGAAAACAAACTTCACCTACTTTAGAAGTGTGCCCAACTAAAGATAATTCACTGGTCAACATAACCACAAATTGGGGGTTCTTTCTATTCTATGAACCTTGGGTTTTCCTTCCCATTTCTAATAGCATGGTCTGTCAGATTGCATTTGTCAGGTATCTGTTAGGTGTTGAGCACTCCAGGGAGAGAGAAAATAAATAGGAAACCATGTCTGTCTTCAAAAAATTTACTTGTCTTGTTGGGAAGACAGGACCAAAACATATGAAGGAAAGGAAAATGGAAGGGAAGGGAAGGGAAGGGAGGAAGAAAATTTAAGTATTTACTATATGCCAGGCATTATGCAAATGCTTGGGATAAAAATATAAAAAGGGTAGACATGAGAATAATAAGTACAGAAATAATAATTGAATTCACAGTAAGTGGATCACCAAGTACAAAGGAAGAAAAGAGGAACCAGGACAGAATCCCATGGAATACCCATGGTTAGTGGGCATGATCTGGACAAAGAACTAACAAAGGAGAATGGCTATATATAAAGTATAATAATAACATAATAGGAAATGTTAAAAGAAGGAAAGCAAATCAGTACAGCAAACATTTTAAAAATATTGAATATGCTGGATGCTCTGTTTACACATGGAAATACTTAATACGTATGACATGGCTCCTAAATTCAGTTAGCCAGTGAACAGTGTTTATTAAATGCTTACTACATGCCAAGGAGTACCAGGGATAGAAAGAAAAAAACTGTTCCTGCTCTCATAAAGCAGACACTCACATAGAGGAGACAACATACGAATAATCAGGTACATAAAAGATATTAACAAGGTAAATGGAAGGGAGTCTTAGAGGGAACAGAGTAGAGAAGGAAAGGAGCAAATATTGTTGGGAAATAGTTAACAAATTAAATAAAAATACAATAGAACAGAGATAATGTTAATTTGTGATTTTCTAAATCTAAATCTAAACTGTGACCCACAAGGATCCTTATATTATTTGGTTTAGTGGCTTGTCTGTATTTGAATTTGATACCCCATCGAGATAGTGCATCCCATCAACCTAACAGAAATTCCTTCTGCAAGTTGGTAGAGAGTGATTTCTGTCCAAAGGAATGATTTAAATGTTCACTTGAGAGCAGAAAGTGTCTCTTGAGAAGGATCTCCACTCCTCAAAGGGTTCCATGAAGGTGTGTTCTAGGTTATACTGGGATGATGTAGACATAAAGGCACTGTACATGAAAATGTTCATAAAGAATATGTGCAATTACTACTAGCAAGGTAAGCCCTTATAAATCTGCTGCTAGATAAATCAAAGGAATCAGAAATGGTGAAAATGAAAACCACAAAGGCAATGAAAGGGAAAGGTTTTCAGACCATCCAGGGCTGTGTTTGGAACCCAGTAAATTAAATACTTGGGAAACACAACAAGGTAGAGAACAAAATAGTTGAGTTTTTTTTTTCATTAACTGAGCTAAGCCAAACTGAACACAAAGAAAAGCTCCAATTTGGTTTCTATAAAGTGTTTTAGCTGAACAAACAGAAGCTGTTATTAGACAAAGCCTCAGCTGTACCTTTTTAATGCTCAGTTGTGCCCTTTTCCATCTTGGTTTCCTAAATAGAACCCGCTTTGGTTAGACAAACCAAAAACAAACAATTCCCCCTGTCTGAAGACACAAAATAGTAATTTACATTTAAGTCTGAGGTTTACAACACATATTCTTCTTAACAACTCTGTGCATTAGAGGACATGTTATTAATCCCATTTTACAGAAAAAGAAACTGAAGTACAGAGAAATTGAGAGCAAGATAAATTTCTCCCCAAGCAATAGAGGAACATCGTGAAAGGGTTCCTAGACTCTGAGTGTCTATGAAAGTGATACCTTAGACCCAAAGACAAAGGAGAGGAAATTTTATTGGGCATGCATTGTTTAGGGAAAGTGTGGGTTTCTGAGGTTTACAAAAAAAGAACTTTATATATCTCATGACATTTGAGCTTCACAAAAACAAGTATTACAAGTGATATCAGCCCCATTTTACAAGTATTTAGTTGGGGGGATGGGGAGAACTGATCAGGAGAGCTCTGGTAGTTTAATTCACCCCTACCTCCCCCCCACACCCCACCCCACTCCCAGATTAGATGATGAAATCATAGAAGATAAAGAACATGAAACAGAGATCACTAAGGGATGAACAATATGGAAAGAAGAGCTTACTTTGTAAGCTTATTGTGTTATAAGATTTATGGGTATCCAATGAAAATCAGTTGAATTAAAGGCTCAGTTGATAGAGCCTGCAGTCAGTAAGATCTAAGTTCAAATCAAGCCTCCAACACTTACTAGTTGTGTGTTTCTGGGCAAGTCACTGAACCTCTCTTTCCCTTGTCCCTCTAGAGAAGGAAATGGCAAACCACTCCAGTGTCTTTGCCAAGAAAGCCCCACAGACAGTATAGGTGTGCTGCGATCCCCAGGGTCACAAAGAGACAGGTATAGACCTGACCGACTGAGATAACAAGTCTTCAGAAGGTCTTGATTCTGACGGTTCTTTAAAAAGAGAGACACACTGTCTAAGCCAGTCAGTCATAACGGAATAAATGTGACCCTCGGGAAGAGAGAAGAACCCGTAAGAAGGAATAGTTTCTTATCAGAGGAGAAGGGAAGGATTTCCTTCTTCCTCCCTGCCCCTCTAGGCAGAGCCATCTTGCTTGTCTATCTTGTAGCAGAGTTACTCATCCAGTAGGAGACATCATATCCAGTGGGGAGCAGGTGCAAAAATTGAGCAAACAAGCAGCTGAGATGAGTATGACTTCTGTGAGGAAGAGGGCCAGCCCTGCTCATTCAGAGTGAGGTATAAAGAAAAATAAGGCCAGGATACTCAGCTTTAGTAATGAGCTCAGCAGAGATGCTGCATAACCTGGGGGAGGGAAAGAGAGGGGAAGCAAAATGAGGACTCCATGCTGGAATCACTACCTTTCCTCACCTCTGCCCCAGCTGCCTTCAAGACTCAACTCAAATCCTACCTTCTATAGGCCGCCCTTTCCCAGTGTCCCCAAGATGCTGGTCCTTTCTTCTCTGAGACAACCTTCCATCTATACCATATATATCTCTTGTGCAAGCTTAGCTATTTGCATGTTTCCTCTCACATTAAAATGTGGACTTTTTTAGGGTAGGAAATGTTTTTACTTTTTTCAGCCCCTAGCTCTTACCACAGGCCTGGCACATAATAAACATTTGATAAATGTTTATTGATTGCCTAACTACAGTGCCAGAGGTTTAAATTGCCTATGCCTCATGTGCTCCCAAAGGGTGTGTCTCTTTCCTAATGTACTCTAAATGTTTTTCTTCTCTTACTATTGATGCATTTGTGAGAGTGTACCCAGGTTCATGGTAAAATGGTGAGGGGATGTTTTGTAGCTTCTGGTCTTATGATGCCATTTCTGTTACTGCCTGTCTTTAAAGCTAATTATATTTCCTTGTTGACTATTAAAGCTAAGCACAAGGGTGGGGGCTCATGAGTTATAATTTTAGCCATGTGAACCCAAAGAGGACCTTGAACCTGGGGCATTTGGCCCCCTGAGGACTCAGTCTGCAAGAGAGAGTGGTTAGAAAGTAGTCCTGGAGGGTTACTACATACAAATAAGGAAACTGAGGTTCATGCTGCTTCATCTGACAAGGTTAGATAACAGAACCATTAATTCTTTATCCCTGGAAGCAATGCCTCTTTTATTTATTCTAAATCACATTAGATTTTGTTTTTAGGCTATCATATTTTATTGTTGATTTGTACTGAGTTTGCAGTCAGTCTACCAAAAGGCCCCATTTTTTTCAGATAAACTGCTATTTAACCATTTCATTTCATAACTTTTTTCATTTTGTAATCTTGATTTCCTATTACATTTAATCTTATTATATTTGACTCAATTTTCTAAACTGTCAAGATTGTTTTTATTCTGAATTCTATCAAATGTGTTGGCGATCACCCCATTTTCTCCCATATGCAAATTTGATGAGTTACCATCCATGCCTTTATCTAAACTTTTATTTGAAAATAAGGCTTCTCCATGCTTTTTTTAGCATGATAACTTTAAGCCATGTTGCCTTCAAAGAGGACAAACACAACATCAAGGTCAACTAAGGCACTGATGGTAAATACTTCAACTTGAAAAAGCTACAAGCCAAGACTGAAGGGATTTTTTGTTTGCAGATGATTGTGCATTCAATGAAGTCTCTGAAGCTGAGATGCAATGAAATATGGATCAGTTCTGTGCTACTTGTGCTAATTTTGGTCATCTTTGAACCAGGGTAGATAAGAAGCACTTCCTACTCCCCACTCCCCATTTTCCCCTCCATTGTAAAAACTCTTTATATCTTTTCTATGCAAGGTAATTTTTTCCATTCTTTCTCTCCTTTCACCTTTTTACCAGTGACCCTCTCTTTCTCATCTTTCCATTCTTCTTTTAAGATCTTCTCAACATAATAGACACACATTCATATCATTTGTCTAAGTCGATAACTTCTAACTGCCCTAATGATGATGAAGTTCTTCAGGTTTGTATGCATTATCTTCTTATATGGAATTGTAAGCATTTAATCTGGTGAAATCTTGTATGGTTTCTTATTCATGTTTTTTTTTATACTTCTCTTGTATTTGAATATCAAATTTTCTATTCAGCCCTGGTCTTTTAATCAGAAATGCTTGACAAACTCAGTTTCAGTATATGTTTGGTTTTTCCTCCTACAGGATTATGCTCAGTTTTGCTGGGTAAGTTATTCTTAGTTCTAGTGTCTTTGAATTCTATAAAACCATATTCTAACCCCTCTGCACCCTTATAGTGGTAGCTGTTAAATTTTGTGTGACCTTGACTGTGACTATATAGTATTTGAACATTTTTTTCAGGCTACTTTATTTACTCTTTGATTTTGGAGCTCTCAAATTTATCTATACTATCCCTGGGAGGATTTATTTGGGGATATCTTTCAGGAGGTGAACAGTTGATTCTTTTATTTCTTTTACTTTGCTCTCTTTTCTAAGATATCTGGAAAATTTTTCTTCATAATCTTAAAATAGGCTCTTTTTCTTAAATGATCTATTCTCAATCAATTTTCCAGGTCAGTTGTTTTTCTGAAAAGATATTTGATATTTTGTTTTATTTTTTCAGTCCTTTAATTTTGTTTTATTGGGGTTTTTTGATGCCTTGTGGAGTCATTAACTTCTACTGAGCAATTTTTATTTTTGTAGAGTTATTTTTGAGGTTTTATAACTTATCATTTGGCCAATTCTGATTTTTAAGGATTCACTCATTCATTTCTCTATCTATCTATCTGTCTGTCTGTCTGTCTATCTATCTATCTTTGCCAGGCAATCAGGGTTAAGTGATTTGCCCAGGGTCACACAGCTAGAGCATGCCAGGTGTCTGAGGCCAGAGTAAACTCAGATCCTCCTGACTCCAAGGACATTGCTCTGTCCACTGTACCATCTAGGTGCCCCCAAGATTTATTTTCTTCAATATTTTTGTTCCTCAAACCAAGCTGCTAATTCTTTTTTTCATTGTTTTCCTCCATAGCTCTCATTTATTTCTCTAATTTTTCCTCTACCATTTTGATTTGTTAAAATCTTTTTTCCTTTCTTTTTTTATATCTTTTGTTAACTCTTCTATGAATTCTTGTTGGACATACATCCAATCTCTATTTTTCTTTGAAACTTTGCCTGTAAATATTTTCAAGTCTGTTTTTTTCTGAGTTTGCAGTTTGCTCATTTTCCAGCCTACTTCCTGATTTTGGATTTTATGTTAGAGTTGGCCTCTGCTTATCTCTAGGGGAAATGACTAGCTTATGCTTTTGCCTACTGTGCTTTCATGGCTCAATCTGGAGCCCTATAGATTTTTCTGTGCCTCAAAATCCTGTGACATCTGACAGATGACTTATCGGTGCCCTCCTGGTCTGTGTTTTGATTCTTACCCAAGTAGGATCCTACTCCTTTGTGACTGTAACCACTCCTCTGTTCCATGGACTAAGACCAGGAACTGGGTAATTGATGACCTAGATGACAAATGACATATGATCCTATGCCCAGTGCTGACCAGGTGTTTAGTCCCTTTACTCTCTCTGGACATTGGTGCTGCTACAACAACAACCACTGTGTCACGCTCTTGGCCAGCCCCCACTGGTGTTCATGGACCACTTTTTTTTATCTTCCTAAGCTGCCCTGAGTTGGAAAAAAAAAGTAACTCACTGTGACTTTTTCTTGACTTTGCCCCTCAGAATGTTCAATGTTTTCTGTAGTTGTTTTGAGAGGTTTGGCAGTTGCGATTTTTTTACTCCACCATCTTGACTCTTTCCCCGCTCCAACTTATATTGTCTCAATATCAGCAATAAATTAAGCAAATCCTCCAACACCCTATGTAGACTCTCTGTTGAGAATTTATGGGAAGACAGAGATAAAAGTTATGTAGGATGGGCTATCTGAGACAACTTCCAAATTGATGAGATCACAGATGCATCTGAATGTTAAGCCAGTACAATTTGGAACACTATCCAAAGTAGGTTAGTAGTAACTAACTAAAGTATCAGCAAGACAATATTTCAAGATTATTTCACCTAAAAGGTCGTCGGTTTCATTGCATTGGCTCCAGGATAGTGTTCTATTGAGGTTCCAGTCAAGAATGATATTTAGGGAGTGGATAAGAAGAAATATGACACTATCGTGGCTGCAGCTAGAATTCCTGTCTGCACCATACCATTTCATATATATATACATACATACACACACACACACACACACGTGTGTGTGTGCGTGTGTACACATATTATACATGCATATTATAAGATAGATAAATAGTTGGGGGGGTTATAGATATTATAATGACCCATAGCTTTGATACTAAGTTGTGGATTTGACACCAAAAAAATGGTCTGTGGATAACTATAGGCCTTACAAATCTCCACAGGAGTATTAGCTAGCTATGATCATCTCCAGTGGAGGAAAAAAATCCCTCTAAAAGAGGGAGGAAATTTGGCACAAATGTGAACTCAGATTCTTGCAAATGTTTCTTCTGCTGGGGAATATTTACAGAGAGAGAATGTTTCCTAAGGGTATGAGAAGAATGGACATAATAATGAAAATAAGCAGTCACAACAGCAATAAGTCACATTAAGATTTCCAAAGTACATTAACAAAGAGCTATTAGGCAGCTTGAATATTATTTACAAACAAAGAAATTGAGGCAAAGCAAGAGTTAGTGACTTGCCCAGGGCCACTTACTTTCTAATTCTAGTAATTGTATTTTCCACGCACTGCAACACTTTGCAAGAAAAACTAGATGCGAAATCAAATAATCTCTGCAGCATAAGGGCTTGTTCACTTTCCCAGGCTAGGATCAATTGTAGGGAGGTTCTAAATGTATATGATCATTCATCTCTTTGGAGAATTCTTTTTCTTTTCCTCCTAGCTGTTGGCAAGTTTGTTTAGTCCTGACAAGCCCTTTTACTGGTCCTCTGCCTTATAACCTGTAACCATTTAGTTATGCTCTGCTAACCAGGCTCATTACTTCTGAAGAACTCAAGAAGCAGGTCATATGAATGAACGTTTCTTCCAGGTACCAAGGCGATCTTGCCCCTATAGGCTTCTCCCTACACACTATGGCATTGTGGGGAAAACCTTTTGTGCTCAGTCAAGTCCAAGCAGATTGGATCTTGCCTTATGGGGTCATGCTCCTGTCATTTACTCCATTCAAGTCATAGCAACATTAACAGTAGTAGTAATGGGTAGAGATTCAAAAAAATCCTTTCATCCCAAAGGATGTCAAATTACCTTATATATGTCTTGCCCTAGATGAGAAACATTCACCTAGCAATGAAAAACACCCCTGGAGAGGGAAAAAGTAGCAATGTAGCAATACTGTGTTGCATGACCAGAAAAAAATTGAGCTGGCAAGAATTCAAAAACACAATGCTAATTTGGGCCCAAATGTATGGTAGACACTCACAAATGTTCAGCAATGATACTAGGGATGGAGAGGGTGCTGAGGATTAGAAAGTGAGTGAGAAAACATACATATTTTTAAATGATGTTGCATATACAGGATTTCAGAGTTGCTATACTATACTTGTCCATATTTGAATTGTGCCAGCATCAGTTTATCCCACACCACACATTCTTTCTTCCACCTTTGAGAAGCAGGGAGGTGGTATAGAGCATAGAATACTAGATTTCAAGTCAGGAAGATCTGAGACACCCACTGGTGGTGGGATCATGATGTAAAGATTAAAAAGCTTCAAAAGACATAATTTCTGAGTAATTTAATAATTTTATTAATAAGGTCAGCAGGCAATTAATAAAAGGATGGTCAGTTGGCCCTCTCTTCTAGAACAAAGACAATCAGTGGTGGTGGGATTATAGTTTGTATACCCTTTGAAGAAATAAAGGACTGTTAGTGACAACATGTCACCTTTGGACAGTGAAATTATGTCTACTCAGATCACAGTCTTGGACTATCTAGACAAAAGGTTCAGTCTCCACCCAAGCTTGAGTAGAACATAATATTCTCCTCCACATTAGATGAAATTACTTTTAAGGATGGATGGGGTCTGACCAAGAAAAGGAGAGTTAACACAATCTTGTTGTAATAATGTCCTTTAAGAAAACTGAACTTCTTAAAATAAGGAATTTATAAAAAGGGGAGACTTCTGAATCTCCCCCAAATATTGGTTATTAATAATCATTTCTCTCAATTAGAAAGTTGCTTACCTTATAACAGCCTGTTTCTTCATCTATGAGATGAAGATAAGAGCAGTGCCAACATCATGAAATTGTTGTGAGGATCGAATAAGATATGTAAAGCTCTTTGGAAATCGTTATGTGCTACATAAATGTTAGTTATTATTCTAAGCAGATCTTTCCACTTATAAGACTTCAAAATGCACCTTAGAGGAAGGAAGTAGAGGTCTGTGTTACTTAGAAAAGATGGAGTGGCCCTCTTAAAATGACCTTGAGACTTTCCTATGACAGAATCTCCTTGTTAGATGCAATGACTTGTGTGTGTTCATGTGTGCGTGCGTGCGTGCGTGAGAGAGAGAGAGAGAGAGAGAGAGAGAGAGAGAGAGAGAGAGAGAGAGAGAGAGAGAGATTGGGTTTAACATCACAGAGACATGGAGTACAAAGAGTTATAGATGAATATTTAACACTTGTGTTAGCTGATGTGTCTCAGATTTTTTAGTACCTTTGCTAGATATTTTTTGTGCAACATTCAGAAATCATCTCAACAATGCTTTTTGTTGGTGGATAAGTAGGATTGTATTTGCGCTTATACGTACACATTTTTATATCATATATGTGTGTACATCTATCTGTCTGTCTGTCTATCTATCTATCATCATAACACAAAAATGTCCACACCGATCCTTCCTAAAATCCTTGTATGCTTTATATTTTTATAGCTTAAGTTTGAAACAGTATGATGGAAATGATCATAATATAGTTTGGACTTTAACGATTTTTTGTTGCAGATATGCTACAGACTAGATTCTATTTCTTATTTCAGATCCTATCAACAATTAGAAAGCTTCTCTTGGATGATATTGGAAACAAACTTCTCTAGCTGGCGGAATTGGAGTCTATATCAACTACAAGATAAAGAAAGAAACATAAAGAGCCTTTGAATAGCATTTAAACATAACATTGAGTGATAAGAAAGCACAAAAGTTTAAACTTCTCCGCTCTGTGTTATATACCAGTGCTATAACTAAGGAAAAGCCAAAGAAGCATTGTGTCAGGTCATCAAAATTTAAAGGGCATTGATAATATTTGCACTCCTTCAGTAGGTAAAAATAATTGCATTTTGCATGTAATTATCAAGAATAATTATTTAAAATAAGAAGCTAACATAATAATCTTCCTTCCTTCAGGAGCCATATGCAAAATGAGTTTTGGGGTGGCCTGATCCTTTCTTTTTACCTTCCTCAATCAAAGCCTCTGATAAAAAGTGTCTTGGGTCTCCAGTAGTCCCTGGCCATAATAGGCAAGGCTCTCTGTTTCCCTGATAAAGGGAAGTACCCCTGAGTCTCTCCCTCCACTGGGTCTTGTATTCCAAAATTCAAAGTGTCTCCCCATCCCCAGCAGTTCTTACTCTAGATGACAAAATTACTGACTAGGAGTCTATTGAAAATTCCCTATCCCCAACCCCACCTCTCTCTCTCTCTCTCTCTCTCTCTCTCACACACACACACACACACACACAGCACATACACATTGTTCCACAATACCATTAATTTGCTCTTGAAGATCAACAAAAGGTAGAGAGTACTTAAAGAGGGTCATGGGATCAATCAAATAAGCAACAAGAATTTATTAAGCACCTATTCTGTAACAGGCCCTGTGCTAAGCCCCAAGGATACAAATAAAAAACTTAAACAACTTCACCTATCAAGGAATTTACATTCCATCAGATAACTTTCTCCCATTTGAAGAGGTCTCTTTTATTTTTTTAATTTTAAATTTATTTATTTATTTTTAGTTTTCAGCATTAATTTCCACAAGACTTTGAGTTCCAACTCTTCTCCCCATTTCTCCCCTCCCCCACCCCAAAACACCACGCATTCTGATTATCCTTTCCCCCAATCTGTCCTCCCTTCTATCATACCCCTCCCTTCCCCTAGCCCCATTTTCTCTCTTTTCTTGTAGGGCAAGATAGATTTCTATACCCCATTATGTGTATTTCTTACTTCCCAGCTGCATGCAAAAACAATTCTCAACATTTGTTCCTAAAACTTTGAATTCCAACTTCTCTCCCTTCCTCCATCCCTTCCCATCCCCACTGAGAAGGCAGGCAAGTCAATATAGGCTATACATGTGTGGTTATGCAAAAGACTTCCATAACAGTCATGTTGTGAAAGACTAACTATATTTCCCTCCATCCTATCCTGTCCCCCATTTATTCTATTCTCTCTTTTGACCTTGTCCCTCCCCTAAAGTGTTCTAATTACTCC
The DNA here is from genome assembly GCA_028658325.1 of Potorous gilbertii. Classification (NCBI taxonomy): domain Eukaryota; kingdom Metazoa; phylum Chordata; class Mammalia; order Diprotodontia; family Potoroidae; genus Potorous; species Potorous gilbertii. The sequence continues at coordinate 297,930,090 of CM053771.1, forward strand.
CTCCTCCCATTTGCCCTCCTTTCTATCATCCCCCCACACCCCACTTATCCACTTCTCCCCTACTTTCCTATAGTGTAAGATAGATTTTCGTAACAAATTGAGTGTGCATGTTGTTCCCTCCTTAAGCCAAATATGATGAGAGAAAGCTTCACTTTTTTCCTCTCACCTCCCCACTTTCCTCTTCCATTGACAAAGATTTTTCTTGCCTCTTTTATGAGAAATAATTTACCCCATTCCATTTCTTCCTTTCTCCTCCAAATATATTCCTCTATTGCCCCTTAATTTTATTTTTTTAAATATCATCCCTTCCTCTTCAATTCACCCTGCACTCTCTGTCTGTGTGTGTGTGTGTGTGTGTGTGTGTGTGTG
>CM053771.1:297930558-297969199 GCA_028658325.1 Potorous gilbertii
TGAGAAAACTTTCAAGAGTTACAAATATTATCTTTTCATGTAGGAATGTAAACAGTTCAGATTTAGTAAGTCCTTATGATTTCTCTTTCCTGTTTACCTTTTCATACTTCTCTTGATTCTTGTGTTTGAATGTCAAATTTTCTATTCAGCTCTGGTCTTTTCATCAAGAATGCTTGAAAGTCCTCTATTTCATTGCATGACCGTTTTTCCCCTGAAGTATTATATATTCAGTTTTGCTGGGTAGGTGATGCTTGGTTTTAATCCTAGTTCCTTTGACTTCTGGAATGTCTTATTCCAAGCCCTTTGATCCCTTAATGTAGAAGCTGCTAGATCTTGTGTTATCTTGATTGTATTTCCACAAGACTAGGATTGTTTCTTTCTGACTGCTTGCAATATTTTCTCCTTGACGTGGGAACTCTGGAATTTGGCTACAATATTGCTAGGAGTTTCTCTTTTCAGATCTCTTTCAGGAATTGATTCAGTGGATTCTTTCCATTTCTATTTTACCCTCTGGTTCTAGAATCTCAAGGCAGGTTTCCTTCATAATTTCATGAAAGATGATGCCTAAACTCTTTTTTTGATCATGGCTTTCATGTAGTCCCATAATTTTTAAATTGTCTCTCCTGGATCTATTTTCCAGGTCAGTTGTTTTTCCAGTGAGATATTTCACATTATCTTCAATTTTTTTGTTCTTTTGATTTTGTTTTGTAATTTCTTGGTTTCTCATACATTAGCTTCCATTTGCTCCATTTTCATTTTTAAAGAGCTATTTTATTCACTCCTTTTTCATTTGGCTAATTCCTCTTCTTAAAGCATTCTTGTCCTTTTGTCATTTGAGTTAGTCTATTTTAAAGGTGTTATTTCTTCAGCATTTTTGGGGGTCTCCTTTAGGAAGTTGTTGGTTCGCTTTTCATGATTTTCTTGCATTGTTCTCATTTCTCTTCCCAATTTTTCCTTCACCTCTCTTACTTGACTTTCAAAATCCTTTTTGAGCTCTTCCATGGTCTGAGACCATTGCATATATATTTTTGAGTTTTTGGATGCAGAAGTCTTAACTTAAGGATGGAAGAAAATAACTGTTCACCAAGAAAGTAACCTTCTAGAATTTTGTTTTTTTTCCCTTTGGGGGGGACCTTTTCCCAGCTAGTTACTTGACTTTTGAGTCCTTTGTCAAAAGGAGGATATACTCTAGGTATCTGTAAGTTCTCAGTTCCTCTAATGTGGCACAGTCAAAGGCCTACACTCTGGTATGGGAGAAACCACAAGCTTTTCTGCCCAGGATCTGAGAATAAGGTTCCCTCTCCACAACCATCTCCAGCTCTACCATGCCAGTACTCCCCCTCACCCCACAGCCACCACTCCAGGGCTGAGATCCAGATCAGCAGCTCGATTCCCCCAGGGTCTTTAGGCAGAGGGCTGCAACAATAGATGATGCTGCTGCCTGGGGCTGGGGATAGAGCAGGACCCTGCTCCCTTCTCACCCAGTTGAAAGAGATTTCTCACTGACCTTTGAAGTTATCTCTGGCATTTATGGGTTGAAGAATCTCAGAACTACAGCTGCTGCCAGGGATTCCACCCCCTAAGGCCTGTTCTAGTCCTATCTTTGCCATACTGGGCCAAGGCTAGGCTGCACCCCTTGGACTGTGCTCTGCTCTGAACCCAGTGTAATAGACCTTTCCTGTTGGCCTTCCAGGCTGCCTTGGGCTGGAAATCTCTTTCACTCTGTCGTTTTGTGGTTTCTTCTGCTCTAGAATTTGTTTAGAGTCATTTTTTTCAGGTATTTTATGGGCTGTGAGGGGAGAACTTCTACAGGTCCTTGAAGAAGCTCTCCTACTAGATCCTAAAAGTGGGAGATATTTCCTCAGGCTTAAGTGGAGTGGGGGTGGGAAAGTTTTAGTAATGTACACATACCAAGATTTCTGGCAACCCTGAATTACAATGCAACGCCTGAGGAGAAAGGGGAGTATCATATTGTGCCATGCTTGTGTATTTGTTGAAGAATTCTCCTATCTCAATACCCACCTGGCTAATACAGCTTATGCTGCACATTCTTATCAAATCTCAGCTTAAAGTTTTCTGGGAGATGAGAGAAAACACCATTCTTCTATACATTGTATCATACCTGTTTTGGGGTAACATTAGTTTTGTGACACTAGTTTAATTTCCAGGCTACACGTACTCCATCCATAAATAACAGGGATAAGAACTAGATCTGTGATTTTATTGGTATCAAGAGCTCCAGGGTGAAGAAACTCTCTCTAAAAGTCTCCTTATCTTCTATATAACTCATCTAAGAGTTACATCTAAGAGTTGCCTAAAAAAAACTTGAAGGTCATGTGACCTGCCTAGGGTCACATAGACAGTATATGTCACAAGCAAGACTTGAATTCAGTTCTTCTTGTCATTAAGGGCAGTTCTCTAAAACAGTTTAATTGATGCCAGGATAATTACAGTGCCTATTATTGGAAATGGCAAAGGTATAGGGAGCACATCACAAGTTTCTAAAGAAAAGACAGTCAGTCTAGAAATATCTGATTTCTTTTCAACATGAACAAATTTATACATTTATATTAATGTCAAAATTATTATTACTATTTAATACCTTCACTGGTACTAGTTAGCCATGTTTCTATGATGGCTGAAAAGAGTCTGCCTCCTCTGTCCTTATCTACCTCCTTTGTCATCTAAACATGGGAAAATGCCTTCATCCTTGATCATGTGGTCGGATTTTCCCTCTGGGAAGCTCTTATTGCAGGAGATCATCTCTTCTCACTCACCCTCCCCAGACCTCTTCACCTTTCACTGTAAGCAAGGTCAACTGAGAATGAGATTCCATGCTTGAAGTTGTCGGTGAGCCAGGATGAGAGCTCCTCAATTCTCAAAGGGGCAGCTGCTAGATGTAGGGAGGGAAGATAGGGAGGGCCAGGGCTAAGAGTATGCAATGCATCTAATAGTGTAGTCTTCTTAATCAAAGGAATCAAATTCATAATTGTTAGAAGGTCATCACATATCTGCTTGAGGCATTTGGTTAGTTTTAAGTACTAGGACCTAAATTTTCCACAAAGTTGACATTTTTGTAGCAATTTTAAGTTAACCCATAGGAAATCCATTATAGACATTTCATGTAAGCCTCACATAAAGCTTGTGAGATAGATACTACCACTATCATCATCATCAACAACAACACATTTATTAAGCACTGTGCTAAGTGCTGTGGATACCAAGAAAGAGAAAAAACTTCCTATCTTCAAAGAGTTCATATAATCTCCATTTTACAGACAGGAAACTAGGGTTTTGAGTTGTTAAGTGGCTTATCTATCCATGACCACACAGCTAAGATGGAATTTGAACCAAGGTCTTTCTAACTCCTAAGTCCACAGTGCTACCCACTAGATCACATTTCCTCTCAAGGTACTATTATTGCCTATGAAAACAATTTAGATCTTCAAAGAATATCCTATTGGTCTGAAGAATGCCATAAAAATGATAGAAAAGCTGGACAGCTTTGAGGGCCAAAGTTTGATCTAATTATGTTCTTAAAATGGTATATATTATGTTATATATTCTTAAGATGAAAAACACATGGTACATAATAGAGACCTTCAATTTCATGTATTTTTTTCTGTTCTATATTGTTGTTATTCAGTCATTTCATTCATGTCTGACTCTTTATGACCCCATTTTGGGTCTCCTGGCATAGATACTGGAGTGGCTTGTCATTTCCTAATCCATCTCATTTTACAGATGTGGAAACCAAGGCAAACAGGATTGAGTGCCTCATGGCAATTCTGTTGAAGTTTGCTAGGTTCAGAGAAGAATATTTTAAAAAACTACTCAAAGGAAATCTAAGACGAGTTTTAAAAGAAACTATTCAAAGGAAATCTAATGTAATAGGAAGCACCTGAAGTAGGAAACTTGGGTTCAGGTCCCAACTCTAGCACTTACTAATCCTTAACCTTTTAACCAGGGCATGTAGCAATTCAACTTAATTTTTCTCACCTGTAAAATGAGAGGGTCTAAGTCCTTTCCAACCAAATTCTACAAAAAGAATTTATCTTAAGATCATAGATTCAGAGCTAGAAGACTAGAGGCTTCAGAAATCAGGTACTACAAACCCTCATTTTAGAGATGAGGAAAATGAAGTCGAGGGCAGAGATTTACTTAAGGCCACACAGATAGTAGCACAGTTAAGATATGAATCCACATCTTTCCATTCCAGAGACTATGAGCTGCGCTGTACTGACTCTAACTGTCCTCTCTAGAAAAGAGAGCATTATTTATAAAACCATGAAGGAAAGGGATTTTCGTGAAAAACCAATCTAAGGGGAAAAGTTCAAGGTTCTAAGTATGGAAAGCTAAGTTCAGTTATGATAAAAAAAAATAAGGAAGAGTTTGCAAATACAGATGTTCCAGGATTGGGGTAGTCAAAGATCTTATTTTCTTTGAAAGAGAAAGTAACCAGTAAAGAAAAAAAAAGGAAGAAAGAACATTTTACTCTCACAGCAGGACAGTTTGCCAGAAAAATGAAACATCCTCAGGATTTAGTGAAGCTTACTAATTATTAATGAGGTAAAAGAAGCTTGGGGTAGCTAGGTGGCCAATAGAGAGAGTGCTGGGCTTGGAGTAAGAAAGATTCATCTTTCCGAGTTCAAATCGGACTTCAGATACTTACTAGCTGTGTGATCCTGGCCATGTCATTTAACTGCTTTTGCCTCAGTTTCCTTATCTGTAAAATGAGCTGGACATAGAAATGGCAAATCACTCCAGTATCTCTGCTAAGAAAACTCCAAATGAGGACACAAAGAGTTAGACATGACTGAAAAAGGACTAAACATCATAAGGTACCTTAGAATGAAAGGATACATATAATTTTTTTCTTGGAAGACTTAGATTCTAAAATCACCTTAATGTCACTCAGTGATTATTGGGTGTATTTTTAAAAGCCAGCCCTGATTTTTCACAGTCTAGGAAACCATGCCTGTCTCCAAACAAAGCAGCTGCTGACATTGACAAGAGTTTCTCCATCATTCCTCGGGCATGGGGCTCCATGGACAGATTCGTGACCCTCAGGCGGAATTAGTTTTCTGAAGGTTCTAAATTTTCTTTGGAGGACAAGTGTTCTGTACAGAGACATTTAACCCTTGTTCTGAGACGTGAATTTTAACCTCTAAGCAGAGGAATGCATCAATGTAAAGATGACAGCCGCAGCTTCCCAGGTTTCATTGAATTCCTGGTCTCTCCCTGATCTCCTGAGGACTAGAGGTCAGACTTCTCTTAAAGGGGCAGCAACACAAAATGAAATGGAGCTGGTCACTGACTATTTACTTTATGTCTGTAAAATAAGTAAAATTAAGGTAGGGTACTGGTCCAGGACAACAAAAGGTATGTTTTAGACTGTCTCTGCACTGGAAATAGTTCTTTCTTTGCCCTGGTTTTCCTTGCTTTTCTGAAGTCTGATGGGGCAACTTTCATGTCAGAGTCATTCCATGGCTCTCATAGGAGCACAGATTTGGATTTGAAAGGGTACTCAGAAGCTGTAAAGTTCAACATCTTCATTTAAACATTTAAGGACCAATTGTCACTCTTTTCAAATCTTTCCTTTGATGGCTGCCTCTCCATATAAAAAGATACAAAATGCCACTGAGTTGGTTAAGGAAATGACCTTGTCCCCTGGGCTTTTCCCCATCCAATCATTTACAAGGGACAATGAAAGGACTTGCAATTTGAAAATTAGAGTACCCTGAACCTCAGAGCTGTTTGCTAGTTATTAGACAAATAACAATTGCCTAGCTTAAGGTATAGCCCTCAGAGGTTAATATTGGAGTACACATAGAATACTCACCATAGGCTCCAGTGAAGTATCTAAAAGTGGGCTCTGAAACTCTCATAATGTAGAATGATACAAAGAAAAGTCTAAACCTGGGGACATTCAGTAGACAGGAGGCCCTTGATTTGTGTTGCACAGAACCTGGTTCCTGGATGAGTATCTCCTACTGAGATAATAGAATCACAGAACACGAGTAAGAGTTATAAGGGACCTTGACCTTCTCCTGCAGCTAAGTGTTGCAATGGATAGAGTGCTGGACCTGGAATTAGAAAGACATCTTCCTAAATTCAAATCTGCTCTCAGACACTTACTGGCTATGTAACCCTGAACAAGTCCCTTAATCCTAGTTACCCCGGTTTTCTCCTCTGGAAAATGAGCTAGAGAAGGAAATAGCAAACTACTCTAATGTCTTTGCAAAAATAAAGCCCCAAATGGGGTCACAAAGAATTGGACACAACTGAACAATTACAACAATATTCTGTTCAGTCCCCCCAAAATTCCCACATTAACACAGTTTACAAGAGATTGTCTGGCCTCTGCTTAAAGACCTCCAAGAAGGAAGAAAGGTTTCAGTAGCAAACACTTAAAGGAAACAAGACAGAAGAATCTAAAGGAATTTATTTTTCTCATCCCAGATGAAGGTTTCTCATTTTTCTTAAAGAAAAAAAGCAACTAAAATAAAGTTTATGTGCTTTAAGCTGAAAGAATATGGCCTGTACCTATTCCCTTGGCAAAGAGATAGTCAAGGATTTTAACCATTCTGGGACATGGAGGCGGTAGAACATTTAGTGAGCGGCATGCAGCATAGGTGATGTCCCCAGCTAAACAGCATTTGGAAGAAAAAAGAACAATGGGGAACATTCAACTAAGCAATGTCTGTCAGGAACTATGAGAACAGTAAGGAGGAGGGTCAATAGGATCAGCAGGATAAATGCGTGCCCTTCCACATGTGTCATGGTCATAACTTATGTGTTTCCTCCATATGTCCACTCTTCTCACTGACATTATGGGGTTTTATGGGAGAGTGAACCTAATGCTTATAAGTGCCTTTCAAATGTTGTTGTTACCTTTCTTACTTCATCATTTCGTTAAATGTCTCCTGGCTGACTGTAACATATGGATACATCGGTGGGGCCTCATGAGCTACAGTTTTAGGAAATGCAGACTTACAGAGCATCCTGAACCTAGGGTAGCCATTCCCTACTCTCCTATTTGGAGGATTATTCTAGGCACTACGTACAAATGAAGAAACTGCCACAAAAGTAGGGGGACTTATTCAAGCTCACAAAAGTAATGTGCATGAGAAGAAGGATTTAAACTAGGATCCCCATGACTCCAGAGTCAGGGTTCCCATTGTTCTATCTCCCTATCTACAATTTTAGAGGCACTTGGGTAAGACCTCCACCTGTCCCTATAAAATACTTGTCTTTCAAGTCTTTCATGATTGCTCCAGGAGGTAGTCTGCCCTAGCACATTGACTTCTCCTAGTGGGTGGAATGATCTTAGCACAAATACTTTGTTGTTCTAACATGGTGGAAGTTGACTTATGGCCCTAGTACAAAGGGACTGATATGCTTCTCTAGAGGAGAAATTTAGGCCCCAACTGTCTTCCACATGGATTAGGGGAACGACCTTTGAGCTGAAGCTTGGGGTACCAACATCTAGAAATAACTTCACTACAGGAGCAGTATTAACCACCCCTTATCCTCCAGTAATGACCTAAATGTGTACAGTGACCATGCTGCTTTTATTCTGCTTTCATTGTTCTTGCCCCACCCTCCGAGTTCTCACTCCTAGATCATCCCTTAAGCCACAAACTTTTCTTTGTGTGGTGTTAAACATGCCTATAACAGAAGCCTATTGTTTTTCATTATTGACCCATGTTATTATTTTTCAGAACCCACTTTTAGCCTCAGCAACAGAGTAGAGGAGATAGTTGCATCCACACATACATATCAACATATATGTACATGTATACATATATGCACACACACACACACAGCCCTTTCTCTCTCCTCCAGATTTACAATCTACTTAATGCCCCTGGGACCAAATACGTATTTCTTCATCATTTACCATGCCTTTCACCATCCGACTCCAACTCATTTTTCCAGATTATTATTATATTTATTTTCAAATTGAGGAAACTGAGGCAAACACAGTTTAAGTGATTTGCCCTGGATTACACAGCTAGGACATACCATAGGTTGGATTTGAACTCAAGTTTTCTTGACTCTAAACTTAATGGTCGATATGCATTGCCAGAGCTAGGTCAGTGTTTGAGAGGCTCCAAAGGAAAATAGGGGAGAAAAGAGGTCTATAGAGCTGTTGTTCTGACCTTATTGTTGTATGCTTGTGAAGCCTGGATAGTATGCCAGCTCCAGGCCAGGAAACTGAATTGCTTCGATTTGAATTGTCATAGGAAGATTCTAAAGATCATCTGATAGGATAAGGCACCAGGTTCTGAGGGCATTACTTGAAATAAACTGCCAAGTATTCAAACTCTACTTCAGAGAGTGCAACTCCAATGAGTTGGCCATGTTGTTCAAATGCAAAACATGTGCTTGCCAAAAAGACTATTTTATGGAGAACTTCCATAGCTCACATAGTGTTCAGAAGAAGCAATAGAAGGACACTCTCAGGGTCTCTCTTAAGAACTTTGGAATTCATTGTGTGACATGAGAGACACTGGCACAGGTCTGCTTGGCATGGTGTGCCCACATCAGAGAAGGTGTGTGCTCTATGAACCTGGAAGAATTGAATCAGCTCAAAGGAAACACAGGATCCACAAATTTAGAGGATCCACACCAAATGTTCTCATGGACTATGTGTGTCCAACCCATGATAGAACATTCCTAGTTCATACTGTTCTGATTAGCCAGTCAGACACACTGAAATTTGACTCTAGCATAGTAATGTCATTTTGGTCCTCTTCAAGAATGAAGGACAACAACCAACCAGTTTTTCAGACTTATTATATATAACTGTCCTTACAAACTCAGAGGTCCAGTCAAACTGGTTCTCTTGCTTTTTCTCAAACACAACACTCTGTACCACCCAGGCAATATTCACAGCATTGAGGATGGCTATGAATATGTTGGCATAGTTCTAAATAACAAAGTATAAAAGACTCTCCAAATAGAAGGCACTCTCCATATATTCAGACACCAGAAAGCCAAATCCCAACACCAGAAAGTCAAATCTGTCATGGTAGCCAATAAATCAATGCACATTAGCACTGCTAGGGACAAAGACATTCCCAAATCTTCCCCCAACCCCCTGCCAGGGCCTTCCCACAAGCAAACACTCACAAGCCTCTCTGTGCCTGCTGGCCTGCATCCTCTCTCCTCTAACTGCTCTCACTTTCTCCCAGTTCTGTTCCACCTTTTCAGTAAGCTCCTCCCATCACGTGTGACTTAGACTTTTAGGTAATTAAAGCAGGTCACACGGGCCTATTAATGAATGGGAAAGATCTTCCTTTTTAAATTGCCATTACACACTCCATCTCCCATCTCTGTACTATTGCACCAACTGATCCAATGCATGAAAGTACTTCCTCCTCCTCACCTTCACCTCTTAGTACCTCTGGTTAATGTTAAAGCAGCTCAAGCACCACTTTCTGTATGAAGTCTTTCATTATTCTCCAAGCTGCTCTGTCTTTCCCTATTCCACCTTACCCCCCCAAAACTTACCTTATATAATAATTAATAATATTTACATAATGCTTACTATGTGCCAGGCACTGCTCTCTAAGCACTTTACAATTAATATCTCATTCGATTCTCACAACAATCCTGGTGCTATTATTTTCATTTTAGAGATGAGGAAACTGAGGCAAACAGAACTTAAATGACTTCTCCAGGGTCACACATCTAGTAAGTGTCCAAGTCTGAATTTGAACCTAGATCTGAAGTTCCTGACTCCACATCCAGCATGCTATTTGTTGTACCACCTAGCTAACTCCATACACAGTTAGCTTTTCTTTATTTTATACATCTACTTTGCGAAGAAAAGTGTGGATTCAAAACTTGACTCATACACATACTGCCTAGATGGCTCTGTGCAAGTCACTTTAACTTCTCAGTGTCCCTAAACAATTTTCTGAGCTTAATAGGTGCAGAGATGACATCTTGTACAGGTGGAAGGAGTTTCTTCAACTAAGAATTTTTTTACATTGGCATTCTTTATACCAATGAAATCACATGTTTAGTCCTTATTCTAGATACTATGTATATACTCAGATATTTTTCATATTGTCTCCTCTGATAAATATGAACACTTTGAAGGCAGGACCTAATTCATTTTTGTCTTTTTTTATCACCAATACATAACACAATGCATGAAGTACATGCTTGACAAATAGTTGTCAATTAATTAATAGATATTTAGATACTTTTTATATTTAGTCTTCTCTAAGAAAAAAAGGATTCCAAGATCTTCATCCTTCACGCTTTGGTTCTTAATTATTACCTAGTACATTTACCAATGTGAGACGTCATTTTAAGGATGATAACTTAATAACAATGTTACATTTGTATGATAGCACTTTACAATTCCAAAGTGTTTTACATGTATTATTTCATTTAATACTTACATTACCCCATGAGGTTGAGGGGGAGGGATATGCATCATTATCTTCTATTGATTCTCTCTAATTTATCCTCAACATAACTCATTTGTACACAGCCACTTGCCCAGCATCTCCAGAATTAAAGTGTGAGGGTTATTTTTGCTTGTCTTCGTATCCCCACGACTTAGCACAGGGTGTGGCTTGTTTATTATTATTAATTATCTATTAAGTTGCCATCTCATCATCATTAACTATATGACAGGTATGAAATGTGATTTGCTCATGGTCAAATGGAAATAAATCAAGAAATAATATCAGAAATATTAAGCTTCCTATTACAAGTCTCACTCCACTATCTCAAACTGCCTCACTTTGCCATGAGCAGATATAGTTAAGGACACAATTTAAAAAACCCTCTCTATATGAGAGGCAGTAACATACCGTGGAATAACCACTCACCTTGGAATCAGAGGACTCAGATTCAAATCCCACTTCTGATGCTTAATTCTCATGTAACCTTGGCAAGACATTTTATCTTAAATTCTATTTTCTCATCTGTGAAATGAGAGTCAGACACCTCTGAGGTATTCTTCAGTTATACATAGATTCTATATGTTTTATATGCTATCATGGCATTTTAATTTGCGTGTGTTGTTATTCAGTCAGTTCAGTCATGTCTAACTCCTCATAATCCCATTTTGTATTTTCTTGACAAATATATTAAAGTGGTTTGCTGTTTCCTTCTTCACATCATTTTACAGATGAGCAATCTGAAGCAAACAGGGTTAAGTGACTTGCCCAAGATCACACAGCTAATAAATATCTGAGGCCCGTTTTGAACTCAGGAAGATGAATCTTCCTTACTTCAGTCCCTGTGCTCTATCCACTAAGCCACCGAGCTGCCCTAATTTGTGTATGGTAGGTGTCTAATAGATATCTGAAAAATTAATAATGAATGGTTATACCTTTCTATTTGAAAAGCAAAATTTGAGAAGTAAAAGATGGATTTGTTAGCTCTATTTTTAAAATTATGATAACAATAGTAGCTAACATGTAGCATTTGGTATGTGTTAGGCACTGTAATAAACCCTTTACAAATATTTTTTCTTACAATCATTTTATCTTCCCAACAGCCCCAAGAGGGAGGTGGTATTACTTCCATTTTTCAGATGAGTTAACTGAGGCAGATAGAGGTTAAGTGATTTGTCCAGATTCACGTAGCTAGTAAGTACCTGAATCATTTATATTTTCTTGAATCCAGGCCAAACACTCTATTCATTGTGCCAGTTTCAAGGTCTGTTTACATAATATAACAAATGTGATAACTTGTACGTGAGAAGGGATGGTATGTGAGAAAAAAAGGATCATGTAGCAAAGTTGGAAGCCAATAGATAGACAGTCCAAGTTTTCACTGTTAGCAATGAAATATTAAAAGTATATAGATAGTTCTTCAGCACATTGGACAGAGTCCATAGATTAGAAAGTGTGGAGACATTCTAATGGTCTCTACTGGTACACTGAACTCGCACCAATGAGATCAGAGAATCATGGAAGGAATGAAGAGACATAATAGGCATAATAATTAACTAGGGACAAGTTAAGTGGCTTCTTCCACCATGCAAAACAGTTTCACAGTGAACTGAAAGAATTACACACCTTCTGAATATGAGCAATTCACTCCCTTCCAGTTGAGTCAATATTTATTTCATTGTCATATACAATCAAAATAGCCATAATGAATTTGGGAAGCCTTTGACTCTGGAAACCAACTCTCTATGTCTCATTTATTATCAAATAGAAAAGATTTGACTACTTTAGAAATATATGGAACAAAGAAATTGCCTAATGTGTAACTTGGGAGGGAGGGGGAAGAATTTAATGATGCATCTGTCTGTTTTGACATAGCCCAATCTTGTAAAATCTATTTAAAATAAAATCAACAGATTGGCAGCAATTAAAAATGAAAGGCTATAAAAAGTTTTTTTTGGGGAAAACATTAATGTCTAACAGCTCTTGGTTTATGCTCTACCACTATAGTAAATATTTTCAACACCAAACGTCTCCCCCTAAAAAGCTAGTATTAGCGCCTGCAGAAATTATCACCATTAGAGACATGAGAAGCTATCATTTTTAAAGATTAGGTGATGAGTCCATCTGGGACCCACTAATGACAGGATACCTATAATATTTCAAGAAATTTTATTAGGTGTTATTTCACATTATCATTCAAACCACTGAGGTAAGAACAATATGTTATTGCTTAGTATAAAGTTGTCTGATGAGTGTCTTGGAAATTCTTTGCTAAAATACTAAGTGTTTTTATTCAGTAATTTGTTTCTGAGTTGGAAAATTTCTGAGTTGAGGGAAATCTAAATAATCTTTTGGCCATGTGCTAAATAGCTCAGTGGTGCATTTCTGTCTCTTCCCGATATTCTCAGTGCAGTTTCTACTGTCAGGTGATAGGCAGAGATGGGCCAAAGAGTCTCTTCTCTCCAACTCAAAACTATCTGACTGTACCAATACATTACTAAGGCAAGCAAATCATGAAATTACACAAATGTTCTGCAGGCTTCTTAGACTGCATGAAGCAGAATTAAATGCTGTGATCAAGACTTAAAAAACAGTGATGCTGCCAAAAAGCATTAGACTCAGTGTAAAATAAGATAGCCTAAAATGCTTCTATCTAGAGCAAGAGCAACTGGGCTACCACAGGGTGCCACAGGAGTTATGTTGCCAATGATGCCCAGAAAATATCAAAGGATTGGGTAGAGGACCTGGACGCAAGTCCAACTTCCTATTCTTATTGTTTCTGTGACCTTGGGCAAACCATTCACTTTCACAAATCTCACTTGCCTCATCTATAAAATGAGGGGTTTGAACTAGATGGCTTTGGGCATCCCTCCCAGCTTTCTTTTTATGATCTCATAAGCTATCATCATAGATTTAGAACTGGAAGAGACCTCAGAAGTTATGTTGTCCAACCTTCTTATTTTTACGAATGGGAAAACTGAGGGCTATAGACTAGACCGCAGAAATCATCTCGTCCTACTCCCCTGTTTTAAAAATAGAAAAACTTAGTTTCAGAATGGACCTCAAAAATCATGTTGCCCAAACTCCTTATTTTACAAATAGGGATACTGAGAGCCCAAGGGACCTCAGAAGTCATCTTGTCTAGCCTCCTTATTTTACTAATGGGGACATTGAAGGCTTTCGAATGGATCTTGTCTAATGTCCTTATTTTTAAATGGGGTAACTGGGGCCCCAAGAAGTTAAGCCACGTAGAATATAAGTAGCAGACACATTATTCAAATTCCAAATCTCTGATTCTAAATCCAGCACTCATTTACATAGTACCTCTGTCATTCACTCAGTCTACTCTACTGGATAATTTCCTGGAATCTTTAGGGACCGGAGCACTTCTGTAACCCTCTGAATTACCCCAATAATAGCACAGAATGTTCCCTTCTGTCTCCCTCATTTAGGATATTCACCTCTCAGCTCCTTGCTTTCCTCCCCTACTCCTTGTTTTCTCTGATCCTCCATGTAGCTTGTATCCTAGGCTTTATTATATTGTACACTCCTTGAGGACAGAGACTATCTTTTTCCTTTCCTTGTATCCCCAGCACTTAGCTTGGTGCCTGACACATAGAGGGCTCTTAGTCATTACTTCTTCACTGACTGACTGGATAGAGCAGAAAGAGATAAGAAAAATCATTCAGTTCAGTCTTCCCTCTTTACATTCTTTCAGATTTAATGAAGGTCTGCCTCTTCCACGTACTTTTCCATTGTAATCAACAAAAACAACAACAGCTGGAGGGTTGTTTGTTGTCCTTTGTTCTCACAGAGGCGTAGGGCTAAAAGCTTTGTGATTATTTTCTTATTTGAGCCATACAACAACAGTAGAAAGTGATAATAACAGATAATATTAATATAGCAATTATTATGTACAAGGCACTAAGTGCTTTACAATGATCATCTCGTGATCTTCACAACCCTAGGAGATAGGGGCTATTACTATCCTCATTTTATAGATAAGGAAACTGAGGCAAACAGGGGTCAAGTGACTTGCCCAGGGTCATAATGTTAGTAACTGTCTGAGACTGGATTTGAACGCAGATCTTTATGACTCTAGGATTGATGCTCTTTGCATTGTGCCACCTAATTGCCTAACAATCTTAACACTTCATCTCTCTCCATCTCCTGTAACATGTTTTCACACTAAGTGTATTCTACCACTAGCTCTATGTAGAGCTATGTAGAATTCTATCCTACCATTATCTGTCCTGAAGTTTAGTATTTTCTCAAATCAATATATGTATTAGCAAGTACCCTAGCACACTCAAGATGACTTGTTAGCATAGGTTCTTCAATCTGCTTTTCTAAAGGAAAGACAACTTTTAAAGGGGTGAACAATCTTACTTTAATTACATTCACTAGTGCAGGTAAAAGGTCGGCACTTGGAGAAAATACTAGCAGAGAAATTAGCACAAAGATCAACAGACTGGGGCTCCTACTGTCTGAACAATGTAATACAATTACTTACATACACCACAAGACTGGGACAGTATAAACCACTGAGTAGGCCACTCAGAGTACTGTCCAAAAAAATCAAAAAGTCCTTTTCTTAAACGAACCCCCAAAGCAAAATACCAACCGCAGAGCATATTTAACAAAAATTCGGCCCTGATTGGTTCAGAGCCAGTAGGTACAAAACCTATGTGACTCAACACAACTGTGAATTATCAGGGTTCAAAGGAGATCAATCCTTCAGATGCTTTCAATGAGCCTTGGAAACTGAACTGCAGAAAGAAAACCAAAAAATCCCACTTTGCTTGGGTTTACAACATAAAGTATCTCAAAAGTCTTAGTGCAGTTTTAAGCTACTAAAACTTGAAACTACACTAAGCCTTTTGGGACACCTTGCATATCATGATACCTAATAGTTAGAAACAAACTTTAGAAGCATTCCATTCCAAGTTCCTCATTTTGCATGCAATGAGGGAACTGGCCAATGAAGGTTTACTTGTTAGAGCATGTACATTTTTATTCAGCTTAGTAGATTATACAGAGAACATATAGAGAATTAAGCAGCCTGGTTTTAATTCAATGCTTAGAGTCTTGGTAATTCTAATGCTGGTCATGAGTGACTGAGGGGATGCTACTAGGATGGTGAAGAATCTTCTAATTGATTGAAAATATAAAAATGACCACGATTCAAGCATATAACCTCTCATTCACTTTCCCAGGGACCACATAGGAGGCTCTTCATCCTTAAAAGTTATAGCCCATTCACCAATCACTTCTTGAAAGAAACTCACAAAATTTCAGCATGTTGAATTGAAAGCAAGCAAGGAATATTGAGTGACCTCTGAATAACCCAACACAAAGGGTAAATCCATGTGTGTTCTAAGAACTGGGCCTTTATTGGCTAGTCCTCTGGTTCCCTCATTATACCCAGGTAAGAATATGTTCCAGAACAGTTAGGTGATTTGTCTAGGGTTATAGAGCTAATTAGTGGTAGGACTACACCTAATTCAATAGGCTTCATTAGGTAACTACTATGTTCAAAAGTACTGGGTCTATGAAGACAATACAATAAACAATCCCTACTATAGATTTTACATAAATAAAACCCAGATGTTTCAACTCAAAGGGGAAGAGTCAGGCCAATAGTAGTATCAGAGACACAGATATATCATAGTAGCAGATGTGGATTTACATCATAATTATTTTAAGGAAAGCTCAGAAGTCTAATTAATTAGTTAATTAATAAAATTACAGAAAGTTAATTAATATAATTTCTCTAAATATTGCTAAATTCAGACTACAACATTTAAAACTGCAACTCAATTACCACCCAAATAGGGTGGGCAGAGGGACAATTTATGTCACTTGTTACATAAGGAAGGAATTAACTCCTGAACAGCAAAGAATGCTGAGTGTAACACTGTGTACCTATATAAAGGACTAACTAAGTTAGCAACAGAGATTCTTAGGAGAAATACTCTGGCAGAAGACACTCCAGGGAGATTGTGGAGAGACAGAAGATCTGGAGTGAAAGACATGCATGGGAAGCCAATCTTATCATATCTCTGTATATGTTTGAATTTCTAAAGATTGCTGAGAATAAACCTCTGCGTGAGACTCTTTTTTCCTTCTTGTTTAGAGCTGAGATTTTATCTTGCATCAAGCTAAAGAATTCATTCACTCTTGTGTATTTATGGTACACTCTAATCTATATTAATTATCCAGTTTCTGCTTGCTATCTTGCTTGGATATGTGGGTATTTATCTCTTTGTGGTGGTGGTTGTCTTCCTTCATTCTGCAAGAGGACCAAAATGATGTCACTATGCCAGAGTCAAGTTTCAAAGTGTCCAATTCTGGCTGATCAGACCAATAAGAGCTCAGAATGCTCTGTCACAGGTTGGGCACAAATAGTCTGTCTGAAAATGTGGGGTGGATACTCTAAATTTGTACATCCTTCATTTTCTTTGAGCAGTTTCAATTCTGCTTTGCTCATAAAGCACAGCATCTTCTCTGGTGGGCATGCCATACTGAGCGGTTCTGGGCCAGTGTATTACTTTTTGTAATACAGTCTTCTGTGTAACCAGGTGGTAAGTATAGAGCAAGTTTCTCTCCTCCTTAAGAGTAATCAGGAAAATGCTTTTGTTTGAAATCTATCATAGTCAAGGCTACCAATATTTGAGGGGGATAGATAGATGTAATTTTCATATAGCATGATACCCCTCTAGAAGATTGGACTGAATACCCATGATTCCTGGGTACTCTCTCCTACTACTACCTCCACATGTTGTATTGGTGATATAGATATTACCTTGGATCTCTTTTCTACACAGAGAGATTGGTCAGGTTTAAGATTATATTTATTCATAACACTTACAAGCTGCATTTACATACTTGGATTTCCCTTGTGGACATATATATTATAGAACAAATAAACATTTGGAACTCAAGTAACATTGGAAATCACCTAGTCTTGTTCACAGATTTTTTTTCACGAGCAAATCTTTGGGATTTTCCAAGAATATCATCACATCATCTGCAAAAGGATAGTTTTATTACCTCATTCCCTATTCTGATTCCTTCTATTTCTTTTTCTTCTCTTATTGCTAGGATTTCTAGTACAATATTGAATAATATTGGTGACAGTGGGCATCCTTGTTTCATACCTTATCTTACTGGGAAAGCTTCTAATTTATTCCATTTGCAAATAATACTTGTTGATGGTTTTAGATTAATGGTTTTTATCAATTTAAGGAAAAATGTACTTATACCAATACTTTTAAGTGTTTTAATAGAAATGAGTGTTAAACTTTATCAAAGGCTTTTTTCTATGTCTATTGATATAATCATGTGATTTTTTTAAAACTTTTGTTATTGATGTAATCACTTATATTAATAGCATGTCATCTCACAAATTTGATTGCTTCTTATGGCTATGGGTTGTTCATCACATTCCCTTTGTAGTTAACAGCACTTGACATGGTTCTAGGCACATTTTTATAGGCTTTGTCCTTCTCCCATGCACTTAGGACCATAGAATCAAACCTCTAAACCTGAAAGGGGACTCACCTAGTCCAACTCATTTTGCAAGTGAGTAAACTGAGACCAAAGGAGGTGAAGTGACTTACTAAAGGTCATACACGTAGCAAGCATCAGAAGTGGAATTTCAATTTGGGTTCTCTGTCTCTAGAGCCAGAACTCTTTCTCTTGGACCACTTATCATGTTCTGTGTTCACTTGCAATCATTTGACTATATATCACATCTTCTTCCAGATCAAGAAATTTTTGAGGGCAGGAAAGATTTTTACTCATTTTTTTACTTCTTTTATTACCTGTGCTTTTCATGCAGTAGGCAGATAACATATGTTTCTTAAAATTTGAAAGAATGATAAATACTTGTTGATGAACTGGTTAAGAAGCTAGCACTAGCAGTCAGGAAAATTAAAATTTTTCAGTACCAGCATCTAAAATGAATTAGGTTACTTTGTTTTCTAACCTCTTGTCTAAACTTTTTATCCTTTAGACTGACAATTGGGTAACCTTGTTAATATTTGTCAGCATCATCCATACCTTTGGCAAAATCTTTTTACAAAATATTAACATTGATTGTTCTTAGTTATGCTGAGGCATGATTTTAATAGAAAACATCTCTGGATCTATGAGAATCTGGTGCTTGTAATATTTATGAGAGAAAGAGAGAGAGAGTCAATTGTATGACTGTGAGTCACAGGACACTATAGGTGCAAGAGAAATAAATATAAATATCAGAGAGGGCAATGGAGAGGCACACCATAGGTGTGAATAGGCCACAACATTTAACAGCTAAGTAAATTTAAAGAAGAACTAAAGGATGACTTCAGGGAAATATCTAAGAAACAAAAATGTGCCAGGTATGTGTTGATAATAAAGGAGCCTGAAATATCAGGAGGGACCAAGGAAGGCATCAGCACTTTTCACAGAATCCCTGTGGCAAATGTTTAGGAAACTATGGACAAGAGTCACATGGGATAAGCAGATGTGAAAAGAACATACAAACTAAGATCAAAGCTCTGTTTGAGAGAGTGGTACAAGGGAGGGAGCATTAGTTCTGGAGTGAGAGGGCCTGGCTTCAAATTCCATGTCTGATGCCCATTAACTTTGTGACCTTGGACAACTCATTTCATCTCTCTGCCACCCATTTTCATCATTTGTGAAATGAAGGGATTGAGCTCTTCCAGCTCTTAGATATATGGTTCTCCTACTGTGATCCTCCCGCTAGATTCAAAATCTATTATTGTGTTCAGAAACTTCTTTGAAAGAAGGTAAGTAAAATGCATGCTCGCCAACTAAAGAATGGCTAAACAAGCTGTGGTACATTAAAATAATGGAATATTGCTCTGCGATAAGAAATGCTGAATAAGATAAAGATACAGAAGCACAGAAAGACTCATGTGAACTGATGCAAAGTGAGGGAATCAGGGACGAGAAAACAATCTATGCAATGATCATAATGTCAATGGAAAGAACGATAACCACAAAATAATTGAAAATGAAAGAACAAGTGTGGACCCAAAAAGAAATATGAGAAGACACCTATTCCCACTACCTTTCAGAGATGAATGGCCCATGAGAATGGATCATTTCATATATTTTCAGATTTTTTTCAATGCATAATTAGTTGCACCGATTTTTTCCTCATATTCTTTTTTCTTTAAAAAAAACTCTTTGTTATATGAGATGGCTCTCTGAGAGGACAAAGGACAGAAATATAAAGACAGCATAACATAACATAAAAGCAGAAGATATCAATAAAATTTATTTAAATAAAAAAGAAGCTAGAAATTCTGTTCCTATTTTTGTCATTTATATGCTAATTGATGCTGGTAAAGTCACTTAATACTCAATTAGTTCTCTAACAACAGCAATAAAAGCCCAACAGACTAAAAAAAGAAAAAAACCCAAACCCTCACCATATGGCATTTCTATATTAGTTCATTATTTTCATAAAGAAAATGACAAAGTGATTGTGAGACTATCAAACCAATCCCTCTCATCATCAAATTGATTTCTTTACAAAGGCAATGAATTGGTCTCTACCAAATAATTCTAGAATTCAGGTAAACTGACTCTCAGTTGTGTTTTAACTTGTTCAATGTAATTCAGAAGCAATTTACCAAGAGTCTACTTATAAGGCACCATAAATACAGAAAAAATTTCAAAACTATTCTCAAGGAAATTCTACTGCCCTGGAGTCATACAATATGTAAAAATAAAAGTGAAAACAAAGTGATTTCAGGGAGATGAAGAATAAGAACACCAACAAGGAAAAAACAAGCATTTATTAAGAACCTACTATATGTCAGGTACACTTTACACATAATATCTCATTTTCTCATCACAACATTTTTGAAAGATAGATTTTATTTTATCCCAAATTTAGAGAAAAGGAAACTGAGGGGTCATGTGAAAAACTGCATGACTTGCCCAGGGTCACACAGCTAGTAAGTATCTACCTCAGATACTTTTGAACTCAGATCTTTCAGATTCCAAAACCCCTGTACTATCTAGCTGCCTGTAGGGACAGACCAAGGGTCAACAGCTAGAGGAAGAGGATCAGGAAAGGAAGAGCTGAATCTTGATGAAAGCTAATCATTCCACAAGGCTTAGGAAGGGAGGGAGAATACTCCAGGGAAAGGGTTGTTCAGTTGTTTTTCAGTCATGTCTGACTCCTCAGGAACCCATGTGGAATTTTCTTAGCAAAGAAAGAGTGGTTTGCCATTTCTTTCTATAGGTCATTTTATGGATGAGGAAACTGAGGCAAATAGGGTTAAGTGACTTACCTGGGCTCACTTAGGTCATAAGTGTTTGAAGTTGGATTTGAACTCAGGAAGATGAGTCTTCCTGCCTCCATGCTGGCACTCTATCATCCACTGTGCCACCTAAGGACCCAACCAAGCGTAGGGAATTCTCAACAAATGTACGTAGACAGGAATTATGATGTTACTTATAGGGACTACCAAGCAAGCCAGACTAGAAGGAACAGAAAATGAAAGGACAAGTCATGTAAAACAAAAGCCTGGAAAGATAGAGAGGACTAGGATAAGGTTGTGAAGAGCTTTAAGTTGCAAATGGAATTTGATTTTTATCCCGAGGAAAATAGGGAACCACCAGAGACGTATAAGCAGAAGATTAACGTTTCATCAACATTCTTTTGGCAGCTTCATTAACCAATTTTGCAGGATGACTCAGAGGGAGAGAGAAGAAGCAGGGAAGCCAAGTCTGAGGTAGAAAGACGATCATGGCAGTGGAGAGGAGAGGAAAGGGGGGAGATATTTGAAGAGGTAAAACGGGCAAACTTTGCACCTGATTGTACATGGAATGTAAATTTCTAGAGGACTGAGACTGCTTTATTTTTGTTTTCATGTCCCCAGTAATTAGCCCAGTATCTAGCACAGAGTAGATGCTAGTTGTTCTTGTTTATCCTTCATTCTCCAAGATGACCAATGACATCACAAAAGTGATGTCTTGACTTGAGAATGAATTAGATTTTAATTTCGGTGAAGTAGAACTGTACAAAGTCATTTTCTTCAGAGTCATCAGAATCCAGGGGCAAGACAAAAGTCAAAATGACTTATGATGGCACAGGAGGCAATGGGTGACCTCAGCCTTTCTCAATTAAGTCTTTCCTAGGTCTCAGTTTGTCTGAGGCCACACCTATTCAGTGACTAAGGGCTATGGAGGAAGGAAGGAAGAAAGGATGGAAGGAAGGAAGGAAGCAAGGAACGAAGGAAGGAAGCAAGGAACGAAGGAAGGAAGGAAGGGGAAGTCAAAGTCATTAAGGGGAACAGATAATAAATTCTACTGAATGTGAGGCATTGATAGTGGAGAAGTTCTAAAGTTCTTTTTTGTGTAGTGTACCTCTCTGGCTATCTGGTGAAACCTAAGGATCCCTTCTTAAAATAACATTTTGAAAATGCACAAGGAGGGAGGTTGTTGCGGGTATAAGGATAGAAGAATACATTAGAAACAGTTGGTATGGGAATGAGATAAGAAATCACAAGATTATGATAACAGGATATTAAGCAGCAACAAGGACCAGGAAGAGCTTATGTACCATCATTTTGTGGTTGGTAAAAACAGATGTTTTGGGACTTTTCCAAAAATGTGGAAAAGTCTAGGACATATGTAATTCTACAATAGTGGTTAGTAGAATATTAAAATGGTACAATACTGGTGAAAACAAGTAAAGTCAGAGCAAGGGTGAGATGACCTGAAGGAACTACAAAAGGTCAAGGGAATCAAGATCACAATAAGGGTGTAAGACATACTTAGCCTGAGTGAAGCAAGGAGTGGGATTAGTTGAAAAAATGGGCTTGTTTGGTTGGTGGGTGGGATTGGAATGATCTAGGTCTTGGAGGTGGTACAATTCCAAGAGACAGTTAACTCTATTGTAAAGTCAAGATAGAATATACATGAAGCAAAATGGAGGAGGGTGTTGGGGATTGAACAAGTTGAAAATTTGTGTGGGTAGGTTATTAAAGAGGCCATTGGCATGAGTATCGAAGTCCCAGAGTATATGGAAAGAGGGCAGGTTGAAGAGAAAGACCATGAATTAGGTTAAAAAAATCATTGAAGGAATTAGAAGAGTGCCTTAGGTAGAGGTTAAGAGATGAAAGCAGAAACTATAGGAGAGAGTAGTATAAAATGAATACATATGCTTCAAAAGAAGAAAAGTTGTCAAAGGATAGAAGAGAAGAATGGTCCGGAAATGGCAATAGGAAGCAAGAAGTTTTTCTATCACTTCTGTGGAATCTGTATGTTGGGAGCAGATGGGGAGCAAAAGGGGGAGAAAGGAAGGGGATGGAAAAGAATTGATTTCAATTAAGAAGGTTTTAGACATATGACATGTAAAGAGAGAACTAAGTTTCAATTACAAGGAGAAATTCTTATTGTGAAAAATTTCACAAATATGTTTGTTGAGAATAGAGCACATTGAAAGAACTCAGTGGAATGAGTGAATTGGATTATGATAAACCAGAGAAGGAGTAAAGTAGGTTCAGGAGAGGAGAAAATTGGCAGGCTATTTTCTTAGTTTTTAGGGTGGGGAGGTCCAATGAGTGGGATTGAAGGAGCACGATGATAATTAATTGGAATAGCATCCTCCATTGGCAGATCATTCAATCAATTAATATTTATTAAGTGGCCACTCTGTACCAAATACTACGCAAAGCATTAAGGATACAAAAAGAGGCAAAAGATAGTCCCTGCCCTCAAGGAACTTACAATCTAATGTGGAATCTTAAACAATAGAGGACTCGCAAATTAATTTACCTCAAAGCTTGGAATAAAATTTGGAGTGCTTATATTTTTAAGCATGTATTCATGAAATCTGGACCTCAGGAAGGCTTCTGTTCCTGATGACAGTTGTAGAGTTTTCCATTTAAAGATTCACCTATAATTAATTCATTTCATTACAATTCAATTCACTGAACTGGGCTTTGTTGTTTGTTTGTTTTTTACTATACTTATGATTTCATCATTTTAGGAAGTTCCTAATAGGAAAGTCACTCCACAGTGGAGATCTGCATGCACCTGCTTACAGTCTTAAGGAGTTTCTCTTAAGGCACTGAGAGGTTAAATAATTTGCCTTTATCACACAGTCAGATGTCTCAGACACTTGGTAAAAGTTGAATTAGAACTTCCTGGCTCCAAGAGTTGGTCTTTATCCACCCCATCATCCTCCTTTTTGTACTATTGTATTTTAAAAAAAAATTATTCCTTGTTTGTTACATGCCTAGGAATGTGCCAAGGTCTATGAAGAAAAAAAAGACACATTCCATTCCAGCCAGGAAGTTCCCTATGAGAACATTAGTTTCTGTAGAGTAAGGAGGCAGAGTGGAAGGCCCAGGACTAGAGTCAGAACACTATAGTTCAAATCTCACCTTTGAGATTTATTATGAATGTGACCTGGGGCAAGCCACTTAACATTCCTGAGACTCATCACTTAAGGAAGCTCTTGGAATTGTTGTTCATCATCCTTCTCAAAGAGGACCAATAACATCAGGAGAGTGATATCTTGACTTGCAAATGAGTTGGACTTAAGTGAGGCAGGGCTGTGCAAAGTCACCAGCCTCACTTTCCTCCAGTGTCTGAGTCCCATGGCAAGATACAGGTCTAGACAATCAGCAATGGCCCCAGATGCAGTGGGAGACCTTGGTCTTTTTAAACTATCATCTTTCCTAGGTCTCAGTCTGTGAAAGGCAACACCGATTCAATAATTAGAGGTTAGGTAAGAACTGATGCAAAAGATGACTTAGTTTGCCTTCATAAAAATAATCAGCCTGGGAGGAGAAGATCCTCAGAGTTTCTGGCCAGAATGGAAACAATTGCCATTTACACTTCCTCTGAATCATCAAAACTCAAACAATGAGCAAATGAGGCTTGGATTGGGACCTATTATTGGTTGGTGAAAGCCAGAGTGATTTGGGTATAAAGACCTATGCCTTTAAAGTCAAGTGAAGTAGTAGTTGCATTTGAATCCCAATGGACTTTATTAAAGTCTGGTTTTCCAGAGTTATATTTCAAGAAACCACAAATGAAAATCACAAAAGAATTAATTGTCCTAATTTGAGGGGTGGATGATGGAATCAAAAAAGGACAAGAAAAAACATCTAGTCCCCAAGTCCCAAGATACCTGGAGTAGATGGCCTCTGAGGTTAGATCCAGGATTACTTTAGTTTTTGTGTTGAGGCTGGGAGAGATTGCTACTTCTACATCAAAGGGAACAAGGGTGTGCCAGAAGCCCACAGTTAAATTTTCAGTGGGAACATTTACACCCAGGGGACTTTGGCAAATGCTATAAGGGAGGGTTTGATTTAATGTTTTGTTGCTCTTGAAAGAATATGTTACTAGATACTTACCAGCAGATCTCTGGGGGGAGTCATTGTGGTGGTGGATGGTGGTGGTAGTGCTTTTCAAAGAAGAGCAATGATATCATGAGAGTGATGTCTTGATTTGCTCATGAATTGGATTTAAGTGAGCCAGAGTTGTACAATAAGTAAGTATCACTCTCTTTTCCAGAGTCATTGAAGTCCAGCAGCAAAGCAGAAGTTAAGATGACTGGCGATGGTCCAGGATGCAGTGGGTGACCTTGGTGTCTTCTCTGTCTAACTAAGCTCTAAGTGATCCACAGCACCTGCTTCAACCACCATTCCCCTAACTCATCAATGGGTTTGAGACTAGACTCAGTCTAGTTTAGCCTGTCTGCCAAAATGATCAAAAATGAATTTCCTGGGGTGTGACTGCTGCTCACACTATGTACAGGTTCTTGGAGCCATAGGTGAGAGTTGAATACTAGAATAAAGGGAAAATTGCTTCAAGAAAGAGTTAAAATTTAAAATAGTCCATGAAGGATGACTAGGACTTGAACTGGGAGAGAGAAAGGGATGGTATTACTCTAACATTTAATTGCCTCAATAGCAATCAATGGTTGATAGATTATTCCAAGAAGACAAAGGTAATCCATTATAGTGTGGCTCTTTAATTCTCAAATGTATCAGCAAAGTCCTAGGCAACTGTATCACAGGCTCATGAACCCCTTATCAACTATCCTTTCAGCACTTGAAGATTGCCATACTATTCATTGAATTCCTGACAGGGTTTAGAGTGAAACTGCACTCAAAATCACCCTTCCATTCCATGTTTACAACACATAGTGACAGCAGCTCTGGGAAGAATACCATCCAGTCTGAGTGTTTGCTCCCCATCCATCCCCTACCCCTGCTTTTTTTTATAGATAGGACTGTAATACACAACTCTGTAATAGAATGATTTCCTGACTCTTGCCCTGGTATAGTTATATATGCAACTGCAGTGGTGTCTGAATTTAAAATTACCATCAGAGAGGTAATTGAGGTAATCCCAATCAGACGCAAACTCACAAATTAGTTTGTCCATTTAGTCATGAAGCCGAATAAATATCAGAGCTCTGGTTTTAACCTTCCTGTATACTAGTGTTTTAAGTTTGATTTCCAAATGCACATAGGATATTATGTGGCATTTATTGATGGAAGCAATCCAGAAATGTGACATTTGAATCTTGTCTCCTATGTAGCCCCAGGTACCACCCCAAAACTACGATTTAATTTTAGACCCTGAGTGAAAGGTTTATGGCCATCTTATTCAAACAAACACATGTTGCTGTGAGAAATTACCCAGTCTGTACCATCTGTTTGTCTGGAAGGTTTCATTTAGTCCACAGATCGGATGAATAAATCAGTTGAATTTGGCCTGAACAAGGAGCCTATGTGGAAGACTAAAGTCTATGAGTTTCCCATCATCATTTGTCAAGCAAGAAGCCCTAATCATAATCAGCCATAAACAAAATGATTTGATTTAATGTAGTGGTCATTGATCCCTGCTTTGGAAAATTTAACTTCCTAGACG
Organism: Potorous gilbertii; assembly: GCA_028658325.1. Lineage (NCBI taxonomy): Eukaryota > Metazoa > Chordata > Mammalia > Diprotodontia > Potoroidae > Potorous > Potorous gilbertii. Next base: position 297,956,904 of record CM053771.1, read on the forward strand.
GTCATGCACATAAATGTAAGTTACTGATGTCTGTGTTACCTGTGAGGAATTTTATGTCAGGCATATTAATTAAACTCTTCAAAGATTCACCCATCTTTTATGATATTCCTTTTTTCTGAGCACATGGAAAAACTCAAAAAGACTGAGAAATTCTTTGTAAGGCCTTATATGTGGCTCTGTGGTTCAGTTGATGGAGTACTACCCTACCTTCAGAGAGACCAGAGATCAAATCTTGCATTTACTTGTATAATTCTGAATTGTTTCCAAAATGGTTTTATTAATTCACAGCTTCACCACCAATACCTTATCGTGTCCCTAAGCAACTTTTTGAAGCTAAAAATGGCAGAGCAATTATTGATTGATACTGGTAAAAAAAAAACCAAAACGTTTTCTTATCAGGAGTTTTCTCTATCAATGAAATTACAAGACCAGTCCAAAACAAAGAAAAATTCTTGAATGGATATAAGCCATTGAATATCTATCGTTGAAGAATTGAAGTTGCAGATTACCCAAATGATAGCAGAGAGACGTGTGGCTGTGGTAGCTACATAACATGCAACCTGGTAATGATGAAGTATTTCACGGCAGAAACAGTATTATATAAAATTACCATATAAAAATAGATTTGCTGTGAACATTTTTAAAACATCTTTTTCAGTTCCAATAAATATATTTTATTATTTACTGCTCTCTTTGTTACTTTCATAACTATTCTTCTTGACATATCTCACACTATGACATCTCTATCACCATTGCTGTAACTGAAAGACAGCCTGTCTTGGTGACAATGATAGATAGAAGAGATGGTCTTTTTTTTGTGTCGTGAAAATAACTGAAGGTTCCTGCACTTCTCCATAGTCCCAAGGTCCTATCTTAAACTTATCTTCCCTAAATCTGGAACTAAAAGCAAAATGATGAGTTTTACAAAAAATTCATAAAATCAATACATGGGGTGGGGCAAGTACAGTTTATATTGAGGCCAATATTATTTTTTTAAATGCTTTATTTTGAGAATTTTTATATTTTAATTTTTTCCAATTACATGTAGAAACAATTTTTAATATTAGTTTCTTTTATTATTTTGGGTTGCAAATTCTCTCCCATCTATCTGCCCCTCCTCCCTTATTGAGAAAGTGTATCAGTAAGCACCCCAATGTACCCAAGGGTAGCCTGCGATCACAGGTTCTTAGATCTGCATTTATAAAAGAAAAGGCAATTTTTGAGGGGTCAAAAATCACTTTAATTACATTCAAAATACAGGGACAAACAGTCAGGCTTCCAATTGTCTGACCATTACATGCATGCATGCATAACTACCAAAGAGGGAAGTACCAACATCTGGGTTTTCAAAGCCAGGGGGCTGCTTAGCGGCTTCCCAGAGTTTCATCTTGCACACTTCTTCCAAAACTAAGCCCCAAAGCAAAACCTCCCTTCAAAGTATATACATTCTTTTCAGAACCAGAGGGCACAACTCCTTGTGACCCGGTGCTTCATTAGCAATCAGCAAAAAGTGTAGGCCTTCATAGGAAACAAGCCACCCTTAATCAAGTCTCTCTCAAAAATCTTCCTTGCCCACTGACAGGCCTGAGGTTAGCCACACCTCAGGCCTATCAGTGGGCAAGGAAGATTTTTAACTCTCATTCCAGAAAGCAAGTGATTTTATGTGTGTGTGTGTGTGTGTATTATATATACATATATATATGTATAAAATACATATATATAAAATACATGCACAGTCATGCAAAAAATATTTTCATATTAGCTATGTTGCAAAAGAAAACTCAGACAAAAAAACAAAAAAAAATAAAGTTTAAAAATGTATGCTTCAAAATCCATTTGCATTCCAGCAGTTCTTCCTCTAGAGGCAGATAGCATTTTTCATCATAAGTCCCTTGACACTGTCTTCATTATATTGCTGAGGATTGCTAAGTCATTCAGAGTTGATCATCATACACTATTGCTTTTACTTTATAGAATGTTCCCTTGGTTCTGCTCACTTCACTTTGCATCAGTTCATATAAGTCTTTCCAGGCTTTTCAGAAACCAACCCCCCCCCCCATCATTTCTTATGGTATAATAGTATTCCATCCAAATCATATACCATAATTTGTTCCGTCATTCCCCAATTGATGGGTTTCCCCTCAATTTCTAATTCCTTGCCACCACAAAAGGAGCCATTATAAGTATTCTTGTATATATAGGTCAGTTTCTTTCTTTTATCTCTTTGGTCTATAGACCTGACAGTAGTATTGCTGAATCAAAGTGTATGCATGGTTTTGTAGTACTTTGGATGTAGTTCCAAACTGTTACACAGAACAAATTGGATCAGGTTACAACTCTACCAACTGTGCATTAGTGTCCCAATTTTTCCAAATTCCCTCCAACATTTGTCATTTTTCTTTTTTGTCATGTTAGCCAAACTGATAGGTGTGAGTTGGTACCTCAGAGTTGCTTTAATTTGCATTTCTCTAAACAATGGTGATTTAAAGCATATTTTCATATGATTATAGATAATTTGACCAGTAAGAGTGTTGTAAGGGGCACCCTAGAATAATGAATTGAGAGCTGACCTTGGAGTCAAGCAGATTTGAATTTAAGTCTTGTCTGTGACTGTGGTCACATTGTTTATATGACCATGGACAAGCCACTTAACCTGTAAAAATCACTGTAGACAACATTTTTGAGTGCAGGAAGAACAATATTAAAATGCAATTGGGAAATAATTAACAAAAATAAATAAAAATACAATAAAACATTGATAACATTAATGTGTGATTTTCTAACTTAAAATACAGGCCATAGTGTCCCCCCTTTTATTTGAAGTTGACTCAAGGTTGCTCTCTAAGATCAGTGTTGTAGAGAACCATTGTCTACCTCCATTGGGAAAGGAGTTTCCTCTCTAGTTAACCCCAAACCATTGAAATCATAGATCTGGTAAAAAAAAAAAAAGTCCATAAAAAACAAGTATTGTCACATGTCCAAAAGCCAAATGTCTTACAGAAAGGAAATCAGTAGTAAAGTCAGGAGGGATAATTCAGGGAGGTAGCTTTAGGCTGATTTAACCATAGAGAAAATAGTCTCTTACACTCCATGAGCAGCTTTGGAGCAGGTCATAAACCCCAGAGTACTCACATATCCACCAACACATTCAGCCATGGCACTGAGGAGAGGAGAAGAGGAGACATAGGACTATACAGAATCCTTGCCAAAGTTTAAAACCCCAGCAATTGCTCCTGATCTCTCTCCTAGACTCAACAATCATGTTTTTCACAGTATCCTTTCTCAATACTAGGTCCACTGAGTCTCACTAAATATTCTGTCATCACCAATCATAGATCTTCGGAGTTGGAAAGAACCTCCAAGTTCATGCTGTTCAATCCACACCTGCTAGAGAATTCTCCTTGAAATCTATTCTACAAGTGATAATAGGACCTTCACTCAAAGACTTCCTGTGAGTGAAGGTATATGGGGTCTTCAGGGAAGACTAGCACCTCTAGTGTGATGGTTTACTTAGCCCTTTTTAGGACTGCTCATCCACCTTTGGTCTCCACCTATTACCCCGGTTTCACCTGTGACTCCCAGAAGTTGTAGCATGTACAGTGCCTATAACCCAATAAAACCTTTTCAACAGGTGGGCTAAACCAAGTTGAGGGTAACCAACAGGACTCAAACCCATCAGTGAGTTGGGGGATGTCTACCCCAAGCATGCCCCTGGAGGAACGAGCAGTTGAGAACAATTTATTCCAAGGACTAGGAAGGTGGATAAAGCAGGTGCTGTGGAGCACTTAGAGTTTGGTCAGATATGAAAGAAGCCAAGGTCATCCACCATATCCTGGGTCTTGATTTTTGTCTTTGCCACTGGATTTTCATGACTCTGGGAGAGAGAATGAGGCTGATAACTTGGTACATCTCTAATTCACTTAAGTCCAATTCATGAGCAAGTCAACACCTATGATCCCCTATTTTCTCTCAACATTGTGATATCATTGGTCCTCTTTCAAAATGAAATAGAAAAAACAAGAAGGGGTCATCTGACCTTCACTAAAAATACCCCTGTGAGTGGAGAGAATAGTCTTTTCCATACAATGGTGAAAGTGACTGAAGTTTCCTGAAATTCTTGATGGTTCTCAAGGTCTTAAATCAATTGCCTCTACTCTGATACTACAAGTAATGTTAAATGTTGAATTCAAATTTCATAAAATTCAATATGCTGGGGGAAAGTACAAGTTATATTGAAACTTCATGTGACTTTTGGATTTTTTTCCCCTCGTGTCAAGACTAAATTTGCTTTCTTGCAACTCCCACCTATAGTTTCTAGCACTGTCCTCTGGGACCAAACAGAAGAGGCCCAGTCTGCTTCATAGTCAAGCCCTTAAAAACTTGAAGATAGTCAGCATATCTTCCCTATGTCTCAGAAGGCTAAACATCTTTACCTCTGGTAAGCAGTTCACAGATAGTATTGAAATGGACCGAATTAATAAGTCACAGGCAAATGTCAATTAGGAATTTCTAGAGCGTCATTTATTAGTCAGGCTGGCGGCTGCCTCATATAGAGACCCAGAGGAGATAGCTCCGAACTGAGGTGGGTGAGTGCATTTTAAGCATTTTGGCACTACTCAGTACAGCCTTGCGGTTTCCACAACAAACAGAGTTCTGACAGAGCAAGAACAGGGCTGGCTACTAAGCAAGAACCCTCAAACAGAAAACAGGTGCCAGGAGAGGTACCCAATGAAAGACTGGTGGTCATTCAACACAGAGTAGTTGTCAGGAAGGAGAAGGGGGGTTACCTGGTAATGGGGGGCTAACATGGTGGGGGCACAGATGGTTACCATGCAAATGGACTAAACAAGAAGTGACTGTTAACAATTTATCAGATATTAAACCAAAGGGGAATAACATTTTGACAGGGGCTTAACAATAGAAGGAAACTGTTACTAGGCAAGCTATTCTGCCCAGTAACCTAACAGAGATCTCTTGGCCTAGTGGCCCAGGAAGAAATAATGTCTATTTTAGTATGACAATGTCTTCATCATCCTGGTTGCCTTCTTCTGGATGCTGTCTCTCTTGCCTAAAATGTAGGTTCCAGAACTGAACATAATTTTTTACATGTAGTCTGATTAGGACCAAGTACAGAGGAACCCTCACTTCTTTAGTCCTGGACAATCAAACCTAAATACAAGTCTGAATGCTAAGAACTGAATGAAATCTGAATACATTAAATGTTCACTATTCTATTATAGTTAGCTCTTTTTCAGTTTGCCAGTCACTAAAAATGCCAGATCTTTTTCTTTTAATTCTTTTCCCCTTACACTCCCTTTATTCCTAGCATCTTCATTTCTTTCTCCTCATCTATCATGGACTTGTAAAGTTGTTTTTTAAAATCCAACTCTGTATCTACATTTATCTTTCTTCCAGCCTGTCAAGATCTTTTTGAATCCAGTGTGTAGATAACTCTCCCAAGATTGTACCAGTTAGAGAGCTGACAAGTATGCCACCTATGGCTTTATATAAACCAATGATGAAAAAAAGTTAAACGGTGCTGAGTGCCACACAATCATTGATTCCTGGGGAATTTCTCTAGAGACTACTTTTCAAGTTGTCTCTAAGTATAGTGGCTGTTATATAGAGAGGTAATAGTGATGAATGGTGATAAAAAGGCAAAAAAATAAGATTCTGCCTCATACATTATATGTGAATTGTGGATTTTCTGAACTTTTCATAATTCTGTTCCAGTAAGAGCTTGTCTTTAGCTGAGGAACACCACAGCAGGATCCAGGGCACAGGGAAAGAAGGTACTGGAGATAAACTTTGCTTACTCCCAAATTTTACTCAAACCAGATACATTTAGCAAGAAATCTGGAAAGGCTGATGAATGGTCATGAAATCACAGAACTACAGAACCTGAGATATGGAAAAGACCTCAATGACTAACAAGTTCAATGTATGTAGGAAAGGAATCCTCACTATTACACCTGACAAGTTACTGTCCCTACTAAGGGTTGGGATGAGGAACCTATTACTTCTCTAAACAACTCATTCTCTTTTTGACTAGGTTTAAATATTAAGGATTTTAAAAATATCAAGTCTGAATTTGCCTCTTTGTAACTTCGCATGTTTCTACTGGCTCTGCCCTTAGGGGCCAAGCAGAAAAAATGTAATCTCTCTTCCAATAACAGCCCTACATATACTTGAAGACAGTTGTAACATCCTCCTCTCCCTCCTAGTTTCTTGAACTAATCTTCACATAGCATGGACTCAAGACTGCTCATCATCTTGTTACCCTCCTTTGGACCCCCTGGTCACAAGTTCCAAAAGCCTATGAAGGCAGAAAAACAAGAAGGTCTTTTCAAAGATGCTCTAAATTCAGGTAGGTGGAGAAAAACTAATTTCCAATAATAAATATTGTGGGATTTATAGACAAGGAAGAAATGTGTATAAGAAGTGAGTCACTAGGAAAAGCACAAGAAATAGCATGTATTAAAGATATAGGCACAGAAAAATGGGAATGAGCAACCCAGAAAGAATATACTGGTACTAGAAAAAGAGATTGAAAACTTGGGGAAGATTTGTGTGGACACATAGAGGAAAAAAAGACCAGAAAAAAAATCGTCCTAGAAGTAAATCAGGTTCATGAGATTAATAGTGACTTTGAAATGGCTAAGGTATTGAACTGATTTCTTAATCTGCCTTTAATAAGATAAATGGAGCTAAATATATTTTCAATTAGATTGTAATGTGGAGTTTAAAAACATATATCCACAGATGGTTAAAAGAACCTGGAAAATGGGAGGACAGGATGCTCAGCAGACCATAATGAGATCTACATTTGGCAGTGATGACTGCAAATAATTAACAGGGTGCCTGTAAAAGAACACTTCATTTGTGAATAACCTAGGGAATAGATATTTAATTCACTCCTGGAGGCAGTAAGTGCGAGTCTGGTTCATCTTGTCTCCCTGTAGCTCCTAACGTGGTCAAGAAAGCTCCATATATCAATAATAAAGTAATTTCTGGAAAGGACCACTCATGTTTGAAAAGGGCATCAGAGACTTATTACAATTCACTTTAATTTAGCAAATATTTATTGAGAATCCATGGGGTTAGCATTGTGTTAAAGTGTTCCTGAGGACATGTACGTGTGTGTATACATACATACATATGCATGCATATATATGTATATATGTGGACTGTGACTTATTCACAGTCCCTACTAAATTATCCATTCATTTCACAAGCATTTATTAAATGCCATTTATGTGTCAGACAATGTGCCAAGTGATAGGGATACAAAGACAAAAATGAATTATTCTCTGCCCTCAGGGAGCTTACATTCTATTGGATGAAAACAACATGGACATTGTGGGAATTTGTTTTGCTTGACTCTGTGTGTGTGTGTGTGTGTATTTTAATGAGATGGCAGATAGGAGAAAGAGGAAGTAAATGCTTGTTAGTTACAAATTAAAATAAAAGATTAAAAATAGTGAAAATAATTGGCACCATAAAAGTAAATGAAAATAGATAAAAAATTAATCCCAAAGGGAAAACTCTAATAACTAGGAATTGTGGGGTGGCAATCAGTAAACGTTTCCTGCAGGTGGTAGCCCTTGAACTGATCTTTGAAGGAAATTAACGATTCTAAGAGGTAGAGGTGAGGAGACTTCCAAGTATGGTGGATAACTTGTGCCAAGGTCTCCATACAGATATAGAATTAAGTATAGGGAACAGGAAGCATACCAGTTTGGCTGAAATATAGAATTTGTGAAGGAGAGTATTACGTAATGGTTTGAAAAGGTAGACTGGAACCAGATGGTGAAGGACTTTGAAAAAGAAACAAGAATTAGTACTTTTTCTGATGGGCAAGAGGAAATCACTGGAGTTTCTTGATTACTGAAGTGAAATAGCAAGACCTAGACTTTAGAAAAAGAAATCTGGCAACTGTAGGGAAGGGGGCAGCTATATGGCACGGTGGCTAGAGCCTGGAGTCTGGAAGACTCATCTTCCTGAGCTAAAATCTGGACTCAGATGCTTGCTAGCTGTGTGACCCTGGACAAGCCACTTAACCCTATTTACTCAGTTTTCTTATCTGTAAAATGAACTAGAGAAGGAAATGACAAACCACTCAAGTATTTTTGACAAGAAAACCCCAAATGAAATCATAAACTGTCAGGCACAACTGAAAAACAACTGAACAATAACAAGTGTGTAGAGAAGATATTGAAGAGGGGAAGGACTCGTCTTCTCATGCTGTGTAGTTTTCTACAGAAGGTTTACCCATAAATGCTAGAGGTGTTCTTCTGGATTTTTAATATTTTTAAAAGTGCCAAAGAATACTAGAACTCTCTGTATGTTAATCCTCACTCATTATTTTATCACCTCGCTTCTTTTGTCAATCATAAATGCCTTTAATAATGTCCTTTATGCCAGTTTTCATGGCAATATGGTGAAGCCCCATTACAGTAGACATGTGTCTTTCCATTGCCCTTTGGGTAATCTGAAGTATGGATGTTTCTAAGGTTATGGTGTTCTTTGTCACATATATGCATACATACATACACGTGTTAATATGTGTATATATGTGAGATGTTTTATATATACATACATTATAATACTAACATATCTATCCATGGAAGAATACTGAGATTCAAAATATGGACTTTTACACTGTTGAGAAGCCTGAGTCATTCAAAAGAACTGCACGCTTTTCTGCATGTGATCTTCTGTTTAATTCTGGGTCCAGTTCATTGTTCATGGGCAGTGCTTTTTCAAGAGATACATGTGTATAAACACACATGTATCTATACACATACATGTATATATGCATGTGTTGTGTATATATGTATGTACATGTATACACATTTATACAATACACATATATGCATGTGTACATTCATGTGTGTACATGTATGGATATATTATATGAATGTATATATGTATGCATATAGATATAGGTATACATATACATACATATATTTATATTAATAGAAAAGGATGTATATAATCCAAAAGATGACATGCTAGTAAGTGTCTTAAGCCCGAATTGATCTCAGAAAGCTGAGGCTTCCTGCCTCCAGGCCCAGCACTCTATGCATGTAGCTGCCATGTAGACTTAAGCTGGTTTAGCTATTCATCCCAATTTCATTTCATAGATGCCATTTTTGCTTTCTCATATTTCTTTCCTTGTGGTTTCATCTACAAATGTTCCCTTTGTGATATGAATTATTAGTGTCTCATTCCACAGTTTCTGCAAACTCATTTTCCCATGCACTGTTTTTTGGTCTTTTGTAAGGAAAAAAGCTTCTTGAAATGTCCTGTCATCTTCCTTTGTAATGTCTTGCAAATGAGCTTGTATTCTGAACAAGTTTTGTCCTGTTTGTGTGCTTGCTTGCCTTTCAAGTCTTTCCATTTGGCAATAAATTATAAGTTTGGAAGGCATGTCAGAGGTCATCCAAACCAATATTACCTGAATGAGAATGCCCTGTGTCTGTGTGTGCAACACTGTTGGCAGTCTGATAACTTATTCTTAGAATAATGAATTTATTTATTTTTTAAAATAATAATATTTTAGAGTTAGACCTTATTTGAGGGTTGTGCTGCTCTCTGTATGTTCTCCCATCTATCCACCCTTCCCTGGTTCAGGTCCAATTTTGCCATGACCACCATTACCACCTTACAGGGTGTTGATCCCAGTGGCAGGAATAGTTCCCAGGTGTTGTGTCCTCAAAGTGATTGGTCTAATTTTACTTTGGGTGTTGATGAGCCTACAGAGCAACCAGTGAGAAAGAACAAAATGGCATCTAATGTTTTGGAACTTCTGAAGAAAGTCAACCTTGTTGGGTCAAGTCAGGAGAGGTTCAGTCTAGTAGGGATAATTCTGAATCATCTGGACTCCAAAGAAGAAACTCTTCTGAAGCTAGTCCTGGAGAATTTTTAGGTCCAAAGGGAGAAGGCAATGTACATGAAAAATATGGAAGCAGAGTTACAAGCTGACCTGGGACACAATGAAGAGAAATCAGTACATGCTGCACCTGTTCCCACTCCATTTGCATCAGTACCAGCATCAGTCAGAAGAAATCCATCTGGTGGCAAGTCCAGCTTAGTCCTTGGTTAAATATGACTTTTTTCCCCTTCCCCTCCATGCTTGTGAACTGCATAACTTGTGTCTGACTGAACATCTCTTTAAAATATCTTTCATGGTGGGGTAGAGCCAAGATGGCAGAGTAGAAAGATACATATACTCTAGTGCTTTCCACATAGCCCACAAAATACCTGTAAAAAATGACTCTCAATAAATTCTAGAGCAGCAGAAGCCACAGAACGACAGAGTGAATGAGATTTTCAACCTAGGTAATCTGGAATACCAACAGAAAAGGTTTATCCCACAGAATGCTGAGCTGAACAGAGTCCATCCCTGGCTGTCACATGGGGAGAAACAGGAGTGGAACAGATCTCCAGGGCAGAATCCCCAACAGGAAGGGTCCCAGATCCCTCAACTCACAAGTGACAAAGAAAGCTTCAAAGGTCAGTGTCGGAGCTTTCCCAGTTGGGTGAGAGGGGTCCCCACAGCACTAGACCCAGGTGATGGCAGAGGCAGCACAGCAGCAGCGGCTGGCAGCAGGTGGCTATGGTGGCTATGGAAGCAGCCTGGGTCCATTGTCCAGGCAGTTCAGCTTAAAGCCTCTGGCAGAATTGAGCAGCTGATCTGAACCTCAGCCCTCAGTGGCTGCTCTGCCCCCACCCAAAGCCCCTGGGGGAATTGAGCAACTGATCTCAATCTCAGCCCTGAGCACACTCCTGGGGGAAGAAGGAACACTAGGACCCTCCTCTTGACAAAGGATTCAGAAGTCAAGTAACTATCTAGTAAAATGCCCAAAAAAGGGGAAAAAATAAGACCATAGAAGGTTACTTTCTTGGTGAACAGGTATCTCCTTCCAATCTTTCACATGAGGAAGAACAATGCATACTGTTAGAGGAAGTCAAGGCTTCTGCCTCCAGTACCTCCAAAATGAATATGAAATGGACTCAGACCATAGAAGAGCTTGAAAAGCGGGTCAGCAGCTTGCTAAAGGAGAACCAAAAAAATGCTGAGGAAAATAACACCTTTAAAAATAAGCTAGCTTAAGGAGCCAAGATGGCAGAGTAGAAAGATACACAGACGCTTAGCTCCTACCCCACAGCCTATAAAATACCTGTAAAGAAGAACTCTCAACAAATTCTAGAGCAGCAGAAGCCACAGAACAATGGAGTGGAGGAGATTTCTGTTCCAGAGAGACCTGAAAAACTGACGGGAAAGGTCTGTTGCACACGTGATGCAGAGCAGAGCCCAGCCCTGCCTTGACCATGCAGCACTGAGGGAAGCAGATCCAAGCAGGCTTCAGGACAGAATCTCCAGCAGCAGTGCAGGTCCCTCAACCTATAAGCGCCAAAGGTCAGTGAGAGGGTCTTTTTGGCTGGCCGAGAAGAGAGCAGGGTGTCCCCATGACTTAGACCCCCACAGGAGGCAGCAGTGGAGGCAGCAGCAAACAGAGGCTCCCAAAGCAGGCAGGAACTCAAATCCATTGTTGAAGGTCTCCTGGTAAATCCCCAAGGGAATTGAACCTGTGTGGCGGCCCTGCCCCAACCTGAGCAGCTGAAGTTATTCTCACACTGAATAGCAGCCTTACCCCTGCCAAAAGGCCCAGAGGCTTGGAGGAAGCTCTTTTGAATCTCAGCCCCCAAGCACTGGCTGGGCAGAACTAGAGGCGAGGTGGGTGTAGAAAGGAAATTTAGAAGTCAAGTTACTGACTGGGAAAATGCCCTGAAAAGAGAAAAAAATAAGACCATAGAAGATTACTTTCTTGGGGAACAGGTGTCTCCTCCCATCCTTTTGGATGAGGAAGAACAAGGCATACTGTCAGAGGAAGTCAAGGCCTCTGCCTCCAAAGGGAACTTAAAATGGGCTCAGGCAATAGAAGACCTTAAAACACAAGTTAGCAGTTTACTACAGGAGAACCAAAAAAATGCTGAGGAAAATAACAGCTTTAAAAAGAGGCTAACTCAATTGGAAAAAAAGGCCCAGAAAGCCAATGAGGAGAAGGAGGTCTTAAAAAGCAGAATTAGCCAAATGGAGGAGAAGGTTCAAAAGCTCACTGAACAAAATAATTCCTTGAAAGAGAGAATTGAGTCCAGGGAAATGAATGACTATGAGTTAAACCAAGAAGTTAGCAAACAAAACCAAAAATTTGAAAAAATAGAAGATAAGGTGAAACAATTCATTGGAAAAACAATTGACCTGGAAAATAGATCCAGGAGAAATAATT
>CM053771.1:297969699-297994945 GCA_028658325.1 Potorous gilbertii
TTGCCCTCCCTTCCATCATCCCCCCTATCCTGCTTATCCTCTTCTTCCCCACTTTCCTGTATTTTAAGATAGGTTTTCATACTAAAATGAGTGTGCATTTTATTCCTTCCTTTAGTCGAATATGATGAGAGTAAACTTCATGTTTTTCTCTCAGCTCCCCTTTTTCCCTCCACTAAAAAGTCTCCTGCCTGACTCTTCTATGAGAGATAATTTGCCCCATTCCATTTCTCCCTCTCTCCTTGCAATACATTTCTCTCTCACCACTTAACTTCATTTTTTTAAGATATGGTCCCATCCTATTCAATTCACTCTATGCGCTCTGTCTCTATGCGCGTGCACATGTGTATGTGTGTGCATGTGTGTATGTGTGTGTGTATGTGTGTGTGTATGTGTGTGTGTGTGTGTGTGTGTGTGTGTGTGTGTAATCCCACCAACCACCCAGATACTGAAAAGTTTCAAGAGTTACAGATATTGTCTTTCCATGTAGGAATCTCTTATGACTTCTCTTTGCTGTTTACTTTTTCATGCTTCTCTTCATTCTTGTGTTTGAAAGTCAAATTTTCTTTTCAGCTCTGGTCTTTTCATCAAGAATGTTTGAAAGTCCTCTATTTCATTGAAAGACAACTTTTTCCCCTGAAGTATTATACTCAGTTTTGCTGGGTAGGTGATTTTTGGTTTTAAGTCCTAGTTCCTTTGACTTCAGGAATATCCTATTCCACGCCCTTTGATCCCTTGTGTAGAAACTGCTAGATCTTGTGCTATCCTGATTGTATTTCCACAATACTTGAATTGTTTCTTTCTAGCTGCTTGCAATATTTTCTCCTTGATCTGGGAATTCTGGAATTTGGCCACAATGTTCCTAGGAGTTTCTCTTTTTGGATCTCTTTCAGGTGGTGATCGGTGGACTCCTCAAACATTTACTTTGCCCTCTGGTTCTAGAACACCAGGGCATTGCTCCTTGATAATTTCATGGAAGATGATGTCCAGGCTCTTCCCCTAATCATGACTTTCAGGCAGGCCCATAATTTCTAAATTGTGTCTCCTGGATCTACTCTCCAGGTCAGCTGTTTTTCCAATGAGACATTTCACACCATCTACCATTTTCCCATTCTCTTGATTCTGTTCTGTGATTTCTTGGTTTTTCATAAAGTCATTAGCCTCCATCTGTTCCACTCCAATCTTGAAAGAACTATTTTCTTCAGTGATCTTTTGAACCTCCTCCTCCACCTGGCTAATTCTGCTTTTGAAAGCATTCCTCTCCTCATTGGCCTCCTGAACCTCTTTTGTCGATTGAGCCAGGCTATCCTTCAAGGTATTATTTTCTTCAGCAACTCCTTGGCTTTCCTTCAGCAAGGTGTTGACCTGCCCTTCATGCCCTTCCTGCATCTCTCTCATTTCTCCTCCCAGCCTTTCCTCCACCCCTCTCACCTGATCTTCAAAATCCTTTTTGAGCTCTTCCATGGCCTGAGCCCAATGAACATTCATTTTGGATGTTTGGAATACAGAAGCCCTGACCTCCATGTCCCTCCCTGATGGCAAGCATTGTTCTTCCTCTTCTGAAAGGATGGGAGGAGATATCTGTTCACCAAGAAAGTAACCTTCTATGGTCTTATCTTTTTTCCCCTCTCTGGGCATCCTCCCAGCCAGTCACCTGACCTCCAAGACTCCTCTCCACCCCCATATCACCTCCAGATCCACCCAGCCAGTGCTTGGGGTCTGAGATTGAAATGATGCTTCCCAGCCTCAGGGCTTTCGGCAGGGGTGGGGCTGCCATTCAATGTGAGATTAAGTTCAGCAGCTCAGGTAAAGGCAGGGCCACCATCTGGGGCCCAGTTCCCTGAGGGGGTTTATGCGGAGACCTTCAATAATGGATATGAGCTCCTGCCTGCTTTGGGAGCTCCTGTCTGCTGCTTCCTCCACCACTGCCCCCCAAGGGGGTCTGAGTTATGCCCCCGCTTCCCTCTCAACCAGCCAAAAAGCCTCTCTCACTGACCTTTGGCATCTGTGGGTGGAGGGACCTGCGGGGCTGCTGGAGATTCCATCCCTGAAGCCTGCTCTGATCTGCTCCCCCTGGCGCTGCATGGTCAAGGCAGGGCTAGCCTCCACTCTGGGTCCAGTGCGTGACGGATCTTTGGTGTCAGTTCTTCAGGTCTCTCTGGAACAGAAATCTCCTCCACTCTGTTGTTCTGTGGCTTCTGTTGCTCCAGAATTTGTTGGGAGTTCTTCTTTACTGGTATTTTTTATGGGCTGTGGGGTAGGAGCTAGCATATGTGAATCTTTCTACTCTGCCATCTTGGCTCCCAGTCCTCCCACCTAGCTATTTTAAAATGAAACTTTGCATGTATCATTTCAGTGGTGGTTTGGAGAATGGAGTAAAGTGAAGGAGATCCATTAAAAGGCTACTGTAATAGTCCAGGAAAGGGAAAGGAACCAGGGTGATGGCTTGGCCAACAGGAAAAAGGGCGTATCTGAGAAGGGACTACACTTTATTTGATTAAATTGGTCTGTTGAAGCTTTGGAGGCAAAGCCTCCATTGTTCTTTATTTTGGCACTACACGCAGAGATCAGAGCTATGTACCAAATAATTTAGTTTGTGTTTAGCAATATTTAATAAACATCTACTATGTGTAAGACCCTGGAAAAAATACTATGATGGATAAAACATAGCCCCTACTAGAACCATAACTAGGACCGAACAGTGTGGATTTGTTCTAGAGAACCAAAATTTAGAGGGTGCTGGGAGCAACTGAAATCTTTCTTCCGCATCCCAGAAATAACTTCTTTTCACACTTATTTAACAAGAATAATTAAGAATGAAGTTACTAGATTGAGGATTGGGAATTAAGACCCAGGTGAGTTCTTCCCCGGCCTGCTATTAAATCCAATCTGTAGCAGCCTCCAGAAGCATTTTAGGGAGTGTCATGTTCTGTGTATTCCTTATTGTACTCTCCCCACAACCCTGCTGGGGGACGTAGGGGTGGTGTGTGGTGGTGTCTACAAAACGCTACTTATAGCTGTGCTCTCTATCTTCACTAAGCCTCTATAGTCTAGGTCTCTAGGAGATGGGGTATAACACATGTAAAGCTAATTATAATTTTGAAAAAAAATTTAAGGGCTGAAGAAGGATTATTCCTGACCTGGAGGATTTATGGAGGAGAGGGCATTATAGCACACTTAGGTGGGGTATATGTGATGATTTTTCAGCAAAGTTAAGGGTATTTTGGTAAGCAATTCAAATAACCACTTGTGTGCTCTGATACATCCTTTAGTGGTTTCAGAATGTTCAAAAATACTGTAAAAGTATACTTGAAACTACAAAAAAATCATAATTTTTGAACTATAGTCTGTTTATAGGGCTTCTTTCCTGGAAGATGTCTCGTTCTTTGGAACCATTCCGTAAGGTGCAGGTGAGAATGTTTTGCTTAAAAAATAAAACAAACAAACAAAAAAACAACAACTCTTACATTTTTGGAGTCAAGGTTGTATGTTGTATATAAGTATAATTGTCTTCAAGTCACATGATTGGTTTGGTAGGAAGACATATAAAAGTATGACAAACCTTGTCACTTGGTAGTGAAGATATTTATTCAAAATATTTCAATAAACCATACACTTCAGAAGAGTGCAAAAATAAAAGTCAATTTCTGGTAACTTAAAAATAAGCACCATCTACAAATAACTATGTAGCATCTGTCTACTGATAAAAATCTCATTATTCAATCTAACCTTTGACACACTTCAGCACTTTCTTAACAGTTGAAGGCCCACTTACCCTCCCCTTCCCTCCTACATTTCAGCGCTAACCTTTCACTTTTTTATTTTAAAAGAACACTTATTTCTTCTTCACAAATGATACAGCTATTGTTATATTTCTACATAGGATTCATCAAAATAAAAAGTAGTTCAAATGAACTAGAAACTATCTTTAACTATCTCAAAGTTAACAAGTTAGTGCATAATTTGTATTTCAAATAAAGGTGAAATACAGTATTTTGAAATATACATGAGATTCTTTAAGGGAAATAGGTATATGACAGAAAGGAAATCCTGAAAAACAAAGTTTTTATTTAAAAAAAAAAGGAAACCACTAATTATTGTAATGAGGAAGAAAAGGGGGAGGTGCTAAAGGGCATGGTTTGAACACACAGGCTCTCCATTAACAAACTTAGAATGCTAAAAAGCAATGTACAGAAAATCACTGAAGTTAACATTTACATAGTACTTTAAGGTGTGCAAAACACTGGATATGCAGCTGTGTAAGAATGAATGTCAATAATACATAGGTCAGACCGAGTTGGGGCTAAAGATACCCTTTAGTTTGTTGGGGTACAGTGACTACTGAAGAAGAGATAGGCCAGCTTTGCTTCTCTTCTAAGTTCTCTAGGTTTAACTTCAATCCTTGCCCCCAGTTTTTTAGTTCTTTTGTGTGTTGTCTTGATGTCTCTCCCATTCCCCCATTAGACTGTAAGCTTCTTGAGGACAAATATTGTCATTTTTTGCTTGTATATATAGCCCTATTCCTTTGCTCCCTTCCTATTTCCTACCCTTTCTTTTCCTTCCTTCCCCCCTCTTATCCTTCCTTCCTTCCTTCTTTTCTTCCTTCTGTGATACAGATATTCTAAAAGGAGGTGTTCTCTTCTACCTATAGGCCAGTGAATTGGACTTCTTTTATTGACAAAGCTCAAGGACACATTACTGAAGGATTGGTTTGTGATCACCATTTAGAGAGGGACATGATGATCACTAAGAACATGGGTTATCAAGGACAAGTTGTACAGATTAAGGCCATTTTCTTTTTTAGATGATGTTATTAATAGATTAATGGTAATTCCAAAAAAACAACATATCTAGATTTTAATAAGGCATTTTGCAAAGCTTCTCAGCCTATTCTTTTATGTCATATAGAGAAATCTGGGCTTGGTGATAGTAGTTGGGATTCCTACTTAAATAATTGTGACATACATAGGTCAACCTGGACAGCGGTCTTCTGTGGAATGCTCTAGGACTCTGTTCTATTGAAACCTCTTTTGAATCAATTACTTGGTTTATTTGACATATTTAGCAAAATTGAAAATGACATGCAAATGAGAGATAGTTTGAAAGATTCAAGACCCCCAAAGACACAGAAAGGGATCAATTTAAATATTTAAATATGAAATTAAATATGAATATATATATAAAAGTCAACACTTGAGTTGAGCATAAGTATACAATGGGAGAGATATGGATGGATAATAATTTATAAGAAAAATACCTGGGTACTTTAGTGGATTTTTACGAATCAACAATTTTACATGTTAACCCCTGGAAAAATGAACAAACAAAAATGGATTTTAGGCTGCATTCCTAGTTTTAGGCTGCCTTACTGGTGTATCCAGAACAATGAAAGTTATAATTATAGTGAACTCTTCTCCCCTGGTCAGACCCACAAGGCCAGCACTGTGATACATCCGGTGTGCCTTTTTGGAAGGCTATTGACAAGTTTTTAACACCTTCTGAAGAAGAGGAAAAGGAGGGGTAACAAGGAATCTGCAAGTCATGTCATAGGAGGAGCAGTTGGAATTGGAAATGTTTAGCCTAGAGAAGATGGTACAGTGGAAAATGTACTGTCTCTAGAGGACCTGAGTTCAAATCCTGCCTTTGATGTTGAATATCTGTATGAACTCAGATAAGTTTCTTAAACTGTGTGGGACTCAGTTTTATCAGATATAAAACAAGAGGGTTGGATTTGCTAGCTTCTAGGTCCCTTCTTGTTCTAGAGCTATAATCCTATGTAAATACTACCTCTGAATCTTCTGCTTGACCTTGAAGTCTCAGAACCTTAAAGAGGCACCAAGGTGGTACAGTGGATGGAGTTCTGGGCCTGCAATCAGGAAGACCTGAATTCAACTTTGACCTTAGACATGTACTACCTATGTGAGTCTAGGCAAGTCATTTAACCTGTTTGCCTCAGTGTCTCAACTATAAAATGTGGATAACAGCACCCACCTTGCCGGGTTGTCACAAGGATTAAATGAGATGATAGTTGTAAATGTGCTTAACACAGTGCCTCGTACAACGTAATAGGCACTGTGAATATTTGTTCCTTTCCGGCTTCATTTGTACAATGAAAGAGTTGGGTTAGAGAACAGATCGATGATCATAGGTATGTAAGTAGGACATCATATTTGAAAAGGCTAACAATCAGACCTAAATAAAAATGGAAGTTGGCTGCTTTGGGAGGGAGTGGGAAGCACCATTTTACATATGGAGATATGGAGGTATAAAAATTTTAAGGAAATTGCTAAAGGTCATGGGGGGAAAAATTAGTAGTTGGAGCAGATATTATAACCTAAACTGGTTTTGAGAAGGAAGTAAAGAATAAAGATAAACCAGAATTTTAAGGGCCCTGATCATAGCGTCCCTCCTTCTTCCATTTATTTATTTTTTTTGGCATCCCCAGTAGCACATAGTATTATGTAATAAATGCTTGTTGAATTTAGAGAAGTATAACAGTTGAGGAGTCCTGCAGGTTTTCAAGGGAACGTTAGGTGACCACTTGTTGAGTGTGGTATGGAAAGGTATGCTGTTGAAGTTTAGGTTGGACTAGATGGTCTTTGAAGTCCCTCTGACATTTAGCACTGGGGTTCTATTAGTCTACAAATATTCCTGAACTCTGAATTTACAAAGTGCTTTTATAACACATATTGGTCAGTTCTTGTAAACCATTATATTATGGAAAAAGCAACTGACAACCATCGTCAAACTCAATATACAAATAAGAAAGAGACACAGGTGACAGTGATCTCATGAGGTTTTTCAGGAAGTTAGTAATGTAGGCAGAGTATAAATTCATTAGCTTCTGACTCTCTTTTCATGGGGACAGACTGTCTTTCTATAATTTAATTTCTCTAATCTTTATAAAGAAGACTTAGTCATGAGAGAGTATGCAGATCTCAACAATTAAATTTAAAACAAAGTTTCAAACCTAGATAACCTAAGGAGGACATTGTGTAGGTTATTAATGGGATAAAATGTGGAAGACAGAATAGACTTGACCAGAGACAATTTTTTAGTTGTAAAAGAAAGCAAAAGTGGGCTGTGGAGGGGGGTGAGCACAGTGCAGAATTCGTTCAGCTTTGTGACCCCATTTGGAATTTTCATGGCAAGGACAATGGGGTGGTTTGCCATTTCCTTCTTCAGCTCATTTTACTGATGAGGAAATGGAAAGTTAAGTGACTTGCGCAGGTTACACAGCTAGTTTCTGTGGTCAAATTTGAACTGGGATCTCCTGAATCCAGACCTAGTACTGTATCCATCATACCATCAAGCTGTCCTTATATTTGCAAATTAATTAGCTATGCTTTCATAAACAACTTTATAAATCTCATCCCTCTTGGAGCACTGCATAGCATTTTATTTTTCAATATGCCAGCTCACTTACTTGTCCTGATAAATCGTGAGGTGGGAAGCACCATTTTATATATGGAGATATGGAGGTATAAAAATTTTAAGGAAATTGCTAAAGGTCATGGGGGGAAAAATTAGTAGTTGGAGCAGATATTATAACCTAAACTGGTTTTGAGAAGGAAGCAAAGAATAAAGATAAACAAGAATTTTAAGGGCCCTGACCATAGCGCCCCCCCTTCCCCCATTTATTTATTTTTTTGGCATCCCCAGTAGCACATAGTATTATGTAATAAATGCTTGTTGAATTTAGAGAAGTATAAACAGTTGAGGAGTCCTGCAGGAACTAAAAGTTTTCAAAATATTTTTTACAAGTAACTTGGAAGCACGAGTAGGCAGTGATAACTATGACCTTGGAATCAGAGCTAAAAGGGGACCTTACAAGTTATCTATTATCTTGTCCATTCTCCTTGTTTTGTGGATGAAGAGACTGGGTCTCAGTGAGGTTAAACAACTTACTCCAGGTCAAACAGGTGGTAAGTACAATTTGAATCTAGGTCCACTGACCCTAAATTCAGAGCACTCTGGGCTGTCTAAATTATTCTGGGCAGTGAAATGTCCAACAGAATTGATAAATTACAGGAAGTTTATACAAAGGAAGACTGAGTGTGTGTTTGGGGAAATATCCTACAAGCTTGACTGTCAGTACATTTTGGGGAATTGTACTTAAAATATTAAAAGCACTGAGAAATCAGGTACAGTTAAGAAAAAGAATCTGCCACTCATTTTATTTCCTGATAATACGGGCTTAATAAGCAAATGGCAGAAAAGTCAGTTTTTTTTCACAAAGGTCTTAGATGTGGAATGGGGATGGGGAAAGCTGGTGGCACTTAGGCTCATGCCCAGCAAGAAGGACATGAAATTAAATGAAACTGGAGGTCTAAAGAAGAGCATCCGACGAAGGGATGCAAGGAATGCATCACCTTCCACAGGAAGAGGGACTACCAATAATTGGGACCCTCCAGTCTGGGTAGGGGTGGGGTGAGAAGGCTGAGGGGAGATACTTTAGAAGTTAGAGGATGACGACATTCTTTCATAACTGACCTTTGAATATGAGAATCAGGAAGCATCCCTTGAAACTTGAAAAGAGGTAGTTTTGAGGATATTTTAAAAAATGCTACTTTCACAACCCTGTTATCTTAAATGGTTCTTCAGCACAAAATTACAAAAGGATACATAGTTTTTTTTGGGTTTTTTTTTTATCAATAATACTGAGAAAGATGCTCTAGAGTTCTATATGCACCTCTTTCCTGGCCATCAGAGACAGATTTTCATTTCAATACCTCTATTATACCAGATTCCTCAAAGATATTCTCACCTCCTTTAGAAAACTTTAACATTTCAGTCTGTTCAGTTCAATAATGTCAGGTCTATGAATCTGTCCATCTCTCTCTCTCTCTCTCTCTCTTTGTGAATATATATATGTATGTATATATATATATATATATATATATATATATACACACATATATTTATGTATATGTATACACACAAATGCAGAGATGTAGAAAGACAGATATATGTAAGTGTGTGTACATGCAAAGCCTCCTATGTTCATAAATATTCTGAGTATTCCTTAACTGCTTTAAATTCAAGGAAAAACATTACCTCCCCCTCCCTCCTGTAACCACAAAAGCAGAGCATTAAGAGATGATGGAATCACCTTTGGCAATAATGAATATGGACTCTTTGAATGTGAGTATGAATGAGAATGCATGGTTGTAGGTTGTAAGTGTAGATGACACTTTGACCCTATATATTGTGGTCCCATTTTCAGTTGCACAGGTATGGCCCCATGATACTATGATCTTGTTAATGGAACAAGAATAAATCCTAACGAATAGCAATACATTTCCCATGGTAGGGCTTGTTGCAAAGGAAAAAAACCCCAACAAAAAACCAGATATAATATGACCTTTACATATCATTGACCTATTGAAGAAGAGGCTCCTCTCTCTAATTCTGCTACATTCTTTTTGCCCCTCTTGTCTTTACCTGCTGGTAATATATCTGAGTTAGCAGCCAAGATGACTAATCTTTGGAAAGGGACACAGAAGCATAATATGTTAGAGCTAGGCATGGATCATCTAGTCCAAGCACCCTCATGTTGCAGATGAGGAAATTGAAGACTAGGCAGAATAAGTGACCTACCCCAAAAGACAACCACCACTGAAAAACGACTGAACAACCTGCGACTCCAGGGCCAGTGCTCTTTCCACAGTAGACATTTTTTGTATTTCATGGGAAAGCAAAGCAGAAGCAAGACCAAGGATGGGGAAAGTTGGCAGTCACAGTAGTTAAGAGAAGATGAGAGAGAGGATAGAGAACATAACAAGAGATGCCTATATTAGTTTTTAAACAAATGTACACATTTGTGACAGTATTTAAAAATTGTAAATAATTTAGTCATGATGAGAGAAAAATTATAAGATACTTTGGAATAGCACTTAGTGGTAAAGTGGTTCAGACATCAGAAACAAAGAGGATTGACTCATGTAGAGTTAATAATAATTCTTAATCTTGCCTGGGTGATATAGTTATATCTTTGGAGACTTATCCAAGGGCAGAAATAGCACTTTGCATTATTTGTTTTTGTTGTTGTAGTTGAGTTGTTTCAGTCATGTGTGACCCTTGGTGACCCCTTTTGGGGTTTTCTTGGCAGAGATACTAGAGTGGTTTGCCATTTCCTTCTCCAGTTCATTTTTCAGATGAGGAAACTGAGGCAAACAGGGTTAAGTCACTTGCCCAGGGTCACACAGTTAGTGCCTGAGGCTGGATTTGAATGCAGGTCTAACTCCAGGCCTGGTGCTCTATCCTTCTCTACTATTTAATCAATAGTAGAGGGAAATAGAAACAAACTGAAAATTTTTAATTACTTAAATATAGCACAAGAAGAATTGCCAAATCTATTTTGTAGTCATTTAAAATGCAAAAAAGTGGGGGGAGGGGCCCTACTGAATTGGCAATTCTGTAAGTAGTTATGGCTTTATTGTGCTACTGTTATACTTTTAAATTGATATAAACTACTCTCTTAAAGTAGCCAAATTCTACTCATACTTTCATGGGGATGGAAGTTACACATTTTAAACCCTGACGAGGCACACACAGATATATACCTCAAACAAGCTCTTAAGAAAAGACATGGAGGAAACATTTTATCGTATACAACTCCGGTACAGGGAGTCTGATTAGAAAAGGCTACAAAACACTGTGCTTGTAAAAAAAAACAACCAAAAAACATACTGTCTTTTAATATGGAAGAGGATTTAGAAAATACATCTCAAAAGAGGAAGGAAGAAAATAAATGCACTGCCTCACTGGGCAGATAAGGCCTGGGAAAGCTAATTAAGGGATTTATTTACAAAATGCCTATTGAGAACCTACTATGTGCAAGGCACTATGCCGAGGGCATCAAAGAATCTGATTCTTTTCCTAGACTAGCAGAGTTAAGACTTCCGTATTGTACTCATAAGACCACAGAAATCTTCAAATACGGGAAATATAGAAAGAAAGGGGGAAAAACACTTTCTGAGAAAGGGTAACACTGTCATTTAAGAAAAAATCCAAACTCATCTTCTCGCACATCTGGCCAATCCCAGCTTTTGAAGCAGTTACATTTAGTGGGACTTGCTGAGCAGCTGGTGGGTTGCTATTACAGCCACCAAATGCATTTGCTCCTGGAGCCTGGGCTGCCTACAAAATGAGCAATAAAGGACGTGTGTTTAAGATGGGCCTGCACACTTCCGTGGAAATGCAAAACTGCCAGTCTAAGCGGGTAAGTGCTCTAGGGATTTATTCTAGTTTCACTGTGTCCTACTAAATCAGTTATAGGAAGGGTAATCTAATATCAGCTGGGGATTACTTCTGTAAGCCTCCCTCACCTGCCTTTTAGAGCCAAACTTCCAAATTTAAATGGACACCGTCAAGTTGTCTGGGACCCAAATTTAGGGATCAGTAAGGCCATTTTTGGATGACATTTCTCAGTTGAGGGTAAAGCTGAATATCCCTTTTGGGAATCTCTTCCTGTTCAGTTCAATATTTAGAAACAACAGATAGAAGGCACCAGGAAACACTATTACAAACTTTCTGTGACCTAAGTAACTGGGGTCAACAACTGCAAAAATCTATGGGTATACTTCAGAAAAAAAATCATACATCTTAAAAGAAAAAAGCAAACTGCTTATAAGACTAGTTAGCTATGGGAGAAGGCATTTAAATGGAGGCAACTCATCCATAATCCATTGAGACATAATTTATAGATGGGCAGGGAATGATGCAGAGCAAAGAGAACTAAGAAAATAGTGGTTAGGAGTTTCTGAGGTCCAACATATAAATGGCAACTCCACCATTCTTTACTTTCCTTTTCATTCATGTTGCAATGAGTGACCTCAAGGCTAATCTTGTCTAACATTTCATCAGGTAGGACCACGTATTTCATACAGAAATAAGCACACAATTTTAAACACCTACTAAAGAGGAAACACTCCATGATGTTGCTGCTCAATAACTTTCATGTATTTGTGTGAGTTTTTATATGTATGTTTGTATATACATTCAACTCCTATCCTCCTCTCATGCTCTGCCCACTTTTATTGAGAGATATAGAAGGGGAATGAGGAAACTTTGGACCATTTGAAATAAGTAAAATAATCCATTGGTTAAAAAAAATGTTAAATCAATTTTTGTAATGTCCAGGCATTTTTTTCATGGAAAATTCAATGATTTTTTCTCTGGCTAAACCACATAAACTATCAGAAGCCCTTCAAAGCTCTCTGATTGAGGAGGATTAAAGGTAGCGCCTGGGTGTGTGAACACATCTGATATAAAAGTAGACTTTTGGTAGTTTTAAAACTCTCTTTCCACTAGACCTCAAAGGGAAGAGCTAATTCAAAGGTGTCTCTGTAGCACAGAAATGCAGTAGGCAGTTCTGAAGTAGGTGCTACATAGAAGATAAGAAAGGATGGAATAAAATATAGACATAGGGCAAAACCTATGGATAGAGGCAGTTGTTTGGGGGTGGCCTAAGTGGCTTGGATCAGATTTCAGTAGCAGAAGGTGAACATGTCAGATAGAATAAAGTGGGGGAAAAAAGATGCTGAAGTCAAGGACAGTTGAGAATAGGTTCCAAGAGCCTAATATTTGGGAAGGATAGTATGAGGAGTATAGAGAGTCTGTAGAACTCATAGGAATCATGACAAAAGAAGAGAACCACATCTTGTCACTAATTGAAAGGTGGATAGAAAGTAGTAGCTGAGTAGTTAGGTCATATTCTATGGTAAAATTCTTTCTTCAAAGTTGTGGCTGAGGGATAGCTGTGTGGCACAGTGGATAGAGCACTGGCTCTGGACTTAGGAGGACCTAAGTTCAAATCTAATCTGAAACTTACTAGCTGCATAACCCGGGTCACTTAACTCCAATTGCCTCCAAAAGGAAAAAAAAAAAAAAGAAATAGACAAATAGCAGCCTGATAAGGGTTAAAACTTCCAATTAGCTTTAAGCTAGAAAGCTGCTCTCTCTTGCTCTCTCACTCCCTCCCACCTCCCTTTAGTGGTAGTGGTAGTTGTTTTCCCCACACAGAGCAAATTGTGCTTCTTTCCTTGGGTCTCTATTTGTACACAGGTATTGTAATTTTATTAAGCATGTCAGGGAAAGACAAATCCCAGAGAAATAATTAGTGGAATGGATTCTAAACTCATTTTCTACACGTTTGAATTACAGATGAATGGGCTGGCAGGCCTGAAACCCAGTGAGGCTAATGCAGCCAGCTGGGGCTCTATTTCTGGAGACTCACAGCAGCTATCGCAGACACACACTGGAATTTTAAATGCAAATGCCATTGCAGGCCAAATGCTACTGGCTTTTTTTTAAATGAAATACACACACACACACACACAGAGCTATACTCGAATTCATAGATACAGTCAGTAGTTGAGGAAAATCTATTCAAGGGCAGAAGCTGGCCAATCAACTCTAAATCCTTCATCAACATTCCAGATGCACTTGGCCCAGCCCCATGAAAGTCAGAGGTAAGAGATACACTGCTTGGTGTTTTCTTTTCCCAGTATCAGAACGAGCATTTTGTCAAGATGTCCATAATTACACGTAATGTTCTCGGGGGTTGATGTAGGATCTTCCAGGATCTGAGCTTTGCTGATGCTTATCACAGCTCCAGTCCTTGTAACATGTCTTACTGTAAAGTGGATACATCTGCCGAAGCCCATCTTCCCCCTCTGGACGTACATCTTCATAGTCGAACTGTCTGCCATTTACCACAGTCTAAAAATTCAAATATTGCTTACATTAAATACATAAGCTGTTTGCATTCTTCTAATTCTTGGTTACTCTTAGGTAAGAATATGACCAGTCTATATATCCTTGCCTCCTCCCCACCAACATTAACCTCCCAGCAATTGTTCTACCAACCATTAAGTGAAAACTACAATTTTCTTATCATTTGTGGATAAAATAGAGATCATTCTTGGGGCAAAAGTGTTGTCATTCCCAGGATACAAGATATTAAACAACTGAGTGATATTTAGCATATGACCAGGTTCAGATTTCTGAATTTAAAGATGATGACATGGAGAATACCACTGGAAAGGCAAACAACTATGGAAGACTTTAAAACTCTGATCAACAGAATGAAGAAATGTAGGACTCAAGATGAAATGTGCTATCTACTTCCTGACAGAAAGGTGATGAATTCAGAGTACAGAGTGGAGACTGAGACTTTTTTTTTGACATGGCTAATGGGGTAATTAATTTTGCTTGAAGATACATGTTTGAAACATATTTTTTCTTTTTTTTTCTCAATTGTGGTGGAGGGAGGAGGTGGGAAGGAGAGAAGGTGAATTTTCATTGATTGAAAAAATAAAAATTTAATATAAAAAGGGAGCCAGTGTGACGTCAAAGGTCAGCTCATTGCATGATAAACCAGGAGAAATACGAGTTGGGAACCTCAGTGGTTTCTTCCTCAGAAGGTCTTGTAGATTGATGTTGGGAACAGAGACCCAGTAAGTAAGAGGATGTCAAACAAATAGAAAAACCCCAAATCAAACAAATACAACCCAGGAGTTGTGTATGGGAAGATCACAGTACTTCAAAAGATCTTAGAAATAATTTAATCTAAAACTTTAATTGTACAACTGAAGCAAGGGAGACTCAAGGAGCCTGTCTTAAAGAGCCAGAATTTGAATCCAGGTTTTTTAACTCTAAATTGTATGTTCTTCCACTACACCATGAAAATCTTTGAGTAAAAAGTGGAACCGCAGTTCACATGCCCTCCTCCAAAAAAACTCCCACAAGAATTTATAATTAAAAGTTTTTCCTTTCTTTTTTCTAGCTTATGGCATGACTGACACCTATTACAAAAAATATTACTCATAATTCTTAATAGTGTCTAGATCAGCGTCTCCCAACTTCCAGGCCAAGGCAAGGACTTACAAGTTCAAAAACAATTTTAAAATGGATTCCCTCCCTCTTGCATTTAGCATTTCCCATCTATATAATAAGCCCTACTATTGTCCAGCTTCCATCTCTATATACTAAACAATTTAAATATTTAAAAGACATAATGGTTTGTGGTGGAGAATGGTTAGACTTTACTGGTCAGCAGTATAGTTTGTATAAAGAGACACTAGTCTAGGATACTATAAACAGGTAATGTTCCTCTTCAAATAGTTATTTATTTCATGGGACATGACGTCTACTACTTAGGAAGGACAAACCTAAATGTTTTATCAAATTTTATTCTATGAGACACTCAAAGACAATACTGAATGTAAGAAAAAGAAAAAAGAAGAATCTTCATAGGCTTAAAATAGCACCTTACTACCACACACCTAGAATATAAGCTTATTACTTACAGTATGCTTAAAGTTGCCTGCTTCTCTTTCTTTGTACTGATTCTGCAAGGGAAAATGTTCTCTCTGTAGTAAAAAGAAAAAGAAAAACAAAACATTTGCTTTTATCACATATCCAGAACTATTGCAAAACATAATATAAATAATAAAAAGAATTACATAAAAAAGAACTTAAAATCTACTCAATTCACAAAAATCTTAAGGTAGATATTTTTTAAAAAGTAGGAAGGAATGGGGCCTAGAAGTACCAGATCTTCAAAATTACATGGCGTTGGTACTTAAAGAGGTTGATCAGTGGGACAGATTAGGCACACAACATAAAGAAACAAATGGACATAATATTTGATAAGTTCAACTTATTGTATAAACTCAAGATATAAATATTTACTCTTCAATAAGAAAAAAACTGCTGGGAAAACTGTAAAGCAATCTGCCAAAAAATAGATACACACCAACATCTCACACCATATACCAAGATATATGGGCCTTCAGATGGATACATCACTCAGATAACTATCACACAGTAGAAGAGTTCATGACAACACAAGGAATAGAGAGGGTTGAAGAAACAAAATGGACAATTTTGACACTACAAAATGAAAGATTTTTTTGTACAATTAAAACCAAAATAGTTAATGGGGAAAAATCTTTACTGTAAGTTTTTTTTTTTGATAAGAGACTCCAAGAAAAATAAGGATCTGCTTCAAATGCATGAGAATAAGAGCCATTTCCACAGTAAATAAATGATCAAAAGATATAAAAGTTTTTTCTTTAAATTTTCTTTATTTTTTAATTTATGAATAAAGCAAGCATTTCCATAACATAACAGAATTTTGATTTGCACATGAAGGTACAAATTTATGTGCTACTTGCCATTCCACACATATATCTATATAGTGATCATGTCAATTTCTTCTTTTCCCTTTTTGTTCTTCCCTCCCCCCTCACCCTAGAGATGATTAACATTATACGTAAATAATTCAAATGATCAATAATCACATGAAATAATGTCCTGAATCACTAATAATCAGAGAACAGAAAATTAAAGCAATGTTCTACCTCACACCTACTGACAAAGGTGACAAAAAGAGAAAATTACTGTTGCTGAAGTGTCAGCAGAACATAGGATCACTAATGCACTGTTGCCGGAACTGCACACTGGTCCGGTCATTTTGGAAAACAATTTAGCTTTATATCCAAAATGTCTCTAAATTCTGCAAACTCTTTGACCCAGTGGAACTACTATAAGACAAAAAAATCAAAGGCAAAAGAAAATGATGCCAACGAACAAAAATATTTATTTCCACTCTTCTTAGTATAGTAAAGAATTAGAAACTAAAAGTGCCTATTCATTGGGGAATGGCTGAACAAATTATGATACGTGGATGTAATGAAATACTATAGTGACATAAGAAATAAGAAAACTTACATAAAGTGATACCAAATGACGTGAGCAGAACCAGTTGTGCAATTTATATAGTAAAAGTAGCTTTATAAAGATGGATAACTTTGAAAAATAAAAGAACTCTGAACAATGTAGCAAACCACCATAATTTCATAGGACCAAAGATGATACCCACTTCCTGACAGAGAGGTGATAGATTCATAATTCAAAATAAGACATAAACTTTTGGACATGGACAATGTGATAATTTGTTCTGCTTGACTATGCATATTTGTTACAAGAGTTTTGATTTTATTTTGTCTTTTTCTGATGTGGGGGGAGTGGTAGGAAGAAGAAACAAATGCTTTTTTAATGAAAAATGAAAAGGAGAAGAAGAAATCAAGATAATTCTGGCACCTGAGAGTTTGAGTCCTGCTTGCCTACCTCTACTCTTGTTATGATGGTATGAGAAAAATGCAGAGAAGCATTATGCTCTTTGGGGGAACTTTTTATATACACTTGTATCATATTGGAGGCATGGCTCAAGAGAGAAGGAAATCTCTCAGCTGGCTTTAGTCTGATATTTTAGAAAGCACACCCCAGTCAGGCATACTTCGCTGTCTGCTGCTCTGTGGTTTTACATTATCCAGGCAACTGCTGCCCTTCCTTTAGTCTGAATCATGGAAAACTGCCTCTATGCTATTAGATATTATAGCTTTGAAATGGAAGACTGGAAAAATTTCCAAAGGTATTATAGTTCTTTTAGTATACCTTCTTCCCCGTGATTGAGTATCAGTACCAAGAGGCTAGGACTGTGTCTTTTTAATCTCTGAGTCTCCCACAGAACTTTGGAAGAGTTCAATACATGTTGAATTGAATCAAAATTAGTTCAGGGCTCTGACCTAAGGACAGATGTACAAGATGCCTAAGTTACTAAAAACTTAATTTATTTTTTTTGAGGTATGACTGGATTTTTAAAAGCACAACCCTGTACTTACTGTTTCCTTCCCTACACCTAAGTACCCTTTATGTCACAATACTAAATCAGGAAGGAGTAGGGGGATGGGAGGGACAAGAAAACTTCTCTTTTGCAAATGGCAGTGATTTTCTGGCAACTAGCACATCAGAATCAATTATTTTCTATAGCAGATCACCTATCTTTGTTTCTAGATCTGACTATTTTGTTGTACAACATATATAAAAAGTATAATGAAACACTTCTTAAGCACTTCTTAAACTGTGGGTTGTGACCCCATATGGAGTCATGAAAAATTTGGCAACAGTAAAAAGTTTTTGAATGTGCAGCAACCAAAAATTAATTTAAAATCAAACATGTAATGAATCTGAGGTGTTTCTGGCAGCACTTGCCCATGTTACAACACAGCACCTACTCTGTGCCAAGTACAGTGCTAACCATGGAGGACAGTTCTCGCTCTCAAGGAGTGTAATGGGGAAATAACATGCAAAAAACTATGTATAAATAAATTAGGTATACAAGATAAATAGGACATAATAAGTGGAGGAAAGGCATTGGCATTAAAGAAAATCTGGTAAGGTTTGTTGTAGAAGGTGGTATTTCATGGGATCTTGAAGGAAGAGCCAGAGAAGCCAGAAGATGAAAATGAGGAAGGAGAAAATTCCAGGCATGAGGGACAGTCAGTGAAAATGGACAGAGTCATTGGAAGATGGAGTGCTTAGGTGAAGAAAAGCTAGGAGGTCACTGTCACTGGATCTCAAGAGCACACAGATGGGAAGACTGGAAAGGCTGGAAGGAGTCAGGTTATAAAGTACTTTTAAATGCCAAACAGAGGATTTTATATTTGAACCTGGAGGTAAAAGGAAACCACGTGCATTTTGTTGGGTAGGAGGGTGACATGGTCAGTCCTGAGTTTTACTTGATTACTTTGATTACTAAATGGAGGGTGTACTACATAATGGGGAGAGAATTGAGAGAGACCCACCAGCACACTGTATCAACAGTCCAAGCATTAGGTGATGGGGATCAATTCTGGGGTGGTGACAGTATCAGAAAAGTGCCCAAGAATATAGCATCGCATCTAGAGTAGGTTTGTGCCAAAATACACAGATCTCACAAATGTATACCGTTTGTAGAAATCTATTTTAATGCCTGAATGCAGCCACTGTGGAAATACTAGGAGTGATTACTGAGTTAACTATCCAATGCAACTGACTTTTTCCTTATATCTAAGCACTTCAGAATGATTGATTTAGAATTGGAACATGATTTAGAGGCCCCTAAATCCATCACACTCATTTTACATATGAAGAAACTGAGGCACAGATAGGTTAAGTGAAATGCTTGGAGTCACACAGGCAGTGTCAGTAAGTATCTGACAGGAACTGAACCCAGATCTTCTTGATGCCAATGCCAGAGCCCTACCCACTATAGTATGTTGCTTCCCAGATGCCCAGGGAAAATAAATCCACAACCATCCCAAGGAGGCAACATTTTCATTTGGTTATTCTTCTTAAAGTGGACTCTAATTGTTTCTTTATACAATACATTCTCATTTCATAGTGGCTTTTAAAATGCACACTTATCTACTTGTATACATAACATGCACTTAGTTCAAGGCCCTGAGGAAGCCAGCAGCACATATAGCTACGCACCTGAGGTTTCAGGGTCATGCACATAACTGCCTAGTGCTTTTCCAGGGCTATTTAGAAAGCATAAAGACATTAAGTTGATGCTGGTGTGAGGCAGGAAGCATGGTAACAGAAACTAGCCCCTGAAAATGCGAGGCCAGTGTATGGACAGATAGAACTAGGTTTGGGAGTCCATGTGGAGGGCATTAACATGACTCATTTCAACTGTGTCAAGTAGTGTATAGGACTTGAGATCCCTGACAATTCTTATGTGGGGGAGCAGATAAATAAGACAAATTACATCCCAGGATGCTACAAGAACTGAGCCACTATCAATGATCTTTCAAAGATCATGGGAAGCAGGAGAGATGCCCTCTGGGACTGGAGAATAGTAGTATCTTATTTTTTAAGGAAAAAGAATGCAGTTAGCAACCAGAAACAAGTGACTTGACTTCAACTCTTGGCAAAATTCTAGGACACATTATTAAAAGAATGGTTAATGAACACCTAGAAAAGGAGTAAGAAATCCCAGAGATCACATTTCTCATCAGGAACAGGTCATGCCAAAACAACCTCATTTCCTTTCATGGTAGGGTTACTAGATCAAGGGAACATTTTAGATAGGGTTTGCTTGGATTTCAGCAAAGTATCTGAAGGAGTTTCTCATACTATTCTTGTGGACAAGATGGTCAGATGTGGACTAGAAAAGACTACGTTTAAGTAAATTCAGAACTGGCTGAATGACTGGACAAATAATCACCTATTAATGGCTTAGAAGGAGGCTCCTAGTGGAGTGTCCCACAGATCTTGTGTGAGTCTGCACTGTTTAGCACTTTTATCAATAACTTGGATAAGAGGATAGATCGAATGTTTAATTTGCATATGGCACAAAACTAGGAAGGATAGCTCATGTACTGCAAGATAATCATTGCATTAAAGTAATCTAGATAAGCTAGAACAGTGGACCCAATGGAATAACAGGAAATGTAAAGGAACTTGAATTAAAAAATAACAACAAAAACAAACAAAAAACTCCAGCTTCACAAGTTCAAGATGGGGAGGCATGACTAGATGGTAATTGATCTGAAAAGGGTCTGGGGGCTTTAGTGGAACTAAAATGTACTGCAAGCTCAATTCAATTCCTGTCAACAGTGTGATGAATCATCCAAAAATAAAACCATCTGTTGTTTTATGGGGAGCCAGGGGGATCAGTCCACATCTGGAGTATTATGTTCTGCTGAGGATAGCCCATCTTAGGAAGGACATTGCTAAGTGGGAGATTATCCAGGCAGAGGTGACTAGGATGAAGGTCTTTGAGATTGCTCTGGATTCTTTAAAAGAACCGGAGATGTTCAGCCTGAAACAAGAGATGGATCAGCATACAATACATAGGAGAAACATTATGGTTTTCTTCAAGTATCTGAAAGACTGTCACTTGAAAGAGGGGTCAGACTTGCTCTTTTTAGTTCAATATATATCTGTCAATGAGTGGAAGCTGAAGCTAGGGAAATGTAAGCAAGCTAACTAGAGTACTGGGCACTCTTCCCAACATTTAGAGGCATCCAAAAGTAGAAAAGAACAGCTGGGTGGCACGATAGACAGAGAACTGGGCCTGGAGTCAGGAAGACTCATCTTCCTGAGTTCAAACCCAGACTCAGACATTTACTAGTTGTGTGATCCTGGGCAAGTCACTTAAACTGTTGTCTTAGTTCCTCAGTTATAAAATGAGCTGAAAAAGAAAATGGCAAACCACTTCAGTATCTCTACCAAAAAAACTCCACATGGGATCACACAGAGTCAGATACAACTGAAAAAATGACCAAACAACAACAAAAAGCAGAATGTGCAGTCCCAGGCAATAATAGCCTACCCTTTGCTAGTGGTCTTCAAACAAAGGCAGAATCATCACTATTCGAGTATACTGTGGAAAGCATTCTTGTCCAGTAATCAATAAAACATTTATTAAGTACCTACTATGTGCCAGGCACTGTGCTAAGATTGTTCAGAAATAAGTGGGACTAGTGAGTCTCTGAGGGACTATTTATTGTGAGTTTCTGTGGGAGTTTGTGTATGTGTGTGTGTGTGTGCATGTAGAAGTGATGGACTGCGTTTAATTACAACACAATATTTGTATAGATTTCTTGATAAGAAGTGGCCGTTGACAATCAGGATTTAAATTAGAGATCAGCTAGTGAAATATATGTGCTCTTTCTTCCACAGTTTTGCCACCGCTAGGTTGATATCCCAAAGATATGCCCCCCCCCCCAAAATGGGGGGAGAGCTATTAGTACAAAAATATTTATAGCAGCCCTTTTTGTAGTGGCTAAGAACTGGAAATCAGAGGGATGGCCATCAGCTGGGACATGGATAAACAAGCTGTGGGATATGATGGTAATGGAATATTATTGTGCTATAAGAAATGACAAGCAGGATGATTTCAAAAGAACCTGGAAAGACTTAGATGAACAGATGCATAATGAAGTGAACAGAACCAGGAGAATGTTGTGATCAGTAACAGCTATGTTTGATGAAAAACTGTGAGTGACTTAACTATTCTCAGCCATACAATCATTCAAAACAGTTACAAAGGACAAATAAAGCATACTAACTACCTCCAGAGAAAGAACTGGTATTGTATGAATATAAAATGAAGCATGCTTTCACTTTCTTAGTTTTTTTTTCTTTTATTTGAGTCTTATTGTACAAAATGACTAATATGGAAATGTTTTACATAAAAAAACAGGAGTGAAAGGAGGGTTTCCCTTCCAAAAATTTTCCTACTAATACTCCTTTAACAGGAAATTGTACCTTTCATTCCACTTTGAGAGTTAAAGTCTTGTAAATACACATGCTTGAAAGATGTAACATAGATATTTGGATGAAATTAAAAGTATAAATGAGAATATAAGATATGTGCTTGTGCTCCTACCATGCAGGAATTGAGAAAGGCACAGGGATTCTGAGGGAATCCCTTAAAGGGATTGGCACCAAGAAGGAAAACGTCACTAAAGGGAAGGCTAGACATGCTTCTGAAGACTCTCAGACTGGAAAATCATGCCCTGGCCTCAATTTGGCTTGTACAAACAGAAACGATAAACTTCTCATACCCATCCCCAGAGCCCTGTCTTAGCAAGAATTACTCAAAAAGATGAAGTTTGTATTCTGAGTCTTTTGTATTTTTAAATAGATAATTTCTCTGGTCATATTAACACTTTTTAATAAAATGGATAAATATAGTAAATAAAGGTAAATAAAATACCTTTCATACCTCTATACGAAAATAATTGAAAAGGCCTATTACTTTTCTTTTACTCATTCCTCACATTTAATTGCTGAAATTTAAAAAAGTACATAGTCTCTCCTTAATCCCATAAGTCACAATAATAAAGCATGTAGAATATGAGAAGGCAGTGATGGTAAGAAATTGCCATGGAGAATATACTTTTATAGTCTATAATTAACTCTAAGTTTAATCACAAAGTTTACCTATTAGATTTGATTAACTTTCAGACCCATAGAGTAGAATTTAATTCCTTTTATGGTAGTGCTCAATTATTAAATCATATCCTGAAAGTGTTAACTATTTTCAAAAGGGGAACCATTTTTCCCAATTTCACTGGTAAGATAAATTTAATTGTTTCTCATGTATAAGTTCATTAATTTTGCGAGAGCTAATTTTGAAATTCGATATATCTTAATAGATTCTTAATAGATTAATATCTAGGTTCATTGTCTTGCTTCATCCTTATGTTAAAATACATGGAAAAGAGACACATCATCACAACTAAATTGCCATATTTATGCAAAAACAAGATAATTAGAGCAGGTAAATCAGAAAAATGGTATGGAAGCTTGTGCACATCTATGAAATATTCCTGAACATAAACTGTATCTAAAAAACAATGAAAGCTAAAATACAATATGGCCAAATTGCAAACTTTAGAATGACATATATACATGTTTATATAATATATGTCATTCTAACATCAATAATACATCATAATATTAATATATAATATGCTGCATGTGTATATATTATATATTTTTATATCTAAAAATCAGCAAAAATAATAGTGATATTATTAATTGTCCTGTTTCCTTCATCCTACACACTCAGTCATTAAGTCCTACTGTTCTACCTCTTCAGTCTTCTCGGCATACATCCTTCTGCTCCATTCCCCTTGTCACACACTTGAACTACTGGGATAACTTTTCTAAAATTTACTGTGTATCTCCTTACTTGTGTGCATGTAACATTCCCCATTAGAACATAAGCTACTTGAGGGTAGAGATTATACTTTTTGACACTGTTACTTCCAGCCAAGCATAGTGTCTCACAACAACCTTTCTACAGATTTGCACTCCTGAACTCTCTTCCCTCTCTAATCCACCCTTCACATAATTGCCAGACTAATTTTTCTTATGCGGTAATCATGATCACATCCTTTAAAGGTCCCCTAGTGCCTGATAAATAACATTGTCTCCTTAGTCTGATATTAACAGATTTCCAAAAATTTGGTAGCACAAATCTTTCCATTTTTTTCTTATATAATTCCTCCTATACATGTAACACAAATTTAACTAAGTTATTTACCATTCATTTTAAAGTCTTATCCTGTGTGCTAACTGGGCCTAAGTTTACAATATTGCTTTTATTTGGAAATCTTCTATACTTTTGTTGTTCAGGTGTTTTCAATTATGTCTGACTCTTTGTGACCCCATTTGGGGTTTTCTTGGATACTGGAGTGATTTTCTATTTCTTTCTTTAGCTCAATTTACAGATAAGGAAACTGAGGCAAACAGGGTTAAGTGACTTGCCCAGGGTCATCCAGCTAGTAAGTGTCTAAGGCCAGATTTGAACTCAGGAAGAGCACTCCCAACCTAGCATTCTATTCACTATACCACCTGACTGCCCAAACGTCTTTACTCTGCTCCTCCTAGACTTTCCTCATTTCCACCTAAAGAAATTTTACTCATCTTTTAATGTCCAGTTCAAGCACCATGTTTTTTCCTAGGACCTTTAGAGCCATTAATGACCCATACCCTATCATCCCCTTAGACTTTGCATAGCATTTAGTTTGCCTCTCTCATTTAAAAAAAAATGATGTATTTTATTTTGATAGACATTTTCCCCCAAATAACCAATTTCTCCTTACAAAGTAATGTACAGGAATCTTTCCTGAATAGTTAAGCAAAAACCACTGTTAGAGTGCTTTTAACTAGAAGCTCTTTACTCTACATTTTTATAGCTTACTATTACTTAACCAAAAAGATGCTGCATCTTTCTTTTAATAATAATTTTTTTAGTACCCTTTCCTTAACAAAAAGAAACTGTGAGATGGATAAAATAACATTTTTATTTCTATTTTACAGAGGAGGAATATAAGACTTGAAGAACTTATGGCTAGCCTATGGTGAGAGAATCAGGATTTGAAACCAGAACTCTTGGGTTCAAGTTTGGTGCTCCTTTTACTACATGATTCCAAAGGTTTTTATTAACCACCCAGTCTATGTTAGTCACTGTCCAAGGTGCAGGGGAGACTAGCAAAACAATTAAACAGTCCCTGCCTTCAGAGAACTTTAGGTATTTTTTTATATAGTAGTTATTTGGGTCATAGTTCTTTACCATACTGTTAGCACCATGAGGACAAAAGCTGTGTCTTCTGTAATTTTATTAAGACTTCCTGGTGACTATCGCAATGCTCTGTATGTAGGAGGTATTTTGAAAACGTTTGATCTCGACAAAAATGATTTAAGTACAGGAGCCCAAAAGAGACCTCCAAGAACAAATATGTCTTAAAATGATTTAGAATATCCTAAGCTGAGCGAAAGGAGCAGAACCAGGAACACTTTGTGCACAGCAACGACCACAGTGTGCGAGAGTTTTTTCTGGTAGACTTGGAACTTTGTAATAACACAAGAACTTACTGAAAAAAAAAAATCCCAT
>CM053771.1:297995045-298030393 GCA_028658325.1 Potorous gilbertii
ATAAAATCTTAATTTTAAGGAAGTGATTGTAGAACATTTATAAATAAATAAAATAAAAATTAAAAAAAAAAAAAAGAATATCCTAAATATGGCACACTTCACTCCATTTATTTCTCTTGATTAGATTATGAGATGATAAACAACTTCTTTTTTCATCTTTCCTAATGACTTTTTTTCCCTACAAATAATGCAACAAATATAACTAAGATAGAAAATCTAATATAGAAAGGTTATCTGTTCCTTTATGGAACAGTTTCTTCCTCTATAAACAAAGCTGGATAAGAGGATCTCTGACTATTCTTAGCAAAGAGACTATTCTTATTTCTACTTCCTGGTTCTAATATTTATAATAGATGCTTTTTCAAATATCTTTTTTTTTTCCTTTTGAAAAGCTGCAAGCAACCTGATCCACTGGTTTACCTCCTTCAGATGGAATGTAGCTAAAGAAAAGGAAAGAAGGTGGGGAAGGAGGAAGAATCTCTTGCTATAGAAAGATGCAGTCTAATTGAACTTGCAGGTACACTAAGAAATACAATTTGGAAACAGGATGCCCAAAGAATGCAGTTTTCCTTTGAATTAGTGAAGTCATTGTCTGGAATTGTAGTTTGGCACTTTCCTACACAATGGAGATAATGCTTAAATGACCTGCCTATAGAGCACCTTGGGCCGGAATCCAGCTCATAAATTAGGCAGGATAAGAATGCATCAGCTCACCAGAACTGGGGCCCCACAAATCTACTGCAATGCAAGTGGAAAGTGTGTGTGTGTGTGTGTGTGTGTGTGTGTTTTGAGGGGAGGACATGAAGGGCTCACCATAGCGAAATCTGTTGACTTCGAAATTGCTGATGTCTGTCCTTTGTTCTCGAAGAGGACCATGACATCAGGAAGGTGATGCCATGACTTGCAAGTGAATTGAATTTAAGTGAGGGTAGGCTGACTTCAATATTATAAAAAGGGGAAGGAGTAACTTTCCAGAAGCTAGACTTTAAATGTAACCACTGTTTGGGTGAGATATCATTCATGTTCAGTGCAGGTATAATTTACTCTTCAATGTCAGTATTAAACTATGCTGTTAAGGACGTACCATCTTTTTAGATGCCATCTTTATGACAGGGCAGGAAGTATTCTCCATATGCATCAATGTCTGATAGGTGAAAAGAGCAACTTATTGAAGTCCAAAACCACACAAACAGAAACAATAGTTTTAATGTTGTGCCAAGCACCACTTTAGGTTCTGGGAATAGGAAAACAAAAATGAAGCACTGCCTGCCTTCTTCAAGTGTACTGTCTACTGAGGAAAAACAAGATGTACACAGATAGGGATTTACTGGATGAGGAATTTCCTTTCTTAATACAGGTCGGCAGCTTCTCTGATAATTACACTCACTGACTAATTGCCTGGAAGCACTGAGAGGTTAATTAAATGACTTGTCCAGGGTCACACAGTCAATATGTGTGAGAGGTGGAAGTTGAAGCTGGGTTTTCTCAATTCCATGGACAGCTTTCCTCTAGTTGTTTATGCAACACACACATATAATAGATATAAAGTTTATATAATATAATATAATAATATGTAATTATATAATAGTTTATATAATAATAAGGGAGATCCCTTTATGTCTTCCCCTACATACATACATACACACACACACACAAACACACTTTCCACTTGCATTCTGCATTGCAGGAGCTTTGTATTTATGTATTCATGCACATGCAAACATGTATGTGTGTGTGTGGATAAAATTCAAATTCCAGGGCAGGAGAGCACTAACAACTGGGGAGATTACAATTATTCCTTCCATATCTCAATTTTCTCCACTGCAGTTTCAATATATAGCTGGTTAGTGTAAGAAATTAAATGGGAATTTTTTTGGAATTTTACAGTAGCAGCAGACAACACATAAAAGCCAGAAGAAAACACACAAAACTCAAAGATCATAAAATATATGTGTAGTATTATATAATATGAATATATTTTATCCTTTAATATCACAATAATTCATACTTCTCTGGTATGAAGGGAAGGCCAAAAAATTTTAGGTGGACTTCTGCAAATTACAGAGGGTAACTGCACCCCTAGTCCCTCAAAAGTGAAAAGGATAACTTGAGTTGAGAATTGGAGGAAGCCAGGAGTTCCAAGAGGTAGAAGTGAGGAGGAATAATATTCCAGGCACCAGGGATAGCCTGTTACAAGTTTTGGAGGCAGGAAATGTAATGCTATGTACAGATAACAAACAAGCTGGTTTGGTTAGAATACTGAGTGAATGAAGTAGAGTGATGAGAAATTAATCTGAAAAGAGGATAGAGCCAGATTGTAAAAAGCTTTAAATAACAGACAGAGAAATCTGCCCTGTATTTTAGAGGCAACAGGGAACTAATTAAATTTGTCTAATAGAAGTGTGATATGTTCACATCTGCATTTTAGGAATATCCACTTGGCAGCCTCTTGGAGGAGAGGTTGAAGAGGAGGGCCTGGAAGCAAGCAGACCCCTTAGAAGGCTGTTTTAATGCTACAGGTGAGAAGTGATAAAGGACCTGAATTAGGGTAGTGAATCAGTGAAGAAAGGAGATGAATGCAAGAAATATTATGGAGATATTATGACAAGTTGATTTGGAAAAAAGGTGAGGGTATGAGACAGGGAAGAGTCAAAGATGACTCCAATGTCAAAAAAAACAACACAGGTGGCTACGAGGTGGCTACAAGGTCATGGTGATAGAAAAGTCAGGGTACAGGACAGGTGTTAGGGAGAAGATGAGTTGTGTTTTGGACACAGTGAATTTGAAGTTAATGGTACACCCATCAGGGTGGAGATTCTCAAACTAGGAAGTGGTGTTACAGAATTGTAGTGCAAAGAGAGGTAGATTAGGATGTCAGTTGCATAGAGCTGATCATTAACTCACAGAAGCTGAAGAGCATGTTTACAGTATACAGAGAGAAGGGGGCTCAGGAAAGAACCCTAGGGTATCTCTACACAAAGCCCAGGTAGTACTCGTATTATAATCTAGCCACGGAGATAAGAGAATGAATGCTTAGATAGGTAGAAGAATAAGGTAGGAGAACAAAGTGTCACAAAAATCACAAGGGAGGAGAGAGGGGTCAACAGTATCAGAAGCCACAGAAAGGTCAAGGAAGCAGAGGACTGAGAAAAGGCCGGTGGATTTATTATTTCGAGGATCACAGACAAACACAGAGAAAACAGTTTCAGTAGAATGATAGGGTCAGAAGACAGACTGCAAAGGTTAAGAATAGGGAGATGAAGAAAAGTATAGACAGATGTTTTTCTAGGATTTTAATGGTGAGTGAAAGATTACAAGACAAATGTTGCCTAAGGGGATGGCAGGGTCAAGTTAACATTTTTTTCTTTTGTTTGTTTCCTTTTAGGAGAGGGGAGATAGGCACATTTGTAGTCAGTACGGAAGGACTTGGTGGATAAAACAGACAACGAAGATTATAAAAAGAAAGCCTGTCCAAATAAACACACTTTAAGAGACCGTAGGGAATGAGGTTTAAGGGCACATGTAGAGGACAAAGGCAATCAGAAGGATCACAGCTTCTTCTGGGATTGATACAAAGGGGGAAAGAGCAAGGAATATCTCGAAAGGAATTGAGAGAGACAAGAGGATGCTCTTGAATGATATCCTCAAGTTTTCCCTGTAAAAGATGGGGTAAGAGAATCACAGAACAGAATCTGAGTTTGAATGGACCATTGAGAACAGCTTGTCTAAACTTGGACTTAATTTAGGAATCCCTTTGACAACACCTCTAACAGATGGCCATCTACCTTCCATGTGAATACATCCAGTGACAGGGAGCTGACTCGTGGTCAAGCACATTTTATTTGGGAGCAGTTCTGATCGTTAGAAAATACTTTATTTTCTGTTGATTTGAGATCTACCTCCCTCTAATTTTTGCCCACTGTTTTCTGTTCTTGACCCTCTTCTGGAACATAAGTCTAATTCCTAGCCCACAGAAAACCAAGTGAATTTTCAGCAAGTTAAAGCTCTAAATCAGACCTTAAGAGAAGAATCTGGATCTGTAACTTGGCTGGGTCATTGGCAATTCAACCTTGCTAATGGTTCCACTCTGTCCTCTGGGCCACTTTTAATATAAGACTCTTGACTGAGTACTTGCAACCAATTTCCAATTGGTATTCAGTTCCCTACAAATTTCTTTCTTATTCTTCATGCCTCGGGTCCTACTTGGTACCTCTGTTTCTTTGGGACTGTTATCCTGCCTTATCTCTTCTTTCCTGGGCTCCCCTGCCATCCTTTCAGGGAGTGGAATACAACCAAAGTCCAGCACCAATGCCTGAGTCCCCATTACCATACTGTCAGATGTCCTTATTGCTAACCTTTTCAGGTTAGCCATTTTTTTCTTCTGTTTTGAGTCTCGGGGCACTCTGTGAAACTTCCTGCCTGCCTAACTGAAATTAGTGATACTACCTTCTGGGGTTTTGTAAGCTGTACTAGGGATTGAGAAAGGCTTTTGTTGAGCAAAGGAGAATAAGGTTGTTCTCAAGAATACACTAATAGAGAAAGGAATTCTGGTTCAGGGGGAGGAAGGAGGGGCAGGCAAAGGAGGAAAATAATTGTTCTTATAGAAAAGAGGAAGGCTTTAATACCCTGGTAGCAATTGATCAGTTTACATTGCAGACACATAAAAGACTGTCAGGATGGAAGAGGAACACATGGGGATAGAGCTGCTCTGGAGAGAAAAGAAAAAGAATATTGTAAAACTTATTTGTACAAGGGGAAGCCCTTAAAAAGGAGAGAGAAATGGATACAAAACTGGAAATACAAGTCATGAGTATTAGTTGTAAGACCTAAAAAGTCAGGAAGAAATGGATTTTAAAGTAGAAGATCATAAGTTGAGAATCAAAAACCACCAAGAAAGAATGAGTTTAAATGTTCATGGAAAGGATGGGGGAGGGAAGACTCATTCATGAAGATGAGGAGCAGCTGCTTGTTCAGAAATAGGCCCTGCTTGCTCACAGACATGAAGTTCTTTGTATTAAAGAAGTCCTAAGGCACTTGGAAGAAGATTAGTGTTTTCTTTTCCTTTTCTGAACTAATGGGGGCTAAGTGACTTGTCCAGGGTCACACCATCAGTACATATCTAAGGTTGGATTGAACAACTGACTCAAAAGTCTGTGCTCTATCCACTGTACCACCTAGCTGCCCTAGGATTAGTGTTTTTCTTTTCCTTTTCTGAACCAATAGGGACTAAGTGACTTGTCCAGGGTCACACCATCAGTACACATTTAAGGTTGGATTGAACAACTGACTCAAAAGTCTGTGCTCTATCCACTGTACCACCCAGCTGCCCTAGGATTAGTGTTTTTCTTTTCCTTTTTTGAACCAATGCGGGCTAAGTGACTTGTCCAGGGTCACAACATCAGTACATATCTAAGGTTGGATTGAACAACTGACTCAAAAGTCTGTGCTCTATCAGCTGCCCTAGGATTAGTGTTTTTCTTTTCCTTTTTTGAACCAATGGGGGCTAAGTGACTTGTCCAGGGTCACACCATCAGTACATATCTAAGGTTGGATTGAACAACTGACTCAAAAGTCTGTGCTCTATCCACTGTACCACCTAGCTGCCCTAGGATTAGTGTTTTTCTAAGATGTTGACATACCTGTGTATTAAAGTAAAAGACCCCCACTCCCAAAAAAGTTGTTTTTGATGCTGGCTTGTGGAAAAAATGCAAAAATTCCTATGTAAGTTTAATAGGAGGACAAGAAGATGTAAGTTCAGTCAGGATGAGGGGTAGGCAAGACATGCTCTTGCTTAGAGAACAAAACTAGTGGGGATGTGTTTCTGTTGACTGGTCACAGGCCCTAGGATCTCTGGAATTTCAACTTTCAAATTCTGAAATAGATAAATATAAAATTCCCAAGGCAAAGCAAAGTAAAAGGGTAGGCAGCATAGGTAAATAATAATAAGTTATGATACCTGCAATAGGTCTGCCAAGAGCTTGATTTGTAAGATTTCACTTGATTTTTAAAAATCTCTATGAGGTAGATACTATATTGTTACTATTGCTGCTATTTAGTCGTTTTCAGTTTTGTCTGACTTTCTATGACCTCATTTGGGATTTCCTTGGCAAAGACACTGAAGTAGTTTGCCATTTCCTTCTTCAGCTTATTTTACAGATGAGGAAACTGAGGTAGAGTTAAGTGACTTGCTGAGGGTCACCCAGTTAGTGAATTTTTGAGGCTGCATTTGAAGTTAGGAAGAGAGTCTTCCTGGCTCCAGGACCATCCCTCTATGTGCCACCCAGCTCTACCTGACTTCCAAGAGTGGCAGACAATCTACAATTCCAGGCTGCATATATTATCTTTTCATTCTAGAGGTAGCATGGAAGAACACTACTCTTAGAGTCAGGAAAAACGGGGTTCAAATCCTACCTTAGCCACTGACTGACAGGGTAACCCTGAGCAACTTTCCTAACTTTTCTGATCCTCGGTTTCCTAATCTGTAAAATGGAAATATTAATATCACCTACTTCACAGGGTTGTTGAGGGCCAAATGAGGTAATATATGTAAAGTGCTTTGCCAATCTCCAAGCACTGCATAAATGTGAACTGTTATTATATTAAGAAGCTTAAGTAATCCAGATTCCTCTTCACTGAAATAGGATCGGGAATGATAGACTGAATTTCAAATTTTCTAAGTAGATGGAAATGATGATCTTCACATATGCCCCTCACCCAGATTTAAACATTTTTATGAGATTTCAAGCTCATTTGCGTTTATGAACGTTATTTAGCTTAGCTACATGATTAAATATTTCATCTGGGCATCCAAAAGTCTCATAGTGACAAGGCACTAGACCAGGGGTAGGAAGCCTGTGTCCTTGAGGTCTTATGTGGCCTTCTAGGTCCACAAAGGTGCATCCTTTTGACTGAGTACAAGTTTTACAGAACAAATCCTTTTATTAAGGAGATTTGTTCTGTGAAGTTTGTATTCAGCAAAAGGGTCACATGTGAGAACCGAAAGGGTCACATGTGGCCTCAAGGATGCAGATTCCCCACCCTTGCACTAGAGTAGTTTGTATGATTTGGAAAAAGCAAGGGAAAGGTGGAAGAAGGTGAACAGGACAATGGAAAATCAGCTGCCACAAGAAAACAGTATAATTAATATGGAAAAGAAGATGAGCTAAGATTATAGGAATCAGTGACATAAAAATCTAATGAAGACAAATGATAGAACATGGCCAAAAGAGGAAGAACAGGAGGATTGCAAATGGAAAGGTTTTATGCTTTACAAGAAAGGTGATTTAGTGCTACCCTGAACTCTTGACTGCAACATGCATATTTATACAAGAAGGCGCCAAAACCGTTAGGTGGCCAATGCCGAGGAAATCTAAAAATATCTGACCACTTGGTAAGGTTTTTTTTCTTTTTTAATTTAACTTAATGT
The DNA here is from genome assembly GCA_028658325.1 of Potorous gilbertii. Classification (NCBI taxonomy): domain Eukaryota; kingdom Metazoa; phylum Chordata; class Mammalia; order Diprotodontia; family Potoroidae; genus Potorous; species Potorous gilbertii. Next base: position 298,002,472 of record CM053771.1, read on the forward strand.
ATTTGCTATAAAGTTGTGCAGTAGATTTTTTTTTTTAGTGAGCCAGATTGAGGAGTGAGCTGCCTTGAAAAGAAGTACGCCCTTCAAGTTACAACCAAATGTTCCTCACCTATCCTAAAGATGCCAATCTACGTGCTAACTGTTTTCAATTGAATAGGTTTCCCAGCCCTTTCAGCCAAGCCCTGCTGGCATCCCATCCATACTTACAGTGCGGTCATACGATATCTTCCTATTAATGACTTTCAAATGGCAAGACACACATGAGTCTGGGGCATTGCCCTATAGAAATGTAAAGACACCTGATGTGTGATGAAGCCATTCTGTATTAAATTGCAGCAGCTGAGTGCCTGAAGGTCATGACCTTGGAGGCTGTTGGGTAATCTGGCTCAAGACTGACTAAGAGACAGATTCTATTTCTCCTTATCAACCGACAAACAGTAACAACAAAGCAGCAGACTATCTTGGTATCATAGGCTAATAATAGATAGGAATGTCAGAGCTGCAAAAGACTATGAAGAGCATCTAATTCAAACCTCTCGTCTTACAGATGAAGAAACTGTGACCCAAAGAATAAAGTGACTTGTCCAATGTCATATTTTCCTTTGAGGAATCACCACTGAAAATTATGGAATTTCATATTTGGAATTATATATATATATATATATATGTCTATGTCTATTACAGTTCCTTATGAGAAATACTGTATTCATGAGATGATATATTTAAAATGCAAATTATAACAAAAAGATGAGCATGAAATTAAAGGCATAAACATTTGCAAAGGGCAAAAGATAATCCTTATTAGGAGATAATATGAGAAAGCTGTATAAAATGAGAGATGGAACTGAGTTGATTAGTTGCTTTAGTAAAGTTGAAGAAAACAAAACCAATCCACCAAAAAAAATCATTTCTATAAATCTGGGAAGAAATGATAAAAGAGACTGAATTCCATTCAAAAGAACCACTAAATACATGCAATTTCTAGGAGTTAACTTATCAAGACACAGGCAAGATTTATAAAAATTATATTACCAAACATTCTTTGCAGAAATAGAGGAGACTTGTATAATTGGAGAGAGATCTACTTTTTGTGATTGGGCCATATCACTGTAATAAAAAATGGTGTTCCTAGCCAAATTAATTTATAGATTCTGTGCTACATCAATTAAACTATCAAGGGGAAACTTTATAGAACCAGACAAAGTAATAACAAATTTCATTTAGAAGAACAAGTCTAGAATCTCAAGGGAAATAGAGAAAAAAAAAACATAAGTAAAAGGTGCTTAGCATTTGAACTAGACCTCAAACTGTATAATAAAGCAATAATCATCCAAACTATTTGGTAATGGTATAAAAAAACAAACAGAAAAATAGATCAGTGGAAACAGAAACAATTGAAAAGAGTAGTCTAGTATGTGATAAACCTGATTACATGAATTACTGGGGTTGGGCTTTCATATTTGACAAAAGAGGTGTCAGAACTGGAAAGGCAGCTTTCACATCTTTGGCTGGGGGTAGAAGAGTAGGGGAGATCATAAGAGAAGAAACAGACAATTGTGGTGGCATAACTTTAAAAAGTGTTTACACAAATCAAGGAAGAGAGAATAAAAAAAAGAAAAAGTATGGGAAATATATGCACCAAATAATACTGATAAAAATCCAATCTCCAAAATATATAAGGAATTGAAACAAATATATAGCCCCAAGAGATATTCCCTAAGAGGTCAAAAGGAATAAAGCTTTCAAAAGGATTGCAAAGCATAAACAACCACTTGAAAACACATTGCCAATCATTAATAAGTGAAGACTGACGTTAAAACACAATTTCACTCACATCATCTGGTCCCAATCTATCTTTCTGGTCTCAATGGACGTTACTCTCCCTCCTGCATTCTGAAATCCAGCCAAATTGCCTTCTGTTCTCTGTTCATTATACACACTCCTTTTCACTTGCCATCTACCAGGACTAGAAAGCACTCCTTCCTTACCTCTATCTCACAGAGTCTATCTCCTTTAAGATGCAACTCAGGCACATCTTTGGCATGAAGTCTTTCCTTATTCCACACGCCACCCTACTCCAGTAGGTAACTGCTAGTACCTTAGGGATTACTTCATTCTTTGTATTTGAACCCCCAGAGCCTAGCACTGGCACAACAGAAGGTTTGTCAACTGATTCACTGTTTGATAATCATTTCCACCAACTGTCAGGTAACAGGGGAGACAAATCAGTCTTACAAAAGCAGTAAGACATATTAAAGAAATCACAGGAGGAAGCAGTTGTCTAACAGGTCAAAACACCTTGACAACTACCTCCCCTCAGACATGATGGAGACAGTTTAGAGTGTTGGGAATAGCACTGTTTATAAAAGTGTCTCTTCTTCCAGCCCAACTCTTGAAGCCATTATCTAGGAAAGCAATCCCTGTGAAGAAAGGAACAACTATCTCTATCAACCACCAATGAACTGCTACCTACAAGCTATCCTAGCAGATACCACCCTCCTGCTCTCCCCAGATCATTGGTCCTGCTTCCAATCTGGTCCCTGAAGCCATATCCCAAGGAAGCATCAACTCTTGTGGGGAATGTGAGCTGGCAACTTCCTCTGAAGGTGCTGGAGTCCCTGCTTCCTCAGCAACCAAAGCTGCTGAAGATCCAAAAAGAGAGTATTCACCATCAAAGTTCTTGGTAGCCTCAGATTGTTCAGCATCAGAGGTATGATGATATTAGTGGAAATGATCTTAAACTAGATGTACATCACCTATTTTGTCACTACACTCTAAGGACCATGAGACCTTTCCATAGGACTTGCAGCTGAAACCTTAAGAGGTATCAGAATGTAAACCTTTAGAGAGCAGAGACTAACTTGCTTTTCTATTTGTATTCCTAATGCTCAGTACAATGCTTTGAGCATAAGAAAGCTTGATAAATGGTTTATCCATTCACCCATACATTTATCCATCTATCCATCCATCCATTCATTTTTTGGTTAACTTTTTGCCCCCAATGCCAACCCTTCACTTTGCTCCAGCCTAGGCACTATTTTCTGGCAGGGGGTGAGCTGCCTAAATATAAGTGAATTCTCTGACTTTGAATACTGCCATTCCAGAGAATGCCACTTCCCCTGAGAGTGGGAGATAATGCTGCTGGCACCACAAGCCTCCAGGATTTTTGACAACTCTCAAGAACCTGTAACAAAAGAAAGATCACAGAATAAGGTTGTAGCCTCATGTCAGTCATTGGTTTGACTAGGAAGAGATATGTGCTCACAGTTCGGGGTAGGTGAATGTACTGATAGATAATAGTCTTTCTCATTAACAACCATTATTAAGTGCTTACTATGTGTCAGGCATAGTACTAAGCTCTATGAATACAAATACAAGTAGAAAGAAGTCAGTCCTTACCCAGAAGGAACTTATATTATAATTGCGAAAGATGACACATGAAAGAAGGATGAAAGGAGAAGAAGATGGCAGCAGATGGTCTGGGGGAGAAAATTCGGAGTTGGGAGTGGAGACACAGGAGGAATGAAGACACAACTGGCCTTGACACTTTTCTTAAAAAGATAGAAGGGACCAACAGGAGGATGGAGCTATAGGGGACAGAATGAATTTCCAGTTGAGAAGGATTGAGAAACATGATGGAGAAAGTCCAGAGATTAGAAAGCCTTCCTCACAATTGGAAACCAGAAGGAAGAGGACAAGGCAAGGGGCAATTCACCCCCTTAGTACAGTATATGCACAGGGTTCTAGCTCAGCAGCCAATAAAAGGATTCACCTTAGCAATGAGTCATGTATGGACAGAAGCAACCTTCTCCAAGCTTCCAAATGGTCGCCAAGAATAGCTACTGAGCATGCTCCAAAATGGAGGGCACCTGCTAGACAGGTATATACAAAATACAGACAGAATCAATACAGTGTAACTGCTCAAGTCAGGATGAATGACTGAAGGGATCAGCAAAGGGTTTGTAGAGAGTGGAACCTGAACTGTTTAGAAGGAAATAATGAACATATCTTTCTAAGGGACAGAGAAAAGGAATATATTCCTAGCATTTGAGAGGTCAGTGAAAAAGCAAGTAGGAGATGCATGTCCAGCAGGAAGGCCAGTGTGATTGGACTAATGAGTGGGGGAAAGAAAGTAATATATAAAATGAACAGAAAAAGACCCAGTGAATGTCACATTTTATTAGAGTAATATAATTTCACATACTAGCATTAAAAAGTGGAAATTAGCAGAAGATTAAAGGGTAGAAGAGAATTAAAATGGCTGAAATTTTGGTCAGGAGTAGGAAAGATTGGTTTGGTTACTGTCCTTCATGCTTGAAAGAGGATCAAAATGACATCACGTTGTGTGGGTCAAGGTACAATGTGTCCGACTGACTGATCAGACCAATATGAACTCAGAAGGATCTACCACAGGTCAGTACAAATAGTTCACAAAAACTTTAGGAGTGAAGATGTCTCTAAATTTGTGCATCTCACATTTCTTTTGAGCTATTGCAAAGAAAGATAAAGGCCTATTTACTGAGAGAAAGCCAGATTTCAGTAAGCATTAATATTTAAGGTAGGAGCACGATTAAGAGGTTTAAACATCATTCTCTTTGTTACAGTTCAATAAATTAACACAATATGGCTATAAGAACCAGGGTAAAGCTGAAAATAAATCTGTTTTCCTGATTAAGTTCATTCTTCTAGCTCTAGGATTACTTTGTCAATATCTATTCCAAAGGTGGGGGGAGATAAGGTGGAGTGCTTCATAGGTCAGTGATGTTCTTGGAGAAGAAATATCAATTGATGTTAGGTCCTGGTAGGTTAAAGTAAATGAGGAACTGATCAACCATGACTTTAAAATATACTTGAATAAGGATGTTCTTAATCTATTAATAATCTAGTATAGCAACAGTATTTTTAAAAATGTATTTCCCTCATTCTTTAATTTCTAGTGCAATCTTTTCCCCCAGATAATTTACTCATTGATACGCTCAGCTTGTTTTTATTATGCTTTGCTCAAAAATTTGATGGAAAAAGTCAGGCATTTTGAACATCTAGCTTAACTATCCTTTTTTGTCAGAAACTTTTTAATCATCTTTAGGTTGTTTCTCAGTCTGGTACAAATCATCTTTTATCTTGTTGGTTTTCTTCTGCAGAATAAAGATAGATGCATTTGCTTTAGTCTTTCGCTAATCATTGTTCTGTTCACAGTCAGAATAATTGAAAGCTCCTACGATAAGAGATTTTTGTGTTTTCTTTCATTTGTACACAGATCAGAGGAGGAAGATGTTTCTATTCCACAAAGTCACATCAACTTTCTTTGGTCATTTTATTTACAATCTTCCATCTAGGTGCAGTATGAATTTATGGATGAGAGAAAACTCTCTGCCATCATCCCCCGCTCTTTCTGGTATTCCCATTACAGGATCCCAAAGCAATAAAATACTGTAGAAGATGGGCTACAGAAATATAGTTTCATTAACTTGATTAATTCACCCATTCACACACACATACTGATAGAACTAACTCTTAAGAATCATCTGTTCATCTTCATGTTATAACACAGATATTATGACCTTTTCATCTATTTTTCCCAATATAGTTAGCTAGATCTCTTTTGCATGACTGGATTGCATCCAAGAGTCTATTATTTGGCTCTTGATACTCAGGACAACGTCATCTGCAAACAGAAGTATTTGAAGAGTGTTAGAAAAGATGTGGAATTCTATTTGGTCTCTGTGGAAAATTCATGATTGTGGTGAACACCTTAGGGAAGCATGCTTCTCTATTTTGTTTTATTTGATACCAAAACTCATGAGATTTTTATTTTAGTGGTCACTTAGCATCATAAAATCTTGTGTAGTTTTAACACCTGTGGGAGACACTTTGTTTGAGGAGTGCTTCTAAAGCTGCATTCTGCTCTGAGTCAAATGCTATTTTTTGAAATCAACCTCTATATACAGTAGGAACTTATATTCTCTAGAGTTTAGTCAATTGAGACTTTCAAAATGTGATTTTCTGTAGGAAACAATTTCTGAATGAGGGTTTGTGGCCTTCTTATGTTTTCATCAAGGATATACTTCTTAACTCATACACCACTATAAAAGATTTAATAGAAAAAATAGAGTAGGCATATAAATAAGAAATGGCAAATAAATTGTCATGCCTACTCCCCACCCCTTCCTCTGCCTTTTTTTTTTTTTTTTGGTAAAAGCACCATTTGTGAATATTTCCATACTTTTGGAATTTTCCTGACTTCGAGGGATCACTGGATCGTAGAACTTCCTAAGGTGCCTTCAACACTGTTCCATTTCTAGCACAGATTTCTTCTGCACATATTTGGCTAGGTCCAGCTACTCTGATTTCAGGTGCCATTAACATTTCCTTATATGGTACATTGGTTAATGCAGATGATAGAGCACAAATGTGATGGGTCTACTATCACTAGTGATGAGAGTATATAAGTAAAGAAATTCAGATATGTTCCATTTTACACTTAATCAATGGCATTCTTCCAGGTTTATTTAGAGATGTGCTAAGGATGATCTGCCCTAGCTTGATAACATGCCAAGCCCCTTGAAAGCATGCTTTTTATTTCCCTCAACTTTTCCCCCTTTTGTGAAGAGATAATGCTCTTGACCTTCTGATATCCTCCTCCATAATGTCTTTCAAATGAAACTGCCATCTACAGAGCCTTTGATTGCTATGACTACATAGTGAGGAGCTAAAATGTTTGCCAGAAGAAATGGGTTTTGAGCTCTTCCATTCTCCACATTGTGTTGACTGTTTTATTTGGTTAAGACTTCTCCAAGTAATGGTTATAGAATCAATGCAGTATTATTTGTCTACTGCCCCCCCTTTTTATCAACTTGTATAACAAATTATAATGAAACTTAAAATAAAATTTAGAGTCTTCTCACCTTTTCTTTTTGTTCTAATTTGGTATTGATTTTTACCTTTCCTCAAATTAGTTAATAATCTGACTTCATATTATAGATTTTTAAATAGCGGTTACATCAGTAATCCATGATTTCCAACTCACCATGGTCACTGATCCTCTCAACACTGGTGGCTCTGATGAACTAGTACTTCCTCTGTTCTATGATTAATACGTTTATGCCTTGCCATACAGGCCAGAATAGAAACCAGGCCTTGGAGCACTTAACCTTTATGCATGCAGTTCTCTTCCTGGGGTCCCACTGTCCTGAGTGGTTGCTTCAGTCACTTGCTATACCAAGGACTTGCTTCAGTCATGATTCGTTTCACCCTCCAGACATCTCCTCGCTACCCACCAAGCTGCTATCTGTCTCTTCCAGTTTTGGAACCGTAATCAAATCAACTCTGTCATTTTTCCTTAAAAAAGATATCAGTTTGCTTCCCTAGGTCTTCATATCTCTTTCCAAATTAAAATACTGTCCCAAAACCAAATAGAAAATACCATTCTAACATCATCATTCCCCTGTTTCTCTCTATTAGAATGAAGGTACCTTTAGGACAGAGATTATTTTCATTTTGAAATTTTGTATCTCCAGCAACTAGCATAGTACTTGTTACTCAATAAACATTTTTTTTTGAAAAGCTTAATAAACATTTTTTTCACTGATTCCTTCATGCTTTCCTATTCTTTGTGATTCAGTCATCACCTGATGAGAAAAAAGTCTTACATCTCCCCATATATTTTTCTTTTTATGTTTCTCTAGTCTTTATTCCCATTTACCATCTTTGCCCCATATTCACTAGAACCTCAAAACCTACACTTAAATTGACCACCATCCTATCTTTCTTCTTTTTATACTTTCTCTAATCTCTTCTTCATAGAAACTAGATTTCTCCAGAATGTGCCTCAACCCATATCACCAGCTACTTTTTTCATGACTAGCCTTGATATATTGGGACAGGAAGAAGAATCAGAATACTCATTTTCCTTGACAACACTTATTCCTTCTGCCATCATTCAGTATCACCTTCTTTGCGGTTTAGTCCATCCATTTAGAGTGCCAAGTTTAGATCATGGCTGTGATCATCCATAGCCTCTAAGTTACTCTTTCTCAATTCTCCAAGAATACCTGGCTTACCTCACTTTTTCCCCATCCTACCCCAATCCCTAGACTCATTCTGGGTGATTTCAAAATATATGATGATGTACCATTGACATCCCAGCTTCAAAGTTCATCAGCCTCCTCAACTTCCATGGCTTCCTTCTCCAACCTACTTTATTCATACAAAAGGGTAGCAATATTTTGGCTCTCATCATCACTCCAAATCGTTCTATCCCCTGATCTTGAACCTAATATTCCCTGTGATCCCAATGTCCTGTCCTTCTGTCTTTTCTGTGCTTTACTCCTATAAAACTGTGATTTGTTCTCTTCTTTGCATTCTATGACTTCACCCACTAGCTATTCCCAGAATACAACATTCCCTCTCCTATCTTCCTGTCTTTGTCCAAGCTTTCCTCAATCCCTTGAAGGCATCCAGCCTTTATTTTTGCCTCTTAGAATCCTTAGTTTCCCTCAAAGGGTCAGTTCAGATGCTACAAATGATGCACAGGATTTTCTGAGCACTTAAGTTTTTAGGGTTCTCTCTCCACAAATTATCTTGTGCTTAGTTATCTGCATATTTGTTGATTCCCTCCCTCCCCTGCCTGCTTTGTAGCAGTTTCTGGCTTTGTGATCAGAGCACTTAAATACAATACTTTATGCATAGTAGATGCTTCATGTTTGTGGAATTGAAATGAGTTTCTAGTAAACATATCTCCCTCAGTTTTCCTTATCAATCCTACCATGCTAACATAACTTTCATAGCTTTTCAGCCTTAACCCAATAGTTAATCAGTTCAATAAGGTAGTATCTTCCATGGTTGAATCCCTTAGTTATCCTGTTCTTTTTTCTTTTATGTCCTCTCAGTCCTCAACCTTAGGCCACTACTACCCTATTTATCTTCTTCACACTGACTACTAATCACCTGAAAGCAGCTGCTGGTAACTGTGAAACCATGGTGACTGGATCTGATAGGGCATCGAAACGTCTTTCATACTGTGTTTAAATACTTTTAGCGATGAGGAACTTGGCAACTCATCTTATTGTTGCGTAAGCCTAATTGTTTTGTGGGTTGTAATGAAAAGCACATCAGGCTTGGATCCAGGCCAGAACTGTGTCTCAGTCTTACCATTGACACTTACTTGAGGTGTGATCAGAAGTAAGGCACTTTCCTCATGTATAAAATGAAGATTATACTTGTAATATCTAAGTCACCTTGCTGTTGTGAAAATTCAGTGATGTCATGTAAGTAACGACTGCACAAACTTTAAAGCACGATATAAATGTCAGCTACCAATATTAAATTTAATTAAAAAATCATTGCCCTATAACTTCTACCTACTAGTCTCTAGCTCGTCCTTTTAGATAGAATGAATTCCATTACATGTAGTCCCAATGACATAAATACTCCACATCTTCATTTCAATATTTTCTAATATGATCCATTGGGCAGCAAGTATTTATTGAGCCTACTATGTGCTCAGCCTTATGCTAAACTCTGTGAAGAGGAGAGAGTCAAGAATAATAATTGTACATTTGCATAATGCCTTAAAATTTACAAGGGAATTGTAAAAAAAAATGCAATTCCTAGACAAGGGATACATCCACTTAACTTCTCTGGGTCACAGTTTTTACATCTGTAAAATGAGAAGTCTGGACTAGATGACTTTTCAGGTACTTCCCAGTTCTAATTTTATCATCCTAATCTTAAAATACAACTTAAACACATCAAATAATCAGAAAATACCAAGACATTGAATAATCATAAGGGAGTTCCACTGTAATGACCAGTTGGCCAACTACGTGTTCATGCCTCAGAGGTGGGAACATCTGTTTATCTAATCTATCTGCCAAAGCAATGGATAAAGATGCCTACCCGACGAAGCTTTTCATTGGCTAATTCTTACTTTAGTCTTCCTTCCTATTTTTTTAAAAAAAGATGATTTTTTCTAGTCTTTTTTCAACAACTCTTATCGACAATCCTCCTCATCTCCTTCCTCACTTCACTCATAGCAAAAAAACAACTAGTTCAGGTCTTTGAAGTGTAAAGAATAAGGAAGACAAATACAGTTTTAAGAAAAGAATGGTCATTTCTCTAATTTGCGCCTGACTTAAAATCTTTGCCTCAAAAGCAATATTAAGTCTTCTACACAGGAAAAAAGATATTCAGAACCAGTCTAGTGCTCCTTGATTCCCTCACCTGTAAACTAGGGATCAGAATACTTATACTACTTTATCGGTGTTTCATTGTCAAATAAGGTAACATGTAAAAATACTTTATAACCATAAGGTATTGTATAAATATAAGCTACCATTATGAGTGAATCTATATTTGAATAGCAAGATTATATACCTACAACTGTGGAAGGGACCTTAGAGATCATGGAATCCAAAAATGAGAAAGCGGATATGAACTCACATAGTTAAGCATATAGCCACATGTTTACCACAGATTTGGACAATAAAAAGAGACTAGAGCCTATGTTTTAAAGATAGTATTCAAAAAGACTAGCAGTTTGAAATTGGAGATTTGGAATATTACCAACAAGTGAATGGCATTTTCAATATTCCAAATGTTTTCAAAAGAGCACTTATCCCATAGAAACTAACCTCCATTAGTTGACTTCTACTATTTGTTATATTGAGACAGACTTTAAATTAAATTGGGTCCATCTAGCACATCAAATCATACAATTATGAATTGGTCTATGGGACAGTGAAGGAAATCACTTTTTTTTTTAAAGTTTTCAAGTCCCACCACAATGAATGGGCCTTACATTTACTCTTAGATAAGACACTTTTATTTTATCTCTCAAGGTCACATGCAAGTCATCCAAAGAGTCCAGATGGGAGGAACACTGGTAGCTTGCTGGGTCTTGATAACTCAGGGACTGTTTATACTGTTTATGGATGATCCAAGACCCCCTTTTCTCCTTGTACTCATCTTCTGCTTGTATTTTGGCCATTTCGCCAGAAAATTGTTAGGGAAGGGAGGGAAGCAGGAAGTGAAATTCTGTAACCAATGAATAGTAACAGAAAAAAAGTTTGGTGGGAAAGTTTAAAACTATTACCCATAGGGAGATTCTTGTTTCACTGTTCTTTTCTTCTACTTCCAGGGTAACTGAAAATTAATTCTGCACTGGATTACTGCAAATAAAAATTAGCCTAAGTACATTCATTATAAAAATCCTCAACATGCAAATTATTTACTATGTAGGATAACTTCAAAGCACAGATTTAAGATCACCGGATTGGAGCTGAGAAGATTGTGGTTTAAGTCCTGGCTCTTTGATTCATTACCTGTTTTGGAACTCAGTTGTCTCTTATTAAAGAAAAGCATCCACCAGATGGTCTTGGAAGGTTCATTTCAAGCCTAAATCCCATGAATGTCCATGAATGAAGGATTAGAGTTACCATACTATTTTTCATCTTTGTATCTGCAACACCTAGCCTTACAATCAGAAGATACTTCATTTTTCATTTGGATGCTAAAACTATTTTATTCAAACCACTGTTGGTCACAGCTCTTCCTATTCTCAATCAGCTTTCCCAGATATAGTTGTCTGGTTCGCATCGTAGTGTACTTAACCTTTCACCCAGGCTAATGTCCTGCATCACTAACTGCCCACTGTCCATTTTGATCCTGGGTGTTTCTCAGGTGTCTCAAACTCAGCCTGCCTAAAACAGAACTCATCATTTCCCACCTTTCTTCGGAACTTCCCTCTTACTTCACCATCCTCTCAGTCACCTAGGTTCTAAACCTCAGCACTATTTTCAATGCCTTCTCACTCACCCTATGAAGTTAATCAGTTGCCACATATCATTGTTCCCATTTACACAGCACCTCTTGTATACATCCTCTTCTCCTCACTTAACACAAGCACCACACTACCCTCCACCTTCTTTATCTTTTGTCAGGATGAAACCAATAGTCTAATTGGTTTCCCTGCCTCAAATTTTTTCCCAGTCCAAACCATTCTCTGTAAATCTATTAAAGTACAGGTCTAACCATGTCATACTAATTTTCAATAAACTCTGGTGACTTCCCTTTACCTTTAAGATCAAAGCTCTTTTGATTGGCATTTAAAACTCTTTACAACTTGGCCCCTTTCTACCTTTCCAGTTTACTTACCCTTTATTCTTCTAAATGCACTCTATGATTCTGCTACACTGTCCTTGCAGATCCTTGGACACAACTCTCAATTTCCATCTCCCTGCCTTTGTGATCCCTATGCCTGATGCCTAGAATACACTCCTTGACTTATGATGAAAAATGCTGTCTACCTATAGAGAAAGAATTGATGGACTCAGTGCAGATTGAAGAATACTTTTATGAACTTTATTTTTTTGGTTTATTTTATAACATAACTGGTATAGAAATATGTCTTGCATGACTTCACAAGCATAACCTATACCAAATTGCTTGCCTTCTCAACAAGGGTGGGGGAAGAGAGGGAGACAATTTGGAATTCAAAATTTTAAAAAAGAATGTAAAAATTGTTTTTACATGTAATTGGAAAAAAAAGTAAACCATACATATGTAGACACACACACACACACACACACACACACACACACAAAGTAATATACTCCTTCTTAACCACTGCCTCTTAGAATCCCCTGGCTTCCTTAAGACTATACTCAAACACTACTTTTTGCAAGAGGCCTTTTCAGGTCCTTCAGTTATTAAACTATTTTGCAAGTATCTTGTATATGCTTATAGATGTGCATATCTTCCCCATTAGAATGTAAGGTTATTGGAAATCAGATACTATTTTTATTTTTTTCTCTGTATCTTCAATGGCTGTCACAGTACTTCGAATATTTTGTTGTTGTTCAGTTATCTGACTCTTCTTGAACCCCTCTAAAGTTTTCTTGGTAAAGATAGAGGAGTGGTTTGTCATTTCTTTCTCCAGCTCATTTTACAGATGAAGAAACTGAGGCAAACAGAGTTAGGTGACTTGTCTAGAGTCATACAGTTAGCAAATGTCTGAGGTCAGATTTCAATTCAGGTTCTCAGTCCACTACATCACCTAGCTTGCCCTATAGTGGCGCACAGTGCTTTATAAATCCTGTTGACTGATTTCTCAAATTCTGATTTTCCCCAACAGTAAAATCCTGCAATCATACATAGTTCTAGAACTAGAAGGGTCCTTACTTATTAGCATGTAGTCCAACTCCCTCAGTTCTTATGTTAACACCCAGAAATAACTACAAAATTTTTCCCCAAAATTTATCTAGGAGAGGCAGTAAAAAGGGAAAGAGGAGATAAGAGTTCTAACTCTGCCACTAACTCTTTTTTCAAAATTAATTTGTTTTCAGTTTTCAACAATCATTTCCCTAAGTTCCAAATTTTTTCCCCTTGCCTCCCCAGAAGGGCATGCAATTTTATATGGGTTCTACACATACCTTCTTATTGGACACATTTTCACATTAATCATATTGCATAGAAGAATTAAAATGAATGGGAGAACTATGAGAAAAAACAAACCAAAACAACAACAGAGAAAATGGTCTGTTTCATTTTGCATTCCCATTCTATAATTCTTTGTCTGGATGTGGATGGCCTTTTGCATCATGAGTCCTTTGGAAATGTTTTAGGTCCTTGCATTGCTGTGAAGGGCTAAGTCTATCAGAAATAGTCCTCGAAAACTGTGGTTCTTACTATGTATAATGTTCTCCTGGTTCTGCTCACTTCACTCAGAATCCGTTCATATAAGTCTTTCCAGGTTTTTCTGAAGTCTGCCTGTTTGTCATTTCTTACAGCAATTAGCAATCTAATAAAAAAATAAGCAAATAGTCTACAAGCCAAATCAAATTATATCTTTGCACTAGACAAGTAAGTTATTAAATAGTCAATGAGAGGGTGGTTAACTTGTAGGAGTCAAGTGAAAAATATTCCTACTTTTAATTGGAAGGAGAAAACGTTACTGAGCTGGGGAAGGGTATATTTTCAGAGGCAAAATGTCCTACTTTTCTGCAGAAAGAAAGCAGGGGTGCTGAAGTTAAAAAAGTAAACTTAGGCTTTCCTTATGATTGCCCAAATATCCTAGGCAGAGTGAATAGAAGGCCTATGGTTAAAAGGAAGAGTAGCTGCCCTCTGAAAGACAAGCTGCCAAGGGGACTTTGATGAACAAATTCAAAGGCTGAGGACAAATCACTAGGAAACACATTTGACTCCAGGCCAGGATTCAGGGCAAATAATAAAGAAAAAATCAAAAGATTATGTCCTCAGGATGCCAGTATACAAAGGTATATATTTCTTTAAAAACGTTGTCTTATAGCCAGATTTTAAAGCCCTGGGGTCAGACAGATGCAGGGGCTTCAGGAAATTAAAAAAAAAAACTTCAGAAATTGCATGGCTATGCCAGAAAGAAAAAGTTTATTTTCAGAAAAATTACAGGCCTAGGTACAAGGCACTTCAAGATAGTTCTACCTTGAGATGCATCAAGATAGGTCATCTTCCTATACAAAGTTACGCTTATAGGAGGGACAGCATGGAGTTTTTTATCTTTCTAGACTTTTATTACTTCATTCTAGCTACAGTTATATACAGTTATAAACTCTCAGATCTGAAAGAAACCTCAAAAATCAAAAGATCACTTTCTAGGAATTTGTCTGTGAAAAGCAAGAGAGATATCATTTAATATCTTGAAGAAATGATAGGGTTTAGTGAATGTGTTTAAGGATGGGAAGACTTGGCCTTATGTGTAAGTGGTAGTCATTCAGTCAATAGATATTTATCAAGTGCTTTCTATATGCCAGGACTATATTAAGTGTCTGGGATACAAAGAAAGACGAAAGACAAGTCCCTGCCTTCAAGGAGCTCCCAGAAAGAGGCAGAGGTAAACCTTGAAGGACCTTAGAGGATATTTATTCCAATTCTTTCATTCGAAGGATGAGGAGACTGTGGTTCAGTGAGAAGAAATGATTTGTCTAAAGTTATACAGGAAGTAGGTAGTGGGGTGGGAATTTGAATACAGATTCTCTGACCCTGATCCTATTTCCTACCTATGATCCTACCCTCACAGTACCTTGTTACACTATTTCTAACAAGGGCCATCCAGCCTAAGCTTTAATACCTTCCAGGATGGAGAACTCACTACATTCCTCCCCTGCCCAAATCCCCTTGAAGTAGCTTGTTTCATTCTGAATTGCCCTAATTGTCAGGAAGTTTTCCTTAATGTTAAATCAAAATATGATCTATAACATCTATTTATTGGTTCAAGAGCCACCTCTGGAGCTATGTAGAATAAGTCTATTATTTCCTCTTTTTCTTCTACCTGATGATGTTTTATATATTCTGTGAAAGGTAATTACAATGCTTTCCTTAAGTCTTCTCCAGAATAAACATGCCCAGTTCCTCCATGTCATACAAACCTGGCTTTATTTCCAATACCTTCAACATTCTGCTCTCCCTCCAATGAACACACTCAATGTCCCCTCTAAAATCAGCACTCAGAACTTGGCAAGGTATTTCAGATGTAGTTTGAGTTGGGCAGGGGAAAGTAGGTCTCTCACAGTTCTTGCCCCAGACACAACTGTTCTCGTAATGCTGCCTAAAGAGGCATTCTTCACAGCACAGAACCTACAGTCTATTAACCACTTGTTGTCCGTCCCTTTCCAACCTACACTTGCAGTTAATTTTCTAAACGTAAATGAAGGGCTTTACATTCATTCCTCCTAAAATGTGTATCGTTACATTTAGTTCACGATTCTAAACTGTTAAGAAGATTTTTGGTCTTGATTTCTGTCATCCTACTTACTAGCTAAAAACTTCACTACTTTTCTTCTGAAAAGTTGATACCCATGCCATCTATGCCTTCATTCAAGTCTGTTGTTCAGTTGTTTTTCACTCATGTCCAACTCTTCATGATCCCATTTGGGGTTTTCTTAGCAAAGATGCTGAAGGGCTTTGTCATTTCCTTCTCTAGCTCACTGTACTGATGAAGAAACTGAGGAAAACAGGATTAACTGACTTGCCCAGAGTCACACAGCTAACAATTATCTGAGGCCAGATTTGAACCAAGGAAGATGAGTGTCCTTGACTGCAAATCTGGCATTCTATCCACTGGGTCACTTTAGCTGCCCCAAAAGATACTGGAGTGGTTTGCCACTTCCTTCTCCAGTGGATTTGGTGAATTAGGGGGAGGTCTACCCTAAGCATGTGAAGACTTCCTGGCGGAATGGGCCAATGAGAACAATTTGTTCCAACGGTGATGAAGGTGGCTGAAGCAGGTGCTGTGGAGCGCTTAGAGCTTGGTCAGGTACAGAAGATGCCAAGGGCATCCACTGCTTATCATCCTGAATGTTGTCCTGCCACTGAACTTGAATGGGTCAGGAAGAGAGTGAAGCTGACAACTTTGCACAACTCTGCCTCACTTAAATACAATTCAAGCACAAGTCATCACTTGTGACATCACTGGTCTTCTCTGAAGGATGAACAACAACAAGGCAAACAGAGATTAAGTGGCTTGCCCAAGGTCACAGTATGTGTCTGAGGGAGGATTTGAACTTGAATCTGCCTGACTCCAGGTCCGGTGTTCTATCCACTTTCATTCAAGCCACTGATAAAAATACCAAGCACAAGGGGACTGAGAACGGTGAGATACTGCACCAGAGTCTGATTGGAAATGACTTTAGAGATTCTGCATCCAGTTCAATACTCATATTTTATAGATAAGGAAAATGAGGCCTACAGAAAACCCACATTAAACTAATTTAAAAAGTACTTAGCTATACTATCTAGTCCACATTTGTCCTTTGATTTTCACAAGAATGTCATATAAAAGTATCAGATATCCTTGTTGAAAACTACACAGTATTACATCAGTGACTAACTAGTCTAGAAAATGTATGAAAAAGGGAGATGAATTTAGGGTGGCATGGAGTGGCCACATCCTTTCATCCATAGCAGGAAAAAGCAGTTGGGTGGCCCAGTGGATAGAGCACGGGGCCTAGAACCAGGAAGATCTGAGTTAAAATGCAGCCTCAGACACTTAACTGGCTGAATGACCCTGCACAAGTCATTCAACAGCTGTTTGCCTCAGTTTCCTCACCTGCAAAGTGGAGATAATAACATCTGCCTCCTATGGTTGTTGTGAGGTAAGGAGTATGATAACTGTAAAGATAATCGCTGTAAAGCACTCAGTAGAACGTATGGCATAAAGTAAGTGCTATAGAAATACTAATTCTTCTCCAAAAGGCCCCTGTGCATTAAATGACTTTCCCTAATAACTAGTACTGGGATTCAAATCTAGGTCCCTTGACTTCAAATCAGCTTACTTGTCGTCCTCCAGGTTGAATCTGTAAAAGTAAAGACTTGAAATAGCAGCATCTGTCAAAAAGAAAAAATGAAGTTGATCCTGGAAGTGATTAGGCCAAAAAACGGTTTCCTGGACCATACCATAAGGCATCACAAATTGTAGCAAGCTTTCCACTCACAGCTTGAATTTTATTACACAACTACATGCACGGTATTTAGTGTACAAATTTAAAAAAAATCTTCAGATAAGATGTGATAGTGCCAAACAAATCCAGCTCCACAGCCCAGTGTTGGGGACCACTTTTGTAAAGTCAGCAGAGATGGTAAACAATGGCTAAGATTTACAAGAACTACAGGGACATCTATCTCACAGTTTAGTTCAAACAGATAATTTCCAGCATATTTACTGGGTTAGGTCATTACGCTTCACTTCCTGTGAAGCTGTTAAACTCAGGGTCCCCAAATGGTGAGTAAAGGAGTTCTTCCGTCTCGTGTTTTTCATCCTTTTTGGTCAGGCAGTGAGGTCCAACAGATGCCATGTGTACAAATGTTTCTGTGGCTAATTTTTAATATCTCAAATGGTCCATGTGATTACAGTGTCCCTATGGCATCAACCTCAACTTACTAGGATGAGTTTGATGGGCTAGCTCTGCCAGGGTCCTGGGGGTGGGGCTTTTCATAAATCCCAGAAATTAAGCAGCATTTGCTTTGTTTGTTGTGCACAAACATCGGTCACTAGAAAAAAGAACAGCAACTGACCCATCAACAATGCAGCTAATCAAATGCCACCTTACAGTGTTTCCTAGGGAACAAACAAATTACCCTACGCAAAACAAGGGTAAACAGAAGACAAGCTGCATTTCTGCTCTGCTCTATGCCCCTCCTCCCACCTATTTTTACCTCTGTGCTGTACACATGAGAAGTGTGTGAAAGTTATATCTAAAAGAACATGGAATCTATAGCCCTGAAAGGAAGACCTGAGGATAAAGGGTTTGGTCAATGAGTCTGGGTGATCTCAGCTTCACCAAGCCCAGCATTAGTGCTATCACCTTCCTGTTTAGTTCCTCTTCTCTTCTCCACACTGCTGTCTACTGAGCCCAGTGGAATTCTGGCCAGATCCCAGGCCTGCTTCCTCCATCTGTACCCTGCCCCCCCAAAGAGTGTGGCTGCCCTATTTCATCAGGGCTGTTCCTGGTACATGAAAGGAAGGCAATGTGGTTTAGCAGAATGTGGGGGTAGGATTAGGAAAACCAGGGTTTTAGTCCTTCCCATCTGTGTGACTGTGGGTAAATACCCTCTCTGGCTGGTTTTCTACCTCTGCTTGGCCTATTTTCTCAGGGTTTCCACATGGATTAAACTCAACAATGGATATAAAACTGTTTTTTATCATTCCCTTCTCTCTCTCTGAGATGAGGACCTTACTCATACTTTAACTCGGAATAATAAGAGGCCATTTTCAATGAAATCCTCCTCGTCTTCACACAATCCCCGGACATCGTTCTCCTTTATCAATCTGCATGGGCAGCTTCCTAGCTGGCTTACCTATGCTGAATTTTCAGATGGGGCTCCTTTCCCAGGGCCCTCAAGCTTCAGGCTGTCTTTTTGTTCAAGCTTGGGTTGAAAAAAAGAACTTACTACACTCTCACTTTGGAGTTATTGATCTGTTTGATTGAGTGGTGCTTTCTTTGGATCTTTGCTGGAGTACACATGTAAGAGCTAGGTTCCTATGTGACTACTCACACAATCATCTTAAATGGAAATCACAGCATTTGACATTGTTCACCAGCCTCTCTTCTTGGATATTCCAGCCTCTTGAGGTTCTTATGTGGTCTCTCTGTTGGTTCTCCTCCTACCTAGCTGACTCTATCTTCTGGGTCTCCTTTGATGGCTTAGCAATCATATGATGATCTTTTGATTCTGGATATAACAAAAAGATCTATCTTGGATCCTTTGATCCCTCTATATTTGTTGTCTTGATGATTTTTTTCATCTTCCATGGGTATAATTATCAATTCTTTGCAGAAGAATACCAATCTACACATTTAGCACTAACCTTGTTCCTAAGTTCTTCACCCACACCATTATCTGCCTCTTGGATATTATTTTTCTTATTAGACACACTCCCATTACCTTTAGGTATATGCTTCATATATATATATCAATGTAGTATGTGTATATATGTATATACATATATGCATACACACACATATAACATAAAGACAATGTAGATGATATATTATAGTCTACAATAGAATACAAGGTCCCCAAGACCATGGACAATGTTCGCTTGCCTCTGTATCCCCTGACCCCAGACCGGTGCCTGGCACATAGGATGCAATAGGGGACATTAGAGGCCATTGACCCTACTACCCTTCTTGTATAGATGAGAAGCTGAGATTCATATCTAGGATCATACATCTCATCACTGTCTGAAGCAGGATTCCAACTTGTCTTCCTGACATCATGCTGTAGCACCTAACTGCCTCAATATGGTGAGGCTCTTTTTTGTTTGTTGACTGATTTCTAACCTTTAAAACCTCTATAGAAAAGTAAGGTAATATTGTTAGGTGACAGGCAATAGAATGATGGAATCAATGTCTCAGAGTCAGAAAAGACCTCAGAAGTTTTCCAATCCAAGTGTTACCCAAATCATGAATTACATTGGTAAGATTCTCAACAAGTAATTATCCACACACCGACTGAGAGCCTCCAGTTATAGTAAGTAGAATGAAAGTTGCCAGACTTGGGTTTAAATCTGAGGTCTGATAGTATCTGTTCAACCTTAGGAAAGACACTTAACCTCTTTTGACTTCAGTTTTTTTATCTGTACGACGAGGTAGTTGAATTGGAAGACCTTAGAGGCCTCTGACTCCTTTCTCTTCTTTCTCTTTTCTCACTATATCCTCCCCAAGGTAGAACCTTTCATTTTAGGATAACTCTAACTTTTAAGAGGGCAGATAAGTGGTACAATGGATAGAGCACTGGGCCTGGAGTCAGGAATTTCAAATCTGACCTCACACACTTACTAGCTCTATGTCCCTGGACAAGTTGCTTAACCCTGTTTGCCTCAGTTTCCTCATCTGTGAAAAGAGCTGGAGAAGGTAATGGCAAATCACTCCAGTATCTTTGCCAAGAAAACTCCAAATCACTAAGAGTTGGACACAACTGAAATGACTGAACAACAATAAAAATTATTAAGATGTTACATACATTGAGACAAAATCTATCCTTAATTTCCATATACTTGCCTTCTGGGACAAAGTAAAAAAAGTCTAATCCACCATCCACATGATAACCCTTCAAATATTTGAAGACTATCCTCAAAGTTCCCTGAAGATATCTACTGAAACCCATCTGGGCTTTCTGTTTCACCTTTAGCTTGGCTGGACTTAGTTCATAATGGGATAAACATATTTTTATTCTTCCGTTTTGGAGTTATCCTTCCTAGGTGAATAATATATTTTAAGTGCTACATATAAATTTTGTGCTGTATTCAGAGCAGTTGGGGTAGCTATTCCCTGGGCACCAGGCATATTGTTCTTTCAGGGCATCATAGCCTTGGTGGTAATAGTTATTCTTCTCTAAGAGAAGATTCCCCAGGAGCCCTTATATGCTATAACATGTGATTCCAGCAAAGTAAAGTCCTTTGGAAGCCATTGCCTCAATGTTAATAGTTATTACTGCTTGAGAATAACACAGTTCCCTTCAGGTCAAGAGGTGCCTGGCCCTTCAATAAAGTTATAATTCCCATCCCAATGATTTTTTCTCTTTCTTCTATGGTTTGTACAAGTCTGTTTCTCTTTCTTGAGTAGCTCCTACTGTGCCAGTGTTGTACAAAGAGATGCTGTGATGTAAAGGCATGTGATGATACTTAGTACTCTGGCCCACCTTCACTTCATCTCCCTGTAAGCAGAAGCGAATTCTAGGCAAGGTTCTTTCACTCCTCCACCCCTAAGGTTTTCACAGTTTGCAGTTTACCTATTCACATTCATTGTGATTTAACATTTATTAGGTACTTAATGACTAGGAATTGGAGAGAAAAATACAGCCCCTTCCTTCAAGAAGCTGATATGCATATTCACATGAAAGTATGTCTGGAGAGAAACACATTACAAATATAAGTACTCCAACTTCTAATGGATTATATCTTAATGGCCAGAAACCTTTGCTAGTTGGGAAAGTGCTTTTGCAATTCAATGTGAACACTACATAAAGGCCACTAATTCCAGCTGCTCTGACAGGGACCGCTGGAGCCCCTTGAGCTTTTCATTCATCAACCTAGGAGGTGATTCCTGTGCTTTCCTTACATTTACCTTTCCCTTAAAATTCTCAGTTTGACCTGTCTCCAAAGACTGCCAGAGTCTGACCTTTATCTTCAGTTCATTTACTTAGCCTGCTTTCCTCCCCTTCGTCCTCCGGGTCCTACCACCTCTCTTTTCCACCAGGTCCATGGTATGTGGCAGCGTTTTTGTACAGAGCATGTACTTCTGAAAACCATCAGATTCCAGAAAAGCTGCTTGAAACACGTGGATGGAGCACTGACTGTTGTTGTTCACTTGTTTTTCAGTCATCTTTGACCCTGTGACTTCATTTGTTTTTTTTCTTAGTAAAGATACTAGAGTGGTTTGTCATTTCCTCCTCCAGCTCATTTAACAGGTGAAGAAACTGAGGTAAACAGCTTTAAGTGACTTGGCCAGGATCACACAGCTTTAGTAACTTAGCTGAGGCCAGACTGGAATTCAAAAAATGAGTCTTCCTGACTCCAGGCCCAGCACCCTGTTCACTATGCTACCCAGTGGCCCCTAATAGTACTGACTGACTGACTGACATGGAAACATCAATGCAGCTCCCTACAGTCTTCCAGAAGGAAGCATTCATCTGGGCTGCTCTGATCCAACCACTGAGTTAGTGTACCTGCTGGGTAATACACTAAAATGAATTTGCTATTATTCTTTTCTTTTGCCAGTCCTAGAATTTCATTTGCATAGTGAATCTAAGAGAAGAAAAGTCTCTGAAAGGGTAAAATCACAATGATTTTATAGGGCTGTCTGGGGCAATAAGAGACAGAGTGAGCTACCAAGGTCACACAACCAGGATGCAGCAAAGAGAGGGCTTGCACTCAGGTTTATTTGACAGCCATCCCAGCTTTCTATCCATTATACCATGTTCTTCTTATCTTTTGCTATTTTTCTCATCACTGTGCCTTAAAGCTAGAAATCGTCTTTCAAAATATACTGTTCAAGTTAAAACTGAATGATGATGCTTCAGAAATACTCATTTTCATTTATTTTTTCCTAACATACATATGTCTTTGCAACACTCTTACTCCGATTACATGACTCACTCTATTATCAAATATTAAGGGCTGTTAAACTCATTTTATCTTTGGATCACTTGAATTATTTTAATACCAGAATTTGGGATATGAAATCCATATAAAGGAACTGATAATTTGGCAATCTAAAGATGGTGCTATTCCAACATTTGAAGAAAAAAAAAAACTTTTACACCAAAACTTTTGTAGCTTGGAATTTTAAAAGTAAAAACATGCCATTATCTTGTGATGTTGAATGCCTAGGAGAAAATCATAAGGATTCAGGAGTGCACGCAGCACAGCCCATGAAGTGCATGCTCCAACTTGGCAAGGACAGGAACCTGAACAGGTTTCAGGGAGCCACCACTAGCAGCAGTTCCCAGATTGCTCAATCCACAAATGCCACAGATGCTTCAAGGGTCAGTGGGAGGAATCTTCCACCCAGGAGAGAGGAGCATGATCTGACTCCCACCCCAGCAGCAGCCACTGCAGCTGCAGCTTCCATTTTTGGAGCCCTCTGCCTAGAGCCCCTGGAGGAATTGAGCAGCTGATCTAATCTCAGCACTGAGTTGGCCCTGACAAAGAACTCAAAAGTCAAGTACCTGGCTGGGGAAATGCATAAAAAAGGGAAAAAGAATAAGACAATAAAAGATTATTTTCTTGGTGAGCAGGTATTTCCTTCCATACTTTCAGATGAGGAAGAACAATGTTTACCATCAGAGGCCTCCAAAATAAATATGCTCTCAGACCATGGAAGAGCTCAAAAAGGATTTTGAAAATCAAGTAGGAAAGGTGGAGGAAAAATTGGGAAGAGAAATGACAGTGATGCAGGGAAACCATGAAAATCAAGTCAACTGCTTGCTAAAGGAGATCCGAAAAAATGTTGAAGAAAATAACACCGTAAAAAATAGACTAACTCAAATGGCAAAAAAGGGCCCAAAAGTCAATGAGAAGAATGCTTTAAAGAACAGAATTAGCCAAATGGGGGAGGTTCAAAAGCTCACTGAAGAAAATAGTTCTTTAAAAATTAGAATGGAACAGTTAATGACTTTTTGAGAAACCAAGAAATTACAAAACAAAACCAAAAGAATAAAAAAATAGAAGATACTGTGACATATCTCACTGGAAAAACAACTGACCTGGAAAATAGATCCAGGAGAGACAATTTAAAAATTATGGGACTACCTGAAAGCCATGATCAACAAAAGAGCCTAGACATCATCTTTCATGGAATTATCAATTAAACTGCCCTGATACTCTAGAACCAGAGGACAAAATAAACATTGAAAGAATCCACCAATCACCTCCTAAAGAGATCCAAAAAAGAGAAACTTCTAGGAATATTGTACCCAAATTCCACAGTTCCCATGAAAATAGTGTAAGCAGACAGAAAGAAACAATTCCAGTATTGTGGAAATACAATCAGGACAACATGGAATCCAGCAGCTTCTACATTAAGGGATCAAAGAGCTTGGAATAGGATATTCCAGAAGTCAAAGGAACTAGGTCTAAAACCAAGAATCACCTACTCAGCAAAACTGAGTATAATACTTTGGAGGAAAAAATGGTCATTCAATGATATTGAGGACTTTCAGGCATTCTTGATGAAAAGACCAAACCTGAAAAGAAAATTTGACTTTCAAACATAAGAAATCAAAAGAAGCATGGAAAAGTAAACAGGAAAGAGAAATAATAAAGGACTTTCTAAAGTTGAACTCATTTTAATCCTACATGGAAAGATAATATTTGTAACTTTTGAGACATTTCTCAGAATCTGGGTATTAGGAGGGATTATACACACACACACACACACACACACACACACACACACATACATATATGTATTATACAGAGAGCACAGGGTGATTTGAATAAGAAGAGATGATATCCAAAAAATAAAATTGAGGGGTCAGAGAGGAATATATTGGGAGAAAGGGAGAAATGGAGTGGGGCAAATTATTACTCATAAAAGAGGCAAGAATAAGCTTATTCAATGGAAGGGAAAAGGGAGGAGGTGAGAGGGAAAAAAGTGAAGCTTACTCTCTTCACATTTGGCTTAAGAAGAGAATAACATGCTCACAAAATCTGGTATGACGATTTATCTTATGCTACAGGAAAGTAGGGGAGAAGGGCACAAGTAGGGTGAGGGGATAACAGAAGGGAGGGCAAATGAGAGAAGGGAGTAATTAGAAGCAAACACTTACGGGGAGGGACAAGGTCAAATGAGAGAATAGAATAAATGGAGGGTAGGATAGGACGGAGGGAAATATAGTTAGTTTTATACAACACGACTATTATGAAAGTCTTTTGCAAAACAACACATGGATAGCCTGTATTGAATTGCCTTCTCATTGGGGATGGGTGAGGAGGGAGGAAGGGAGAGAAGCTGGAATTCAAAGTATTAGAAATGAATGTTGAGAACTGTTATTGTATATAACTAGGAAATAAGAAATACAGGTAATAGGGTATAGAAATCTATCTTGCCCTACAAGAAAAGAGAGAAGATGGGGATAAGGGAAGGGAGGTGTGTGATAGAAGGGAGGGGTGTGATAGAAGGGAGGGGTGTGATAGAAGGGAGGGCACATTGAGGGAAGGGGTAATCAGAATGCAAAGCCTTAAGGGATGGAAGAGATGGGGAGAATATTTGGCACTCAAAATTTTGGAAAACTAAAAATACATAAATAAACAAACAAACGAAAAAAAAGAAAAACACAATAAGGATTCATTTCATAGAATACAACAATATAGAAACCATTAGAAGCCTTTTAATATCAAATATGAATTGTACATATACGGGGTGTCCAAAAAGTCTTGTGCAAATTTAAATTACCATAGCTTTAATTCAAACTTTTATAGTTTAAAGCTACACTTAGGCTTTTGTGACATTGTATCAAACAATGATGAATCAACTACACATTCTAAGACACAATCGGTCAAACTACTTGAAAAGACGAGATGCACTTAAATTTCTGATAAAAAAGGAACTTCTTAAGGTGATAGTAATTTTTTAAAAAAAGCATCAGGATGCTGATATGCTCACCTCTCCCTCCACTGGTTGACCATACTAACCTTGTAAAATACCTTTTTCTTAGAATCACTGTTGTTGGATACATTTTCCAGCTATAACAATGTTTTACTATGCAGTTCAATTCAAAAATTATTGTTAAGCACCTCACTATACCAGGTTCTAGGGATATAAAGCAAAAAAAAAAAATGGTGTGCCATAACAATATAACTACCAAAAAAATTTTTATAGAGCTAGAAAAAATAGTAACAAAATTCACGAAGAACAAAAGGTCCAGAATATCAAAGGAATTAATGAAAAGAAATTCTAGGGAAGATGGCCTCACCATACCAGATCCTAAATTGCATTATAAAGCAGCAATCATCAAAACCACTTGGCACTAAGATACAGAGGGGTGAATGAGTGGAATAGGTTAGATACAAAAGACAGTAATCAATGACTACAGTAAACTACTGTATGATAAACCCAAAGACCCTAGCTTCTGCGATGAGAACTCACAATCTGACAAAAACTGATGGGAAAATTGGCAGAACATCAGTACTGAGCAACATCTTACACCATACACCAAAATAAAGTCCAAATGGGTATATAATTTAGATATAAAGGCTGATAATATAAGTAAATTAGGAGAGCAAAGAATTGTTTACCTGTCAGATTTCTGGAGAACACAGGAATTTAAGACCAAAAAAGAGATAGAGAACATTATGAAATGCAAAATGGATAATTTTGATTACATTAAATTGAAAAGGTCTTACACTAACAAAGCCAATGCGACTAAGATTATGAGGGGAAGCAGAATATTTGGAACTTTTACAACCAGTATCTCTGATAAGGCTTCATTTCTAAAATATATAGAGAACTGAGTCAGATGTACAAGACAAGTCATTCCCCAACTGATAAACAATCAAAGGATATGAACAGGCAGGTTTCAGGGGAAGAAATTAAAGTTATCTATACTCATATGAAAAAATGCTTTATATCATTATTGATAGATGCAAATCAAAACAATGCTGAGGTACCACATCACACCTATCAGACTGGCTAACAAGACAAAACAAGAAAATTATAAATGCTGGAGAAGATGTGGGAAAATTGGAACACTAATTCATTGTTGTGGACTTGTGAATTGATCCAACCATTCTGGAGAGCAATTTGGAACTATGCCCAAAGGGCTATAAAAATGTGCATACCCTCTGACCCAACAATACCACTTCGAGGGCTGTATCCCAAAGAAATCATTAAAATGGGAAAAAGATCCACATGTACAAAAATATTTATAGCAGCTCTGTTTGTGGTGACCAAGAAATGGAAATTGGGGGGATGCCCATCAATTGGGGAGTGGCTGAACAAGTTGGAGTATATGAATGTAAGGGAGTACTATTGTACTATAAGAAATGATGAACAGGCAGCCTTCAGAAAAACCTGGAAAGACTTATATGAACTGGTGCTGATTTGAAGTGAGCAGAATCAGGAGAACACTGTACACAGTAATAACCACATTGTCTGATGACTGACCTTGATAGACTTAGCTGTTCTCAGCAATGCAAGGACCTAAAACAAGTCTAAGACTTATGGTGAAAAATGCCATCCACATCCAGAGAAAGAAACATAGAGTCTGAATGAAGATCGAAGCAGACTATTCACTCTCTTTTTTGTTTTGTTTTTTCTCATGGTTCCTCCCATTTGTTCTAATTCTTCAATACAACATGAGTAATGTGAAAATATTTTTAATAAGAATCTATGTGTGGAGCTTATATAAGATTGCATGCTATCTTGGGGAGGATGGGGGGAAGGGAGGCAGATAAAATTTTAAACTTACAAAACTGAATGCGGAAAAGTAAAAATTAATTAATTAGTTTTAATAATGATAATAATTTCTACATCTAAAGAGCTTGGTCTAAAATTATGATAACATTTTCAGCCTAGTAGCTGAGTTGTTATTTTGTCAGTGTTATTTAATTTTTTTTTATAAATTTATTCAACTTTTTACATTCATTTTCACACAATTTTGGGTTCCAAAATTTTTTCCCCACTTGTCCCCTCCCCCCTCCCCAATACACCGAACATTCTAATTACCCATGTCACCAATCTGCCCTCTCTTCTTTCATCCCTCCCTTCCCTTACCCCATCTTCTCTTTTGTCCTGTAGGGTCAGATAACTTTCTATTCCCCATTACCTGTATTTCTTATTTCCTAGTAGGAAGAACAATACTCAACAGTTGTTCCTAAAACTTTGAGTTCCAGCTTCTCCCCATCCCTCCCTCCCCACCCATTCTCTTTGGGAAGGCAGGCAATTCA
>CM053771.1:298030893-298141134 GCA_028658325.1 Potorous gilbertii
AATCATTTTTTTCAAGAAAATAACCTTCTATGGTCTTAGGTTTTTTCCCTTTTCTGGGCATTTTCCCAGCCAGTTACTTGACTTCTGAGAGTCCTCTCCACCCCTGGTCTAGGTCAGCCCAGCTAGTGCTTGGGGTCTGAGATTCAAATGCTGCTCCCCAGCCTCAGGGCTTTTGGCAGCAGGCCTGGCTGCTATTCAGGGTAAGATTAAATCAGGTTCTCAGGTGGGGGCAGGGCCGCCTCCCAGGCTCAGTGCCCTCAGGGGGTTTATGCAGAGACCTTCTGTAGTGGAGCTGCTGTCGAGCTCCTGCCAGCTCCGGGAGCCTCTGGCCACCTGCAGCTGCTGCTGCTGCCTCCCGAGTGAGCCTGAGTCCCGGAGACACCCCGCTCCCCTCTCAGCCTGTCTTTGTCACTTTCCTGTGCATCTGTGGGTGGAGGGACCTTCGCAGCTGCTGGAGATTCCGTCCCTGACACCTGCTTGGATCTGCTCGCTCCTCTCAGTGCTGCACGGCCAGGGCAGGGCAGGCCTCCACTTCTGTCTGGTGCACGATGGACCTTTGGGATTGGTTTTTCAGGGCTCTCTGGAACGGAAATGTCCTTCACTGTGTTGCTGCGCGGCTTCCACTGTTCCAGAATTTGTTGGGAGTTCTTTTTAGAGGAAATCCATGGGCTGTGAGTTTTGGAGCTAGCATAGGTGAGTCTTTCTACTTCGCCATCTTGGCTCTGCCCCTCTCAGTGTTATTTAAATTTTTAAAAATTTTTAAATATTTAAAATTTTAAAAACATATTTTTAAGGCCTTGGGCTTTTTTGAGGGAGTTTTTGTTTTTTGTTTGTTTTACCTCATCCTTCACAACCATAGAATCACAGAGCCTTATTATTATGGAAGTGATCTCATGCCACCTAAATTGTAAAGAAGTTTTAAAACTGTGGCTCTATGACTTTTTGGTCTCAGGACTTAAAAATTATTGAGTGCTTCCATTCCCACTTCATGAGCTTTTGTTTGTGTGAGTTGTACCTATTTATATTTACCATAGTATAACATAACACATCTTAGTATTTTAATGAATATAGCTTTGATCTCAAAGACCCCCTGAAAGGGTTCCAGGACCCCCTCAGATTAAACTTTGAGAATCACTGCTCTACAGCATCCACAATGAGTCATCCAGTCTCTTCCTGAATCCCACCAATGGCTGAGAACTCAATACCAAAGGAGGTAGCCCACTGCATTTTTGAATAACTGTACTTTTAGATCTTCCTTACACTGAGGCAAAATCTGTTTTCTTTTTATTTCTGTCCGTTGATCCTAGTTTTCTTCTGCAAGTAGAATAAATTTAACTCTACTTTTACGTAAACTTTTTCAAATATCTGAAGATGGCAATCACATCCTCCTCTAAATCTCTCTTCTTTTTAGGCTAAAAATGATTTTTGGTTTATTCTAATCCTGGTAACACCCTCTTCTGGTCATTCTTGTGAAATAGGCAGTCCTTTTCTTCCTCCAATCTCATTTCTCGGCTTTTCTTTTAACCTTCTCTCTTCACACCCCAAACTCTTCCTTCCTGAATTACCAATCCTAGTAGGATTCCATGATGCTCCAATGTCATTTTGACAAATCCTGCTTGGCTCTTACAGTCTATTTCTAGAGTTCCCTTTCTGAATTATTTTATTTATATTGATATTTACCTGCTCATTAATTAATGCTGCATTTGCATATTTCAAATAGTTATGGAAAGAGTAAAAAAAAATTATTTAAGTGAAGCCAATTGGTTCTATCAGAGACTAATTCTGAAGGAGACATTTTGCAATATGAAGCGAGGTAATTTAAGGAAACCAAGTAAATTTGTAATAAGGCACTGAAATACTAAACAGTAAGTTATAAAAGCTGAGCATGATCCTACATTAAAAATTTAAGACCTTTTTTTAAAAAAAGAAAATGAAAATGTAAAGTAGTTAGAAAAATCCTGCAAGTGTATTCCTTTCAAACAAGGGGCCTCATTCAGTCAATAAATATTAAGTGCCTACTATGTGCACAGGAGTTATTTTTCATAGAATAAGCTAGTGGGGGGGAGCATTTCAGTAAATCAGAAAATAGGAATTAAAGATAGATATGAAACACTCTCAGACCCTAGAGTACCTACTATGACAAGGCATTCAAATATTACTGAATGATCAGGAGTTAAGATAATAAGTAGATCTATGACTGAGAGCTGGAAAGAGCCACGGAAGTCATTCAGTCTAATGCTCCCATTTTACAGATAAGAGAACTGAGGTCTAGAGGGATTAGCTAACTTTACCAAGGTCACACGGGTAATAAGTGACAGAATTCCAATTTGAACCTGGATACCATGATTACAAGTTTTGTAGAGTTCAGCATTCTTTTGACTATATCCCGCTGCCTCTGGTGTATATCAAACATTAAGCCCTCTTTGCCTGGAGTCCTCCAAATGCTGCCACATCTGTTACAAAATGAACTACAAAGATCCTGGTATGGCACAAAGTGATGACTTCTAGACAAAGTACTGACTGGGAAATGTTTATATTAATATGAACAGTCATTAATATAACTTTGCATTCAGATGTCTCCCATCTGCATTAAGAGAAATTGGTTATTGTCCTTCATCTTCAAAGAGGACCAAAATGACATCACCATGATAAAGTAAAATTTCAGTGTGTCCAACTGTGACTGATTAGACCAATATGATCTCAGAATACTTTATTACATGTTGGGCACAGATAGTCCACGCGAATATTTGGGGTGGATATTCCAAATCTGTGCATCCTGCGTTTACTTTGTGCTGCCTCAATTCTGCTTTGCTCAAAGAGTACAGCACCCTTTCTTATGTGGGCATGTCATGCTGAGCAGGCCTGTGCCAGTGTCTCCATGTTGCACAGTCAAATCCAAAGTTCTTGAGAGAGACCTTGAGAGTGTCCTTGTATCATTTGTTCTGACCACCATGTGATCACCTGCCCCATGTGAGTTTCCCATAAAATAGTCTTAATGGCATTTTGCATTCTCACAATGTGGCCAGTCCATCGGAGTTGCACTCTCTGAAGCATAGTTTGAATACTTGGCAGTTCAGCTTTAGCAAGGACTCCAGTGTCTGGTACCTTATCCTGCCAGGTGATCCTCAGAATCTTCCTACAACAGTTCAAATGGAAGCGATTCAGTTTCCTGGCATGGCGCTGGTAGACTGTCCATGTTTCGCAGGCATACAACAATGAGGTCAGCACAATGGCTCTGTAGACCTTCAGTTTGGTAGTCAGTCTAATACCTCTTCTCTTCCAAACTTTTCTTTGAAGCCTCCCAAACAGAGAGCTAGTTCTGGCAATGTGTGCATCAACTTCATTGTCAGCTAGGTGGCACAGTAGATAGAAGTCAAGAAGACTCATCTTGGTGAACTCAAAATCAGCCTCAGACACTTAGCAGCTGTGAGACCCTGGGCAAGTCATTTATGTTTGCCTCAGTTTCCTCACCTGTAAAATGAGCTGGAGAAAGAATAACAAACCACTCCAGTGTCTTTCCCAAGAAAATCCCACAATACAGTCAGGAAGAGTGGATATCACTGAAAAGACTGACCAACAACCAAAACAGTATAATGGATAGAGATCTGGCCTCACAGTCAGGAAGATCTAGGTTGAAAACACAATGGAGGGAAATGGTAAAGGAAAAAAGGAAAAGTGATGGGAAAGGGGAGGGGAGGGTATAAATAAGGGGTTTCCAGACTTTCTCTGCTCAAGGCACCCATAGTGTCACAGTAAGATAAAAAAAAATACTGAAGAGTTCCATTTATTTTAGGAGTTAGATCTTAAACAATTGAATAAGTATTTATGGCCTAATAACTAAGTAGGCATTTGAAAGAACAGTGCATATAAATTGAAAGAAAAAATGCTTATTTCATTCTGGAATGACTACAATTACTTATAAAGGGAATGTGTGCACAATTTCTTATATCTTAGGATCAGATTGGACACTGCCACCCTCATTTCCTGTTTAACATTGATTTTTCTGTGGTATTTGCTTTTTATCACAGTAACCACTGAAATCCTACTTTTGAAAAGACGTGATATTGCAAATGAGAAAGGTCATGAAGTTATTGGTATAGCAAAAGTACAAATAAATATGAACATTTTTTTCTTGAACATAAAAGAATGCTCTTCTAAAGAATGTAGCTTAATCTAATATTGAAATTTTAAACTATCTCAAGTAGTTTGTGGGATGTTGAATATCACTGTGTTTCCCTCAAAAATCTAAAATAGACTGGCGAACTCGTGAGTTGGCTGTAGCATATTGGGGCACTGCTGACATAATTTATACCAAACTATCTTCCTAGTTCTGCTCATTTCATTCATCAGTTTATGTAAGTCTTCAAAACTGTTCATTTTTATATTCTGGATGTGATAGTATAAATTGATCTTTTGGTTTGCCTCACTTCGCTCTGTATCAGTTCGGACAAGTCTTTCTATGTCTCTTTGAAATCATCTCTTTCCCTATTTCTAATGGCTTGATGGGGCAGTTAGTGGTGCAGTAGATAGAATACCGGGCCTGTTTGCCTCAGTTTGCTCCTAAGTAACATAAGCTGGAGAAGGAAACGGCAAACCACTCTAGTATCTTTGCCAAGAAGAGTCGGACATGGCTGAAGGGTTGAACAACAAAAAGACACAATAGTATTCTATTATATCCGAATACCACAATTTATTCAGTCATTAAAAACAAACAAAACGGAAACGAATGGGACTTCTCTCATCTTGTGAATATGTTTAAATGGATGAAAAATGATTAAAAAGCTATTTGTACTTTTGTTTGGAGGAAGTGCCAAAAAACTGTCAATGAAAGTATGATTTATGTACTGACTGACTATTTTATCATTTGGACCACCACTACCTCCTCCTGCTACCCTGACTCACTGTGTGTTGTCTGCTTGGTTTCTTTATCATTTCAGGTGCCCCAAAACTCAAAGCCCAGAGCAATCAGGCTCTGCTTGTTAGATTATTAGTTTGTGACCATTCATCCTCCTTCATATGTGATTAAACCACATAAGCATCAACAAGAAATGACAAGCATTGTTTGTCACATTCTTCTTTAAACAAACCAAATAGTCTTGTGGATGACAGGAAGTACAGCATAGGATGAGTAAGCAACAGGATGCCTGAATTCTTCAGATAGTCTAGAGCCCATATACAGTACTCAAATGGATCTTTATGTCATCTCCATTGTTACAGATGACAACACACCCCTGCATACTCATCCTGTGCTGTTCTTATCCATGTCTTCCTCAACAGGAAGTCCTCCCAGTGTTTGATTGGTCTTTCTTATTTTCTCCTGACGCGGAGAGAAGAAAAGAGAATTTTGACTATGTCCTTGGTGATCAGTCCATCTTCTTTGTCAATCACATAATACTTTGAAGATACATTTTGTTCTTCATTTCTTATATGACACAGCCTGCTCACACTCATCACGTATTTTTTCCATTGCCTTCCATAATCATCCTTTTTAACTCTTCGGCTACTGTCACTGCTATAAAGCAAAACTGGTATCATGTACTTTTCTGAAATGAGCCTTTGCTTTTGCAGGAAGTTTGAGGTCATTAAAGGAATAGCATGCTCATCAACACAGCCTACTCACTTTTTGTTCAATGGTGGATCAACTCACTATTCACATGTATTGTCTATGTCAGATATAGATACTGATGGGTCATCCATCCAAATGCATGTTTGAATCTTGGCAACGGACATTCTTCATTCATTTTGTCTTTCTTATGTCAATAGGCAGGCCAAATTCTTTTGAATGGTTACAGGTATCTTCTAGGAGTCCGTATATAAGTAGCTTAAAATAAACTAATATTGATAGTGCATAATATTTATACACTTTATGGCATATAAAATATTTAGCACAAATTATTTTAGTTTGCTTTTACCATACATACTCTCATAAAATTGGCCACACAACTATTATCCCCAAGTAGATGAGGAAAACTACAGAAATTTCGATTAGGATTATATCTTGGGTGAGGAGCTGTGGGTGGGTGGGAGGGGACTTTAGAGACCACAGACCAACTCCCTTATTTTACAGATGAGGAAACTGAAGGCCAGAGAGTCCAAGTGACTTAACCAAGCTCACTCTGTGATTTATTAGCAGAGCTGAGATCTAAAAGAAAGTCTTCTAACTCTAAATCTGGAGCTCTTGCCTTTTTAACACAGCTACTTCAGGTTCACAGACGTTGTTCAGTGTGGCATTAAGTATAGGTTCCAATTTGACTAAGGTCTTCTGATTCTGGGCAGCTAGGGGATGCCATGGTGTCACAGAGAGCTGGGCCTGGAGTCAAGAAGACTCATCTTCCTAAATTCAAATCTGGCCTCAGACACTTAGTAGCAGTAGGACCCTGGGTAAGTCACTCAACCCTGTTTGCCTCAGTGTCCTTATCTGTAAACTCAATTAGAGGAACAAAATGGCAAGCCACTCCAATATCTTGGCCAAGAAAAGCCCAAATGGGATCAGAGTCAGACATGATTGAAGTGACTGAACAACAACAATTCAGAAATACTTTTTTTGTGTATGTGTGTGTATATGTGATCTCATATGTATAATGGATATCATATTCTTTACCTTCTCACTGGGAGGGGAAGAGGAAAGAGAATTTGGAACTGAAAATAAAAACATTTTTTTTTTTACACAAAAACAAATCACTTTGGCAGCTGAGTAGAGGACGTTCTGGTGTGATGAGAGACTTGATGCAAGGAGACCAACCAGAAAGCTACTGTAATCCATGCATGAGGTGATGAGGGCCAGTATTACAATGGCAGTGGTGTCAGAGAAGAGAGAAGGCAATATGTAAGAGATGTTCTGAAGACAGAATTAGTAGGATTTGAAAACAAGTTAGATATGGGGAGTGAGAGTAAGCAGTCAAGGATGACGTCTATGTTTTAGGGTTAGGTGACTGACTTGGGGATGGTTTTGAGGAATAGATGGGTGAAGTTTTGATCAGGATGATTTTTAAGACGCCTAAAGGACATGCAGTTTCGGATGTTTCTAAAAGGAGACAAATGACTAGCGGAGACAGAGATCTGATAATCATTTGCACAGAGATGATCTTTGAATTCATGAGAGTCAATAAGATCACCAAGTGAGATAGTATAGAGGGAAAAGTGAGACTCATCCATATTCTTATGCACGTTTGCCAAAGGAGTTCTACTCAAACTGTTGAGGGCTTTCCTCAATTTCTCCTGACACTAAGGAGATACCAAAAAGATTCCCTGGACAAAAATGAAAAGCATTGTAAGTGTGCACTTTACTTTCAGGAAACCTGGTAGGTGAAAATAAGAGCTTGAATAAAAGATAAATGGGGGAGGGGGAATAATTCTTCACTTTACACAAAGATTCATAATAGGATTCTTTTAAATAAGTTATAGATTTAAAATGCATTTAAAACATGATTAGATTTCCCAAGATTTAATTTACACAACACTGTTCTAATACATATTTATTCCCTCAAATGAAGCACATGTACAGATATTGTCTTGTGCTGTATGCATAAGAAATCAACTAAGCTCTTAGAAGACATTTTTAATATCAAAATGAGAGAATAATAAAAATTACATCTGAAATTATCAAGAGTAAAACTACCAGCATCTTTGTTTCTAGGCATACAATAATCATCAGGTTCAATCAGGAATAAAGAGGCCTATTGTCATGAAAATAATTTAATAAATAGTGGCTTCACAGTAATTTAATTTATGATGACTAAGGGGCACAAATCTCTCTCTATTGTGTAGCACACTACAAAAAAATCATTGATATTTTGTATTTCTAAGGCATTTCACAATAGTCATGAACAGAAAATAGAATGCTGGGTTAGGCTGACCACTGAGACATTTTATTATTTAATCTTTTGAATTTAAGAAGTCTAATATAAGGGGGGTAGCCCATCAGATCTATAGATGTTAAGGGATCAAAAAAAATTAATAAGTAATGCTAAAAAACTGAGTCATCATAAATATCTACGTGTAACCGGTATTATCGATAGCTAGCAAAAAGATCCCTAAAGGAGAAGTTAGGGTACGTGGGTTCTGAGTATTGGACTATACAAATGAGAGTCTCAGGAAAACAAAATAATCTCCCTGGGTTTTGAGCTTTTCATCTATTAAAAAAGGTCATCTACATCTACAAAGGTTTATCCACATACAGAATCAAGGTACTATAAATGAGAATAACAATGAAAATGATAGCAGCAACTAGCATTTACATGGAACTTGAAGATTGGAAACATTTTTGCAAATATCTCATTTTACAGATGAAGAACACAAGGTAGACAGAGGTTAAGTGACTTGCTCAGTCTGGATTTTGACTCATCTACCTGACTCCAGGTTCAGTTCTCTACCCACTATGCCATATAGACATAGTGTAGCTTGTTTTCTGATTGTTTTCTGTATATTGATTCTACTTGATTATAAGTTCTTTGAGGGTGCTCCCTCTGTGTCCCCCAGAAAGTTTATATAGTTCTGGGAATATAGTAGGTGCTCAATAAGTACCTGCCAGTGGACTAGTATATAAACTGTTTTGAGGATCTTTGAATAAAAGTCTTATGTGGGTGGAGCTGTCCTTCAGAGATGGAAAACTGAAATGGAGTGGGCAGTGGTGCAAGGAGACTTGTCCTGGACTGTGCTTTGGAACAGGGAAATGGAGGGTGCTCCCAGAGAAACCAAACTCCTAAGGTCTAAAAGGCATATAATGGGGAGGATGTTAAAACCAGATTCTGTTCAGGAATTGGAGTGGGATGAAGAATGCTAAAGAGAAAATGAGGTCCTCAAAGATAATGAAGCTAACATCTCTACAATCATTACAGAACTTGAGATGGAACACTGGTGACTGCTTGGCAACCATACTCCCCCAGCCCTACTTCTCATATATCCCAGGTTACAAGGTTTTTTTTTTTCTTTTTCCTTCAAGTTAATTTTTATCATATTTCATTTGTATGAAAAGAAGGGGTAGAGAAGAAACACAGACTGTGACTTACCTAAGACACTGCACAGAAGAGGTCCTCAATGTAAATATATTATTAACAATACCATGATCTCAAAAGAAATAGATTTACTTTTTTTTTTTTACCTCTTCCCTTAATTAAATCTCACTGAAATGCTCTGCTACTTTAGTTCATGGAATAAATTATGTTTATTGATTTTACCAAGTTAACTATTTTATGCAAATTAAATAATTTGAAATCAATAGTTTTTTTCTTTATGTCAACTACCAATTGCTATTGAAAAAGAAACCAAAATAATAGAAAAAATTGCATGCAATTATTTGTGGTTGATTAAAAAAGTCTCATACACAATACAACAAACATTGATCTTCTCCCCATTCTCTATTCTCCCAGGTAAAATTCTATCATAAACTAAAAAGTGACTAAATACAATCAGAATACTTTCCAAATGTTCCTCCACAGATAAGCACATATGAATACACACACAGTTTAACATGTATTGCAGTCCCTTTCACACCTAAACATATGCACCCCGTTTTAAATGTAATTCATCAAAGCAGAAAAAAGCCAAAAGTAAAAGTTTTCAACTTTTGCAGTTACAATGTCTACAAAAAGACCTACAATTTCTTACTTACACGTAAAGCTACTTTTCACCCCATCCTCCTAAAGTGTAATTTGTGGTTGCCATGGGAACATATACATCGATAATGAGGCATTAAAATGTTTCAGCCCGATCCATTTACATGCCACTTCCTTTAATAAGCAGGATGGATCACCTAAATAATCGCTGCCGCCAAACAACTGAAATCAAGATTATTACATTCTTGAGAGTGCAATGAATTTATAATAGAAATTATGAAGTCAAACATTTAAAGGTCTTTTAACAATTCTTATCCTATTTTTCCCATGTACTCACAGAGAATTCCATAGTTCGCAAGTTTTCTCTCTCATCCCAAATTCATTAGTCTAAACTTGGACAGTCATGATTGTGACAAGCCCATAAAATAAGTATATAATTCATATGCTTAAGGACAAAAAGAATTCATCTTTTTGGCAAAGAAACAAGGGCTCATTCAACAAAATAGTTTTTGCCCCCTCAAGATACAATGGTATATTTTGGAATGTGACAATGATTGATTACCTTAGTGTGGAACAAAACACAAGGTGAAGTGACTCACCTGCCATGCGCATGCCTTCAATGACTGATTGTCTGACAAACAAACACTATTGATCTGTGTGCCTAACACAGGTTCAAAGATCTCTAAAGTCAATCTTTGGCTCCCAGAGGGATGTATTTAGACTTCAGGGTAATGTCAACATTGCCCTCCTACCATCCACTAGACATTCTCTTCAAGGAAAAAAATCACAGAACTTTAGTATAGGAAAGAGATTTTAGAGGTCATTTAACCTCTTCTATGGAAGAACCTATCATACTACAGCTTTGACTACTTCTAGTTTAAATACTTCTGATTAGGAAAGCTTACTCTTTATAAGGCAGTCCATTCCTTTTTAAGTCATCTCAGACTGTCTGAGTCAGAATCCAGTGTTTTGGAACTAGCACTATTCTCCATAGTTCAACTCTCCAGTGCTACACAGTATGAACTTAAGTCATTAATCCTGGCTACTTATTCCCATCACATCTTTCCGTTGCCATTTGGGTCACATGTGAGGTTGATTTTTCAGAGATCACAATGTTCCATGACTCATAGTCATATAATGTCACTGTAAGTTTTCAGTGTTAGTGTGGGCTTTTGTAGCTGGAGAACATTTAAAGCAGGACATAATCTCCCAAAAGTGTCTTAGCCCACTCTCCTCTCATTCTATTCTGGGGCCTACCTAACTCATTGTTTATGTTATCACACACACATACACACACACACACACAACACAGAGTCAACAGAGTAACTCAAGTCTACAGCATAATCTAGGCATTATATTGGTTTATCCTGTATAGTTGCCAGTCTGATCCCTTATGAATGTCCACAGAACACTTCAAAGGAACGCAGAACAAAAATCCTCATATTTAACTTTATAGGTTTAGGTGTTAAAATAATTTTCTGAAGAAAGATCTCAGTGGAAATAGCATGGAACAGAAAATTCAATAAACTTAAGTTCCCCTAGAAGATGGTTATCTTCCTACCTGTGTAATATACAAACTGCTAGCCCTGCAATCAAGAAGAAATCATTTCAAATCTGATCTCAGATGCTTACAAGCTGTGTGACCCTGGGCAAGCCACTTAACTTCTGTCTTCCTCAGTATCTTCAACTGTAAAATGGGGGAAATAATTGCACCTACCTCAGAGGGTTGTTGCAAGGATCAAATACAATAATATTTGTAAGGTGGTGTTCATCACAGTGCCTGGCATAGAGTGGGTTCTTAGTAAGTTCTCCCTCCCTCCCTCCTTCCCTTCCTTCCTTCCACTTCTCCGTCCGTCCATCATCCATCTATTCATCTATCTGTCCATTCTGTCTTGAATACAAACTCACTCTGTAACATTTTAAATCCCTTGTCCTTTCCAGGTCTCTATTTCTCCTGTCAGTTTTGGGAACTCAACTAGATTATCCTCATAGCTCTTTTTGCTCTGACATTCTATATTGATGATAAGTTAAACAGTGTTCTCCTTCCTCACTAAAGACACTTAGTTTCTCTACAAAGCTTAAAACGATTCTGTCAATACATTAGAGTGGGGGCATACCTATTTGCTTTGTTCACAAACAAGGTTAACAAAAAATTTCAGCAGGAATTAGATGGGCTAAGGGCCTTCCTGGAATTAGGTAGCTTTTCAGGTAGACATAAATGAATTCATAACATCAAATGAGCTTATCCTAGCTCATCAATTTAACATTTTGTTTCTAACAAAATTGTGAAAAAATCTTGCTCCTAAAATTTCTGTCCCTACTTGTCTGTTTTATAATATAGAACTGGTCTCAATAAGGAAAATCTCTTGTGCTTTTTTAGATAAAGAAAGCTATTAGGTCCTCTCACATATGTGAGGAAATTTCTACATCCTGTAAAAAAACATTGTACTTAGTTTCAATAGTCTTTTTGCTTCTACTTATTCAGGAGTCAATCAAAAAGAGCCTCTAATTAAGACTTGCAGTCCCCTGATGTCACTGTGAACTTAACACAAGTCTTAAATAAGCCACTCAAAATTTAATGCACTGATCAATTCTCAAATATGAATAGTCTAAATTTAATTCTTTAAAAGTCAAACCACAGAATACAATTTAAGTAAATTAATAGTTACTGTAATACTTTTCTGTATTAGCTCTCAAGTAGTTTTAAGCCATTAAAGCAGCTAGAAAAAAGTTCAAGAGTATATACGAGTTAAAATGCAAGCTTTTTCTGTGACTTATGTATTTTTTCTTTTAGATTTTTTGATGGTAGGATAAAAAGGATTTTTGTTATTTTTAAACTTATAATTTAGTAAGTTTTGTAACTGATAAAGGATTATGGAAATACAACACTTTTTCAAATGTTTCATCATTCCAACTAAGATTCCAAATTATATATAATATATGTGTGTGCATACATATATATATATATTATACAAATACACATGCATATATATGTATAATATGTGTGTACACACACAAATAATTATTTTCTTTTGGACAAGTCCATTGAAGGAATTTGTTCTGACTGATTACATGTCTGAAACAGAATATTTTTGTTTTTCCTACTTTCTCAGTTGAAGGAGGGAAAGATAAGAGTGAGAAAATGCAAATGTGAAAATAAAGTGAAATTTAATTGTTCAAGAGGTTCTTTATTAATACATTTTTATATTTATTTTTTCCTAATTACATATAAAAATTATTTTTAACATTTTTTTTTAAATTTTGAGTTCCAAATTCTCTCCTTTCTCCTCATTGAGAAGGCAAGCAGTTTGATATAATATAATTTATATTATTATGTAATTTATTATATATAATATAATACACATGTATAGTCATGCAAAACATATTTCCATGTTTAGTCACATTGTGCAAGAAGACACAGATCAAAAGAAAAGACAGAGAAAAAAACAAATGAAAAAAAACAAAGAACAAAGTGTGCTTTGATCTGAATTCAGAATCCATTAGTCCTTTCTCTGGGGAGAGAGAGCATTTTTCATCATGAGTCCTTTGGAATTGTCCTGGATTGCTGTATTGCTGAGAATAATTTAGTCATTAACAGTTGATTATCATACAATATTGTTGTTACTGTATATAATGTTCTCCTGCTTCTGCTCATTTCACTTTGCATCAGTTCATATAAGTTCTTCTAATTTTTTTTTTCTGAGAGCATCCCTGTTGATCATGTCTTATAGTACAATAGTACCCCATCACAATTATATACCACAACTTGTTTAGTCATTCCCCAACTGATGAACATCCCCTCAATTTCCAATTCTTTGCCACCACTAAAAGAACTGCTATAAATATTTGTGTACACATAGGTCTTTTTCCTTTTTATGTTCATATAGGTATACATACAAATATGGACATATCTGTATACATATAGGTTCTTTTCCTATCTCTTTAAGATACAGATATAGAAGTGGTATTGCTGGATGAAAGGGTTTTACAGCCCTTTGGGCAGAGCTCCAAATTGCTCTCCAGACTGGCTGAATCAGTTCACAACTCTATCAACAACGTATTAGTGTCTCAGTTTTTCCACATCACCTTCAACATTTGTCATTTTCCTTTTCTATCATATTAGCTAACATGATATATATGAGGTGGTACCTCAGAGTTGTTTTAATTTGCATTTCTCTAATCAAGAGTGAGAAATTTAGAGCATTTTTTCCACATGACTATAGATAACTGATTTCTTCATCTGAAAACTGCCTGTTTACATCCTTTGAAAGAATCCACCAATCACCTCCTGAAAGAAATTCTGAAATGAAAACTCCTTGACCTTCCTAGAAGGAAGAGGGAATGGAATACAACTGGATCTAGCTATTCTAAACAGAAGGTAATTGGGCCAGGGATCATTACACATGAAAAGCACATTCTCCAACACGGGGAAACAGTGCTGAAGTACAGGTTCAGCTGTCGGGGAGACTGAGAGGAAGAAGAGAATTAGCTCACTAAGAGGGGTTAGAAAGTGACTATCAAGGGAACATAAGGGGAAAAGACCAGTCATCAAAGATTTCAAGAGGAAGATAATTCAACTAAAAACTTAGACCTCAAGCTGATCAAGTAAAGGGATTAATCCAATCAGAAGAAAAGATGAATATGAGAACATCCAAAAGATTACAAACCTCTATAAACAAATATTTCAGGAAATGAGCTAACACCCGATTAAACATAGAACCCTGTGGCGGTGTGCAAGAGAGCAAACTCTGTAATATTTAACAGAGTACTTTAAGAGAAAGATAACAATCTTAAGAGCAGTTAAGGGGAAATACAGGGCAAAATCTGACCTACACAGAAGAAATAATTAGGATAAAAGAATTCGAATCTACAGTGGTAAGTCTTTCAAAGAAATAAAAGAGAGAACAGATAAATCAAATATACTGAACTGAAGAACAAGCTGGCAGAAGCACGAAGCAATACAATTAAAAGAACACATGTTCTCTAATTGATTTCAAAGACAGGGATGTACAGAGAAACTTACAAATCATAGTCCTTCCAGAAGAATGACATGCTAAAAAAGCAAAACAAAACAAAAAACCTTTAAACATCACAATGCAAGAAATGACATAAGAAAACTGCACAGCACTGATAAATTCAGAAAATAAAGCATCAAAAAAAAAAAGAATCAACAGATTATCTGCAGGGGAAAAATGCTTAAAACTCCAAGAGATAGTGGGGAAACTGAACAATTCCAAAGACAAGCAACAAATTCTGCAAGTAACTGGATGAAGGCAAGTATTTAAATTATCCAGACCCATCTTTTAAAACACAGATATACAAGTGTCAAGTTGGGTGGAAAGGGGGGATAATCAGAAGAATAAAGAATGATGACAATTTTATGGAGGAAAGAGAACCAAGAGTCATCAGTTTGAAAATAAACAAACCCTTTCAGGAAGAAATGTCTTCAAGGAAAATAGACATGCTTCTGTCAGATCTGTTCAACACAAGGATAAAGCCCTGAAGGACCCTTTTCCTATCTTCAATCTCTCATTTCTTCTTATTTTTCACACTCTTAGTTTGACTTCTTGTCCTCTTTGGTACTGCAGGATTGTCATCAAATTAAACACATGCACACACAGATGTTTTTTGAAAAAATCCTAGAAAAACTGAGGGAAATTAAAATCAAAACAACTCACAACCAGGAAAATTTACCTCACACTCTACGAACAGGCCACGATTGACAAAAGATGAGAATAGTCAGTGTTGGAAGGGGTGGTGCAAAGACAGGCTCACTAATACATTGTTGGTGGAACCATGTACTAGTCTAGTCATTCTGGAAAGCAATTTGGAATTATGCTAAGAAAGTGACCTTTGCAGGGTATGGAATCAAAGAACTGAAAACAAAGTAGAT
This sequence comes from Potorous gilbertii, assembly GCA_028658325.1. Classification (NCBI taxonomy): domain Eukaryota; kingdom Metazoa; phylum Chordata; class Mammalia; order Diprotodontia; family Potoroidae; genus Potorous; species Potorous gilbertii. Next base: position 298,046,341 of record CM053771.1, read on the forward strand.
GCTCATTAACAGGGAAATGGCTAAGCAAATTGTGGCACACCGATGTAATGGAATATTTCATGCAATAAGAAATTATGAATATGAAGAATTCAGAGACATATGTAAAGATTTATATGAACTGAAATAAGCAGAACTTATAAAACAATACTATGGTGATGTAAATGCAAATAACAATGACAAGAATATAAAAACAACCCTGAAACTGAATGTTCAATTATGGTAACAGTTAAGTTTGACCCTCAAGAGAACAAGGTCCACAGCCCTCCCTCCTTTGCTGATTTGGGATGAGCTCCAGGTATGGAACACTGGGTATACTCTTATATTTAACTGATGTGTCAGTTAGTTTGCTAAACACTTCCTTTGTCCCCCAAACATACACCTTTTATTCTTTGATACAAAAGATGGTTCTCTGAGGGATATATTTGAAAATGAAAGTTATATGAAAATAAAAGTAATAATAAAAATTAAACAGTAAAAGAAAAAGAGAAGAAAAAAGATAGGAAAAATTTGTATCACTTAGACAAAAAAAACTAAATATGACCTAATTTGCTCTACTCAACAAGGGACCTACCTATCCTCAAATCAGATGCAGACAGGGAATGAGAAATAAAGACCTCTCAATCCAATTCCTTCATTAAAATTATATACATGTTTAATGTGTTGATGTTGGCAGAATTTTTGTACATTTTCATGCCAATAAGTTATTAAAACTGAATTGAACCCAGACTCTCCTGGCTAGAAACTATAATATTCGGCATTCTCAGGCCAGTGACAGTGAGCAGACATGGAATTGAGAAGTACCAAATCACAAGAATTTTGGATGTGGAAGAGAATTCAGATGTCATCTAGTCTAGCCCCGCTCCTTTTTAGAGATGTGGTAAATGAGGCTCACAAAGATCATGTGCTTTACCCAAGGTCACACTATCTAGTTATTTGCATAACTAGGACTATAACCAGGTTCCCAGATACCTAGTCACAGTGCTCTTCCCACCACATTACTTGATACCAATTATTAAGTGGGTATCAAAGTTGCCAGTAGTCATATTCTCTCTTTTGGAGTGTTTATACAAACCACAGGCAGCATAATATTGTGCTAATCCCATCTCCGATGCTTACAAGCTATATGATCGTAGGGAACAACCTCTCAGAGCCTCAGTTTCCCCTTCTATAGTAAGGGGGCACCACTACTCACATTTCTTTCTTTACAGCATTATGGTTAGGAAAGCACTTTGAGAACATTAAAATGATGCAGAAATGTGAGTTATAACCATTGTTGTCCTTCGTTTAATGGATTACCGTGATCTAAATACATTCTCTGAGAATGAAATGACTGGTTCGCAAAATTTCTCTACTAGTTACTAGTAAATTAATGGTTTGTTTTTTATTCTAAGATGCCAGTTACCTCCTGTCCTGGATTGTGACTGCTACACCTCTGAATGCTAAGCATCCACAATATCACCAACATAATATCATGGTCCTGATACCAAATTTTCCCTTGTTTATATTCTCAGGTGAGATGTGGATGAGTTTTGCTACTTATTTCCCTTGAGGATTCTGGAAGTAAATGTGAAAACAAACTACTTTGCTTCTAGTTGGGTAATATCTGAGAGAACCCATCATGATCCAAAAACACTCTTTTCTTCAAATCACATCACTAATTTTCATAATTTGTAATGGGAGTTTGCACAGGAACAACACTGAAAAGAAATGATACATCATAAAAATATATTATCCAGATGGTTTTGATTTAATAACATAGCAACAAACTCAAACAGGCATTTTGCCTCATCCCAAATAGAAAGCACAAGACATTAAAATGTCATCATAGATGTTAGAAACAGAAAAACAGTATGATGAATAAAAAATGTAGACTATGTGCAACATTAATTTCACTTCATGTAACACTGAGACACAGTACAAAATATAAATAATTTACAAAGGAAATGTGCAGGGATTAAATTTGAAAAAAAAAATGTGACTTTTATTAGTCTGGTGCAATGATATTAACTTTGTCCATTAGGTTCTTTTACTAAGATCCTTTCAGATATCCATTTCTAAAGAACCTCCAGGTCCATCTAATCGAATGCAATGTTTTTTAAACAGTTAATGTCATGGAATTGACATTATCAATCAGATTGATGCTGATACTCATTTAGAAGTATTTCTCACCCTTTTCAGGGAAAAGGCATATATATGTGTGTATATGTGTGTGTGTATGTATATATGTATATTTTAACAGCAGATTTATGCCTGACCTTAGAACCTTTACAGTGACTTTTCATAGCCTCCCATGAAATAAGAATAAACTCCTCACTTCCCATGAAAACTCTTCACCTGATTTCTCTTTTTCTCTATTCCCTAGCTCTTTTTGTCCTATCCCACAATTCTATTCACCCTTTCATTCCTAGGAGAGATGGATTTTATCAGTTTAATTCAATGTGTTACAATGTTTAACATATACTTATATGGGCTTAATGTAACGAGAACCTAGCATGGGGTCTGCTACATAGTAGTAGTTAATAATTAATCATGGATTGATTGATTGGCATTTAATATTTTTGAGTGAACAAAATTTACCATTTTGTGGAAAATTCTATTTCCCTAATGCTCTTCTATGTTGGCTGATAAGTCTTATCAGGGTCTAAACCTAAATCCATCACAGTATCTTACTTAACCACCCAGCTCTTCTTGCTGACTTCCCTATTTCTGGTAGTGGTACTGAGATGTGGAATCTTGGAGTCTTACATTCTTCCATCTCATTTGTATCCCTAGTCCCCATTCAAACAGTTACCAAGTCCTGTTTAATATGTCTCCTTAATGTCTAATGTGTCCACTCTCTTTTCCATTGCCTATGCCATCTACTTAGGGCCAGTAATCTCTCCATAAAAATTTTTTTTGCTTGGTCTCCCCATCTCTCCAATCTAAATCATCCTATACCTCATAGTCAGATCATACTAAAGCATAGTGCCAATCATATTACTCCTTTGCATAAAAATATACAATAGCTCCCACTGACCACAAAAACAATTTAAATTCCTCAATCTGGTATTCAAATCCTTCCATGATATAGTCCCAAACTATTTTCCTACTCTTATCCTACATGTACCCAATGTAATCCCCACAAAGGCAATGCCTTTATCCCTAAATATAAGCTCTTTTTCCCTCTCTCAGCACTTTTATTTATACTTTTTCCTTTGCCTACAAGGGACTGCCTCCATCTTATTAGCCCAAGACCATCCATAGAAATTTCACCCATTGTGGAATACTGGACTTAAAATCAGGAAATTATGATTTTTGACTCTAACTTCAGATACTTAAGAGTTGATTGATCCTGGATAAGTCATTTGACTTCTCCAGGGCTCCTTTTTCTCATCTTTAAAATGAAAATCATAATAGTACTTTAATAGCTCACAGAGAATGTATGTTGATACATACATACTATATATATGTATGTGTATGTGTTTAAAAAGATAAATATGCTTATATATACATATCTTCAAAAGCTTTAAAATGTTACATAAATGAGTTATCTCAAAAGCTATCTCCTTCCTGAAGTCTTCCCTGAACTCCCTATGCAGATATGATCTCTCCCTCCTCTGAAATCTCATAGCACTTTATGACTTTCTTATTGTACTCTGCCTTGTGTAATGATAATGGTATTAAAAATTGATGTCTGCATAGTACTTTTAGTCTTACAAAATGTTTTATATTCACTATCTCACTTGATCTCAGCCACATATTTTTCATGTTGTAGCTACTAGACTGCGGACTTTTAGAGAGCAGATTGTGCTTTAGGAGCATTACAAAATATTTTGTATTACAAAATCTGGCACTACTTAAGGGGCAATCAAACTGTGTATATTTTTTGATCCAGTAATAACACTACCGGAGATAAAAGAAAAAGAAAGCAAAATGGACCCTCTAATACAGAAGTATTTAGAGCAGCTCTTCTTGTCGTGGTGAAGAATTAAGAAGTGAGAGGATGCCTATTAGCTGGGGAATATAACAGAATACTATTGTGTTGTAAGAAATGATGAGCAGGATGCTCTCAGAAAAACTAGAAAGACTTACATGAACTGTTGTAAAGTGAGTAGAACCAGAAGAACATTGTACATAGTAACAGCAACATTGTGCAATGACCAACTGTAAATGACTTAGGTATTCCCAGCAATATAATGAGCCAAGACAATTCTAAAGGTCTCATGAGGAAAACTGCCATCCATTTCCAGAGAAAGAACTGAAGGAGTCTGAATGCAGATAAAAGCTTACTGTTCTCACTTTATTTTTTTCATGTTTTTGTTTGGTCTGTTTCTTCTTTCACAACATGAATATGGAAACATGTTTTACATGACTGCACATATATAATCTACATCTAATTGTTCACCATCTTTGGTACAGGGGAAGTGAAGGAAGAGGGAGAAAATTTGGAACCCAAATTTGAGGTACAAAGAATTTAAATAACTTGCCCAGATTCACTTAGGCAGTAAGTAGCAGGTCTGGGATTTGAACTCAGGTCCTCTAACTTCAAATTCAATGCTTTTCCTATTACTCTATGCTCCTTTCATCTTTGTACTTCCCAAAGCAGTATCCTGGGCCCTCTTCTTCCTCTACACTCCTTTTCTCACAAGGATTCTGTTACCTTTATGCAAGAGACTCCCATATATATATTTGTGTGTTGCCTTGAGACAAAGAGAGAAGAAACCCCCAGAGAACGGTCCCAGCAGCCTTAAGTCTGCCCTTACAAGCGGGAAACCAAACACCTTTACTCTAGTTCTATCCAAGCCATGACTAGGTGAAAAGTTCTCACCACGACTGCTCCTGGGCTTCCTTAGTTTTCATCTAATTGTGTGATATGGTAGATCCTGGCACAGGACTGCTCAGCCTGGTGTGCCCACATCAGAGAAGGTGCTGTTCTCTATGAACAAGGTAGAACTGAAACAGCTCAAAAAATAAAACACAAAATGCAAGATGCACAAATTTAGAGAAACCACCTCAAATGTTCATGTGGATTACTTGTGCCCTACCTGCAGTAGAATATTTTGAGCTTGTATTGGTCTAATCAGTCACAGTTGGACACAATGAAACTTGACTCTAGCATAGTAATGTCATTTTGGTCCTCTTCAAGAACGAAGGACAACCACCAACCAATCATCTAATGATCTGGGCCTGCAACCCTCACTCAAATGCCTAGTATAAAGAGACTCCTCTGAAACCCATGCAATGCTTCATTCAGGCCAGCCTAGCTGACTTCTTCAAGAGTGACCAGCCAGATCATCTAGAAATTCTCTTCTCTGTACTTCTGATGGCTAAGCTCCCTTCACCTATGTTGTTTCTTCAAGTTCCCCACTGAGCAGAATTCAATAAAGAGTGGTAACCACTAAATGAGCTGCAGGTCTTATGCTAGAAAAAAATATTAAATTGAAAGTAACCTATATTTGCAGTACAAACACAAACATAGTACACATACACGTATACACATGCACGTGTGTAATATATATGTAATTCATGCATACATGTATGTGTATATCTATATATGTATATGCATACATTCACGTATGCACATATATATGTATATATGTATGTATATATATATATCCATATATATATCCATATATCCATATCCATCCTGTGCTCCAGTGTCACATTGACAATTATTTGCTGAGCATTGCTACCTAGATATCCCTTCAGTATGGATAACTATCCAACATGTCCAACATGCCCAAAATAGAACCTGACATCATCACCCAACTTCACTATTTCAGGTCACTGAGGTCTGAACAGTCTTCCTTCTTCTTCAACTCTCATCTGATTATTTCCCAAATATTATAAACTCTATCTCTACATACCACATATTTATGCTGCTATCTCCAGTGCCACTCCCTACTAGGGTAGGGAACCTGTGGCCTTGAGGCCACATGTGGTCCTCTAGGTCCTCAAGGGTGGTCCTCTGACTGAATCTAAACTTCATGGAAGAAATTCCCTTAATAAAAGGATTTGTTCTGTAAAACTTGGACTCAGTTCAATGGCTGCACCCAAGGACCTAGAAGGCCTTGATATCACAGGTTCCCCACCCCTGCCCCAGACCATTAGCTTAGCTTCTAGCATTTCTAGCACTTTCCTACATTCATATTTATATCCCTATATTTCCCTATAGCCATCATTATGGAAATAGAAATCACCACTACTGCTAAGCAACTCCCACCAAGGAGCAGATGAACCAACCAGGTTAACTGAAGCCACAAGGCACCCTGAGGAATATACATGATGTGGCACATGAAGGCATGCAAAATCACTTCCATACTGCTCCCCTTCAAATCATGATAAAAACAACCCAGGATCCTAAATCCAAGAGCCCGGGAAATATCAGCATACCAGTACTGCTGCTTCCAGACTTATCCCAGAAGTCATTGTTCAGGGAACCAACCCTGATAAAGATGTCAACTGGCAAATAATTCGGTAAGTACTGTAGCCCCTGCCTTCTCAGCAGTCACAATTACTGAAGACCCAGAAAAGTAATATTCTGGCCCTGTCAAATGGTTCGACATCAGAAACAGACATGGTTTTATCAGTGGAAATATCATTAAGAAGATTCATTACCATAAGCTTTGCTGATGCTATGATTCTGCAGTCATGGGCTTTTCCATCTGACTTGTATCTGAAACTTCCTATAAGCACACTCTTATCTCTCCTCTCTTCTTTCTCTCTCTCTCTCTCAAAATATGAGCTCTGAGTGCAGGTCTGCCTAGCTTTTATTTTTGCATCTCCAACATTTAATTAAATCAACAAGTATTTTTAAGTGCTGTATGTAGAGTACCATACTACTAGAGATAAAAATATAAGCAAAAAGACAATTTTTGTTTTTAAGAAGCTTATAGTCTAATAAGGGAAAATAATATGCAAAAATAATTTGATTTTTAATTGATTCTGCTATGCACTTTCATTTTATAGGTGAGTTCATCCCATTCACATTCAAAGTTATAATTAATATTTGTGAATTTCCATCCATTTTATTTTTATTTACTATTTTGTCTCTCAGCCTCTCGTTCTATCCTATCCTTGTTAACCTTATCTTCTCCTCTTATCCTCCTATTCCTTATTTTAACAACCCTTCTAAAAATCCCTCCTTTACCTTCTCCCCCATCACTCCAAATTTTAATTTACATGCTCTTCTAAAAAATCCCTCTCCTACCTTGTCCCCCAAGTTTTCTCATCTCTCTACAAGTTCAAAGGACTTCTACATATTTCCAGATGTACATACTGTTTCTTCATCAACCCAGATAAGAGTTAAGGTTCCAACATTACCAGCTCTTCACTTTCATGCCACATTTTCATAATTGCTCCTTTTTACCTTTTCCTACTCAATTTTGTTAGAATCACTCCATCACATCCAATCACTCAGTCTCAACCTTTCTTTTTCAAACTAGCTCTGTAATGATGAGTTTTAGGAATACTGATAACTTTTTCATATATAGTAAGTAAATAGTTTGACCTTAATGATCACCTAAAAACTAGTCTTTTATGTTTTCCTTGTATTTCTTTGGATCTACCATAGACAATGAAGCAGTATCAATAGTACCTATATGCACTAAATATTATAACATCTAAATTTTTAAAAGAAAAATCAAATGAATTACAGGTGGAGATATATAGTGGTACTATAATAGGGGACTTGGAACTGATCCAACCATTTTGGAGAGCAGTCTGGAATTATACCCAGAGTTATTAAATTGCCTGTATCCATCCTTTGACCCAGCAAAGGTTCATTTCCAAAGACGATTAGGAAAAAAAGAAAAGAACCTATCTGTTCTAAAATGTTTACAACAACTGGAAATTGCAGGGATCCTCATCAAAATGGCTGAACAAGTTGCTGGGTATGATCATGATGGAACAATACTGTGCAGAAATGATGAGCTCAACGATCTTAGAAAGACTTTTGCAAAATAATGAAGAGTGAAATGAGCAGAACAAGTACACTATATACAGTAACAGTAAATATTATTTTAAGAACAACTTTGAACAAATAAGTCATTTTGACTATTAGAAATACCCAAATTAACTATAAAGAACCAATGAAAGATGTTGCATCCAGAGAAAGAACTGATAAACATAACTATGTATAGAACATTGTTACATATATATGTATATACATACACACATCACTATTTGTATATAATGGTAGTTACCTCTAGGTTGGGGTGGGGGAGAAGGAAGAAAAAAAATTTACACAGTAACTTTATTATATATTTAAAAGGAATAGCAAGTTGTACATAAGGATCTGCAATTTCATGTGCAATCATCTTTTTATTAGTATTACCATGTAAAGGAAATGACTGCCTGATTCCATAAATTAAAAATATTTTTTTAAAATGGATGTTGAAGGAAAATGATAAATGTTGAAGATGTGGGAAAATCGGAACATTAATTCATTGTTGGTGGAGCTATAAGCTGATTCAACCATTCTGGAAAGCAATTTGGAACTATGCCCCAAGGGCTACAAAAATGTTTTTACCCTATCCTTGTTACCTTATCTCCTCCCCTTATCCTCCTATTCCTTTGACCCAGCAATATGGCTTCTAGGGCTGTATCCCAAACAGATCACCAAAATGAGAAAAGGACTCACATGTACAAAAATATTTATAGCAGCTCTTTTTGTGGTGGCCAAGAATTGGAAATTGAGGAAATACCCATCAATTGGGTAATGACTGAACAAGTTGTAGATGTAATGGAATACTATTGTGCTATAAGAAATGACAAACAGGCAGACTTCAGAAAAACCTGGAAAGACTGAAGTGATGCCAAGTGAGGGGGGCAGAACCAGGAGAACATTGTACACAGTAACTACCACAATGTGCGATAATTAATTTTGATAGACTTAGCCCTTCTCAGCAATGCAAAAACCTAAAACAGGATTCATGATGGAAAATGCTATCCACATCCAGAGAAAGAACTATGGAATCAGAATGCAGAGTGAAGCAGACTAATTTTTTTGTTTCATTTTGTATTTTTTCTTTCTCATTGTTTTCCCCATTTATAATTCTTCTATGCAACATGACTAATGTGAAAATGTGTTTAATAGGAATGTATGTATAGAGCACATATCAGATTGCATGCCATCCTGGGAGGGAAGGGAGAGGGAAGGAGAGAAAATTTAAAATTTATTGAAGTGAATGTTGAACAGTAAAATTAAATAAATCAATAAATTGAAAAAAAAAAGGGGAATTGAAGCTGGGTTTGGGGAAGAAGGCATGAAAATGCTGTTCAAGTTTGGTGGATGTTCCATACATCTAAGCCTTAGTGTTATTTCATTCATCCATCACCTCTCCAGGGCTATTTATATTAGGGTCTTAGCTTGTGTCCCTACTTTCGGTATCTCTCTCCTCTTTCCAATCCATTGTCTTCTGAGCTGTAAAAATAATTTTACTAAGGTATACAGCTGTCCATGTTTCTCCTCTGCTCAAAAGCCTTCAGTTGTTTCATAATGCCACTCATCTAAAACATAAAATCCTTAGTTTATGCTCAAAGACATCCACAATTTTGCTTCTGTCTCTCTTCTCTGACTTACTTTAATTACCATCATGGCATACATATTGGAAGGCAGGGAGGGGGAAGGCATTAGGTTTTCTTTGTATCCCCACTGTTTACAACAGTAATTGGCACATAGTAAACACTTAATAAATGCTTACTGACCAGCTTCTTGAACACTGTGCAGCCAAACTGTCCTAACCTCAGTATTCCATCTTTCAAGTCTGCCTTGGCACTCACTGTCTTTGATGCCTGGAATGCCCTTCTTTCTCACCTGAGTTGATCTTCTTGCAGGCCTACCTCAAGGGTGGCCTTTCCCAATCTTTCCTCACTCCCTTCCCAACCCCAAGACATATATACAAACTTCAGAACATAAACTGTAAGAGTGTTTCCTTTCCCCTCCTCCCCCTTTGGTCTTTGTACCGAGGACCCTGTATACAGGAGGTGATGAAAAGATGTTAATTAGGTTGCCCCCATCCCCATCTTTACTTCCTGCATATATATTGTCAGTTCATGACCACTCTAGCAACCATTAGCATTGCCACACAATACCACAGTCAGGCTTCGTTTTACTCTCATCATTCTTTTCCTTCTCTGCAAAAGATTGAATCTCTTTCTAGAATCAACACAGGATTATAGATTACCAATTAGACTGAAGGCAGCTGAGGTCTCATTCTCTTATTCTAGTCCAAACTAGTGAAACTTTACACAAACCCCAAGTCTTTGTTAGTCTATTAAGTGCCTCCTTAGTACTGGGCTCCATGGCAGCTGTACACAAATTACTTCTCCACCTCTTCAAACTTTCTTCTTTCCACTCCATACCCTTGGAGAACAAATTAGCAAAGCACCAGAACAAAGACTCCAGAGATCTACTCTGCTCTTGGAGGGTCCAAAACAATTTAGAAGGGATCTTTGGGACCCTAGACTCAATCCTCACCCTGGCAGTGAAGCCAAAAGTTCTGAGATCTGTCCCAGAGCCTTCTTGCAAGTTCTATAGGAGTTAACCTCTAGCTGATTCAGAATCCAAATGGAGGTGGGGTCCATTTAGTAACACCCCTTGGTAAAACTCGCAAGCTTACATGAAAGATTTTGTATGTTCAAGCCATGACTCCAAAGACAGCATCAAATGAAAGGTGTTGAATACTGAGGATCTAATCACAAAGTATTAAGTTCATAATTACTACAGTTAGATTGGCTAGATAAATTACAACAGAATATTTAAGTGCAGGGTTGGTTTACTGTAGGAGCAGAGTTGCAATGGTCTATATCATTTGATTACATGAGTTCCAAGAAAGGCCCATTTCTCCTCATCCCCAACCTATCCAGTGATGGCCAAAATGAAACAGTTAGAATTTTATTCCTTTTGTTGTCCTGATAAAATGCAAACAATCCCTTGGGAAGGTGTCATACTTAAAGGTGCTATCTGTTGTGTCTGTATAAATATTATTTGGATCCTTTCTGGTGAGCTGGGAGGACCAGAAAGTTTTCAATGGAGAGGAATAGGAATTAGATACCTGAGGAAGGAAAGTAATAGACGATCATCAGAGAGATCCAGAATGGGTAAACTAAGGCCAGACTTCACCTCCTTCATAATTATGTCCAGTTGGAAGAATTTACTTAATGGGTTAAAAGAAGACAAGTGCCAGAGGAGTACAGGGGAAATAGGGACCCATCTTCTCTTGTCGAGTCATGAACGCATGCATTCCTCAAAAGTTAAACCTGGAGCCAGGAGTCCTGGGATCCAGTACCAGATGATGTTTATTAGCTTGGGTAGCAAGATGGTACAGTGGATAGAGAGCACAGCTTGGAGTCGGGAAGAGTCATCTTCCTGAATTCAAATCTGACCTCAGATACTTACTACCTATGTGATCCTAGGCAAGTCACTTGACCTTTGCTGCTTCAGTTTCCTCATCTGGAAAATAAGCTGGAGAAGGAAATGGCAAATGAGGCCAGTACCCTTGCCAAGAAAACCTCAAACAGGATCACTTAGAGTCAGACACAAATGAAATTACTCAACAAAAATATTTATTAGCTTAGGCAAGTATTTTCAGGCTCTTTGGATCCTTGTTTTTGCATCTGTAAAGCGCATTTAGACCACATAGTGTCTAAGATGGCTTCCAGTTATGCCACTGAGAGGATCTATAAGCACAGAGGTATAGACTACGCTATTAAAATACCAGCCACAAATATCAAAAATAGATCTAGCCCTATCACTACTTCTAAGATTTAATGTTTTAAAAAAGGAAACAACACCCACACATTTAAAAAGGCTTTTAATTATGATCTTCATAATAACTCACACTTATATAACAGCACTTACAAAGCTCTTTTACATACATTACCTCCTTTGATCTTCACAATCATTCTGAGAAATATAATTATTCTCTTTTTACCTTCAAAAAATGTTAGGTTTAGCTGGATTAAGTGACTTGTCCAAGACCACACAGCTAGTAAATATCAAGGCCAAGATCTAAACCCAGTTTTTCTGACTTCTAGTCTAAAGCTTTTCCTATTGGGTAATATTGCCTCGTTTAGAGGTCTAAGAAAAACTGGTAAAAGTCCTTTCTAATAATATAATCCTTTGTTAAAAATAATGCCTAGAGGAGAAAAAATATCTCTTTCCATTTAACAAGCATTTTAGATTTATTCTTAGAACAATCATTTCAACTACCTTATTTTTTTCCTAATTTATTTTTACTTCTTATTTAGTTAAGACAGTTGTTTAAAAATTGAAGACAATTGTTCCTTGCCTGTTACATCTTGAATGTGAGACAAAAGGAATATGAATGCTGTCATTTAGTTTGATTAATGAATAGTCATTTGATTTCACTAGTCATTATATTTTATTAAATAAATGAACTACTTCCTGTTGAAAGGTAATATTAATTAACTTGTTTGGGAGTTATTTGAGTAAGGCCATCACAAAATGCCCCAGATAATGGGGTCCCTTTCTCTGGCTCTCAGTTAAGATTTTTGCCCCAAGGTTCCATTGTAGGTGACAACTATCAATTGTTGAGCATCATTACCCTTTAAACTCATCACTATATTTACTCTAGTAATTAACCCCTTCACATTTTCTCCTCCCCCGTGTGGAGGAGAAAAGATTCCCTCCTCCCCACTCCAGCTTGAGAACCATTACAGTGGGGTAGTCTTTGGAAAGCCATCAACAGCAGGAACTCTGCAGTTTGCTCCTGAATACTGTAGCTACCAGAAGTCTTTCGTTACCTAGCAGACTCCGAGGATCATCACTTCTAGAAACTGAACCGCAAAAAGGGTGAATTTGGTCTGGGGTAACATGCTCCAAAAATACAAAAGGCTGAAGGAACTTTTCAACCAAATTATAAAACATCTTGTAGAGCAAACATGGACTTATTCACCAAATCTAGGAATACTCAAAGTATTCCTAGAGAGCAAGGGCAGAGGGAGTGCTGGGACTCTAGGGAGCTATTATTGTCTGTTCTTCCGGGTCAATGAGGACCAACTAAATCACGACGTCAGGGTCAATGTACAGGTTATTAGTTCAACAGAGCTTGACATGCCCCGCTACAGGGTGGGCACAAACAGTCCTCTGGAACATCTGGGATGACGATGTCTCTGGATTTGTGCTGCTCCTATTTCCTTCGTAGGACTGAGATTCTGCGTTGTTCATAGAGCATAGCTGGGCAATCCTGTGCCAGTGTCTCCCATGTCTCTCAATCAATTGCAAAACTCTTCAGAGACCATGAGAGTGTCCTTGTACTCTTCTTCTAACCTGTGTGTGCGCTTGCCTTGGGTGAGTTCTCCATAGTCTTTTTAGTAAACATACATTTGGCATTCAAACAACATGGCCAGCTCATTGGAATTACACTCTCTGCAGGAGAGTTTGAATGCTTGCCAGTTCAGTCTAGTACCTTATCTTGCCAGGTGATCTTCAGAATCTCCCTAAAACAATTCAAATGGAAGGGGTTCAATTTTTTGGCATCATGCTGGTACACTGTGCAGGTTTCACAAGCTTACAACAATGAGGTCAGCACCAAAGTTCTGTAGCCCTTCCTCTATCCCACCCTTTCTTTCAGAGCTTCCAAAAAGCTGAGCTAGCTCTAGTGATATACGCATCAACCTCATCATCTATGTGCACATCTCTGGAAAGTATACTGCCAACGGAAATGAACTCATCCATAGCATTTACAATTTGTATCTAGACTTAGAACAAATGAAGAGAAGCCCTGTTGAGTTCAGTAGATTTGAAACTCACTCCACCTAAAGATCACATAAGCTGGGGAATTCATAGGTGAATTGGTGATCAAATCACTTAATCAATAATCATTTATTAAGTATCTATTCTGTACCAGGCCTTGTGCTGGGTGCTGGAAATTCTGAAGACAGAGATGAAACAATTTGTCTTGCAGGATGAACAAAAATTCGCGGTATGAACACCATGTTTGGATTTGAATGGCTCATGAAGGGATGATGCTCAACTATGCAATGGTTTTTTGGTTTTTTTTTAACCCATATAAGATTACATGCTGTCCCAGGAAGGAGGGAGAGAAAATTTAAAACTTATGGGTGATTGTTGAAAACTGAAAATAAATAAAGAAAAGTCAAGAACAAGTGTTACATTCCTAGTAAGAAGAGAACATAAAGAAAAAAAAATCAGCAAGTCAAAACCTGAAAGTGATTCTTAAAAAAAAAAAAAAAAGTGAAGGCAGGAGTGTTAATCTTACTTTTAGTGAAAGTAGCAGAAGAGAGAACACTCCTGACTTGAAATCCCCAATGTTCTCATAGAAGATTCTCCTTCCAAGCAATAATCCTTCTCCTCCCCCTCCCTCTCATCTCCCTCATGCCAGCCAGGACTCTTCTCAAAGGTAAAGTGCCGGTTAACTTATTTTATTTTCAGTTTATATTGTGTAATAGTGAATGCTATTGTATTTCAGGTGCATTGGGGACAAAAAACTTACTTAAAATTATATATAATTATTTTCATATAGATATTTTTGGGAATGTAGTACTGATCATCCAACTTTACATTATTTCCTGTGGGAAAATTCACTTTGCAATATGAACAAAGCGCATGACAGAAATCTCAGAATGAATTAAATTCATAAACTGAGGTTCTACTGTAAATATCTTTCTATTATATATACATATATGTATGTGTGTGTATATATGTATGTATTTTATATATATATATGATATGTACAAAATAAATACAAGGTAATTTGGGGGAATAGGCTTTTAATAGCTCAGGCATTGAGGTCTCACAGAGAAGATAGAGCTTGAATTGTCTTTGAAGGAAACAAGGATTTCTAAGACATACAAAGGCAGAAGAAATATGTTCTAGGCATAGGGGAAACTCTATGTACAAAGGAATGGAAATGGAGATGGGGAAGTCATGTGGGAAGAAGACTACAACTAGTGAGGTTTCTGTAGAGTATGGGAAAGGAATTAATGTATAACAAGACTGGCAGGGGCAAGGAGCCAAGTTACTAAGGTTATGCATTGAAAGTAACATATAATAAGGATGGGAGGATGATTAAGGACTCAGGTTATAAAGGTTATATAAATGCCCAACAGGAATTTCCGTTCTATATTAGAAGTAGTAAGGAGCCACTAGAGTCTACTGAGTAGGGGAATAAAGTGGTTAAATCTATACTTTCAGAAAATCATTTTACTAGTTCTGTGGAAGAGAGGATGCAAAGAGACAAGTTAGGAGCTACTGCAATAGTTCAGGAGAAATGTGGTGAGGGCTTGAATGAGAGTAGTAGCCCTGGGAGTAAAGAGAAGGCGGACTGGGGCAATAGATCAGAGGATCATAGATTTAGACTGGGAAGGGACCTTAGAGATTAGCAAGGGACTTGCCTAAGGTCACACAGCTAGTAACTATCTAGGGATGGATTGGAATTCAAGTCTTGCCTCCAAACCTCCACTGCCAGCACCTGTCTAATATGGAATTAAAATCAACAAGACTTATGGTAACTTAAGTGAGGTGAAGAAAAACAAAGAGTGATGGGTTTAGGAAAAAGATAAGGCATTCTATCACGAACAGATTGAATTTGAGATATCTCTCAGACATTCGATCTGAAATGTCCGTTGGTGATGCAGGACTGAACAAAGCTCAGGAGAGACACTAAAGTTGGGTATATGAAACTGTTGGGCTTGGAATCAAAAAGACAAGCTTCAATTTTCCCTGAAACATGTACTAGCTATCTGCCCCTGAGCAAGTAACTTAACCTCTGAATCTCTCAGCAAAATAAGGATAATGAACTGCTAAAGTTGTTGGGACAATCAGAGGAGATAACCTAGTAAAATTCTCTACAAATCTTGAAGTTCAATGTAAAGGTTACCGTCATCACCCTTATTACTATTTTGTGGCTCTGGAATATATTTGCAGAGATATGACTAAACCCATGGGAGCTGATGAAGTCACCGATAGAGCACAGAGGAAAGAGAATAGGGTCCAGGACAGAGTTTTAGGGAACAACCACCATGGATGGAGATACACAACCCACTAAAGACCCTGAGAAGAAATATTACAAGGTAATAGAACAGTAGCAGTATTACAAAAAGAAGAGTCTGCAAGAGGAATAGTTAAAATCTCAAATGCTACAAAGGAGTCAAGAAGAATGACTGATGAGAGGTAGGGATGGGGAGAGAGACGGGAGATGGAGAGGGAGAGGGAGAGAGAGGCGGGGAGAGAGAGAGACAGACACTTGGCAATTAAGAATTTGTGGTAACTTTGGAGAATGGTTTCACTTGAAAGTTGAGGGTAGAAGTCAGATTGCTAAGAACCAAGAAACGAGAACAGTAGAAGCAAAGAGGATATTCTGTTTCTAGGAATTCTGACTTTCAAAATGCAGAGAAACAGGAAATTATATTGATGGGATAATAGTTAAATAAAGGTTTAAGGATATGGGGACATTCGGAAAGTGGTACAAGAATCACTAGGTAGGGAAAGATTGATGGGGGAAGGGGAAGAGGGCGGTGTAGCAATCTTCCAGAAGAGAAAGGAGGGGATGGGAACAAGGATACATGTGGAAGAGCTGATTTTCTGGAAAGGACCTCTTTTTCATGGCATCATTAAGAAACACTATATTTTGAATATATCCCAAGCTTAGTGTCAAAGATTAGAGATAGCCATATCTCTATGCAGTAGGTCCCTTATAGCTTAAAGGAGGGGATGCCAGGTTAGAAAGACAATGGAGCTGACATAATATGTAATTTCTTATATGCTTATTTACATTGAAAGTGAAAAACTATGATTCACTTTAGAGAAAGTTTCTGGAGGAACACTGCTATTCTACTAGCATGCCTTTACCATAATCCCTGTGGCCAACACAAAATAGCCTGCAAACACCTACCCACCAACAAATGCTCCAACAGCCATTTGTGTGGCTATTTTACATACCTAACTTATGAAGACTGATCATTTAGACTTGCTGGAGTCGTTGTTACTGGTATTGTTTATATTGTTTTTAGAAGACCAATGCCCTTTAGACTCTGCAGTAAGCAACTGTTAAATGAATATCAAGCTTAGTACTTATGAATTAGTAGATTGTTTGAAAAGGAAAATTCTTATGTGTTTTTCACCTGTCGAGGTACATCTAATAAGTGGAGTATTGGTATAACTATGTGCATGAGTAAGTATTCCTTTTCCTCTGAGATAGGGAGAATTCACTTTATAGTGCATTTTAAGCTCATGCTTTCACACAAAAATCATTCCAATCTTATTTGACTAGAAGGTCCTTAACAGTAGGGTCAGATGCTATCATCCTTTTTTTGTACTCAGCATGAAGCATATTGCTTTGATTAATAATTTTTAAAAGCTGAATTATGACTGTGCAACATCTAACTCCTGGTGGAGAAGGGAATAAGGATGAAGTAGAATATTCCTAATGGCACATTTGTTCAGTCATTTACGGTCATGTGACCCCTCTGTGACCCCATTTAGGGTTTTCTTAGCAAAAGATACTGAAGTGGTTTACTATTTCATTCTCCAAACTATTTTACAGAAAAGGAAACTGAGGTAAACAGAGTTAAGTGACATGTCCAGTGTCACATGGCTAGTAAGTGTCTGAGGCTAGATTTGAACTCAAGAAGATGAATCTTCCTAACTCCAGACCCAGCATATTATACAGTGCACCACGGGCTGCCCAAAAGGCACACTGGGTTTCTCAAATACAGTTATCAGATGTCACAGCCCCATTTTCTCCCAAATAGGACAAAAATTCTGACATCATAAGACAGTAGAAAACTAGAATTATGTACTGCAAGCAAAATATTGAGTTTTCAGTTTCATGCCTAAGACACAAAACAAGGGCAAACTGTAAATCAAATTAAAAACTGAAACAAGCTTTCCTAATGTTCTCTATCTACAGTATCACGCTGTTTTATAGTAGCAGCTTTAACTAGTAATTTGACACTTTTCCACCCATAAAGCTCTTTGCACTTCAGGAAAAAAAAAAAAGGAACTCCATATCTGTTTTAAATATCTCCACATACACTAGCAAAATAAAGAAGAGGGCATCTGGATAAGAGCAGCTACATCTTGCTGCTCTCCAAGCATGCTAACTGGCTAAACAGTTTCTTTTCTACTATCATACTGTACTGAGATATTTTGACATGTTGTTCCATTCACTTTATTTTCATTATGCAATGTTCACTCACACAGTATGTGCTTAAGCAGGAATTTTTGTTGTTGTTATTAATGGGTTTACAAATGTTAGCATAATGACTCGTCAATATTTATTTATTTATTTGTAAGCATCTCAGTTGTTATGTGAGGTCTGCTGAGCATGGCAAAAGCCATTTCTGCATATACGCTATATCCAGAATGGTCACACTGGCATGTTTGGCTAATGAGAACCTCTTTTGTGACAAAGAGAAATTTCTAATATGACACTAAAAATGCCATTATTATGGGCTGACATGAAAATGTACAAGTTGTGGTTATTTATTTAATTGAAGTAGAGGCAATGATGACAGGCAGTGATGGAAATTTATAGAAAAAAGTCGTAATTTTGCAGGCTGGTTTTGAGGGTAATACTATTGTATTTCAACACACTTGAAGGTTGTATATGGGTATACTTTTGTGTGTATGTGTAAAGATAAAAGAATTGAGACAGATTTTTAGGATTTTCTTATTTCCAGGTTCTTCCTGAGGACAAGTCTCAGAGTTTGGAACTAAAGGATGTTGGTTACCCCACAGTCTGTGTTTTTAGATGCACTTAAGTGTTCTTGTCTCAGCAAGCAATATTTTCATGGATCTGAAAATTTGAATTCAAGTCTTATTTCTGACACATACTGGCTGTGTAACCACGGGCAGTCATTCAAAAAAAAAATGCAAGCTATTGATCTACCTCCACAGAGGCAATACACAGAAGAAGTCACAGCACTGGGCATGTTGAAGAGTATTTTAAAGTTCCACATAAAGATGCTTGATAGGTACAGGGAGATAATTAGTGGAGGTGGTCAAAAATGAAACTGAATTATATAAAGACTGTGATGTTATTTTTTTTTGACCAAGAAGAATGCAAAAAACACCAACTAGTCTTTCTTGAATCCTCCAATTCATATTATGGATTCTACTTGAAAAGTCCTGGGATTTAGAGATGACCAGGACAAAGTAACAGTAGCAGAGCCCCAAGAGATGCCAGAAGACCTCAACTACAGAAGAGTACAGGAAACAAACAAACAGTATTCCCACAGAAAGGTAGGACCTTGTTCCTGAGCCACGAGATAAATATGCTTTGTTTAGATATGTGACACAATGGACTTGGAGTCAGGAAAATCAGGATTCATATCCTGCTTGTAGCTCATATTTTTGCATTTGGTTCACTTTGGAAGTCTAGTGAAGCCTCTAGACCCCTTCTCTGAATAATGCTTTAAAATACAAAGAATATAATTAAAAAGGAAATCAATTATATTGGGGGAAAAAAAAACCAAAAACCTTTTCTCCTGTCCATGTCCATGGATTCCCTGAAATCCCTTCATGGATCTCATGGGGGTCCATGAATCCCAAGTTAAAAATTCCTGTTCTGGATACTATTTGTCCCTGGGCAAGTCACTTAACCTTTCTCCCTCAGTTTTCTCATCTGTAAAATGGAGATTAAAAAAAAAATATAGTCCCTACCTCTTAGGGTTGTTGTGAACAAGACTTTGCAAATACTGCAAAGGACTTTGCAAACATCATTTCTCATTATTTGTTTAAAGGGAAATGAGCTGATCTTTCCATTTTGGATAGAGTGCCAATCCCGGAGTCAGGAATATGAGTCTAAATATAGCCTCATTTAATAGCTGTGTGACCCTGCATAGTAACTTAACCTCTGTTGGCCTCAGTTTCATCTGTAAAATGGGGTAACACTTACCTCCCAGGGCTGCTGTGAAGATTAAACAATTGTTAACAGCTTAGTACAGTGCCTGGTACATAGTAGATGGCATGTAAATGCTGTATCATTTTAGAGGCCCCCAAAGCAGGAAAGTGCCTGGATCTGTGACTTCATTGACACTGTGTACTCTCAGATGAAGAACATCCTTTTGCAAATGCAGGTCAGCATTTTTCCTATAGTTTTGGAAAGTTGCCTAGAGCAGCTGAGAGTCGTGTGATTTGCCCAGGGGCACACAGAGCCAGCATATATTAGAGGCAGGCCTTAAACCTCAAACCCAGGTCTTCCCAGCACCAAGGTCAGTTTTCCATTCACTACACAATGACACACAGCAGATGGAAAGCTGGATGTGAATTCAGAAACACGTGGGTTTGTACACTGTCACTGACACCAACATTCTTTCTTGATTCTGGAGGGCCCTGTCCTATGATGATGTTTGTTAGGGGCCAAGCTCTGGACCGTGGCCCCCTGAGGAGCCTGGAAGACGCCCTGGGTGTTAACCTGCCTTTGGGTGCTGGGCCCGCCCATACGGGAGCTGGCTCCACCCTCGGGGAGGAACATGGGAGAAGCTCTGGCTGGGTATATAAGGGAATGCTGGGAAGAGTTTAAGGAGACCCCATTAATAAAGTAAAGTGCACTGGCCACCTTGAATGTTCTGTGTGGTCATTTCTAGTGTTCTGGAGACGTCCGGAAGACCCAGGGCAAGGTAGGTATTGTGAAGTGATCGTGAAGGGACTCGGCCCTGCCTAGCTAGCCCCGTGCAGATGTTCTCCTCAATCTGTGAATACATGCTTGCTTTCTAAGTACATATTCACACACATTTATGTGAATCCGTATTATATGTATATCCATGCTGTCTCCACCCTGGCCCTGCCCCTCTGCTGGAATGTAAGCACTGTGAAGGCAAGGATTACTGTATCACTTTGACCTTCTGATCTCTGGATCCCTGGTGCTTGGCATGTTGTTTGGCACACGGTATGTGTTTGAAAGCTTAGGTGACTCTTCGAATAATACCTGGGGACTTGATTCTCTAGACTCTATGCTTTCTCTACATAACAGAACCCTGGAAGTTTGGTTTTTCCAAGCCTTGTTCCTCCTAATTTCTCTGAACACTTACTTTCTCTAAATAATGCAGAATTCAAACTATTTGAAAGGGTAATTCACATTTATTCCCAACCACTTCCCTGGGGAACCTAGGTGGGGCAGTAGACAGAGCCAGGCCTGAGGTCAAGAAGATCCAAGTTCAAATTCAGTTCCACTTATCATACCTGTGACCCTGAGGAAGTCCCATAACCTTGTTTACCTCAGTTTTGGCAAATCACTTCAGTCTCTTTGCCAAGGAAATCTTAAATGAGGCCAGGGAGTCAGACAAAACTGAAAAATGACGTAACTTCTTTGCCACCCTCTCTGTTGTCAAGCCTTTGCAGTCTGACTTCTATCCTCACGATTCTCCTGAAATTACTTTCTAGAAGGTCCGAAATTTAAATACAAAAGCTTTTCTTCCATTTGCATCTTCTTTGCCTTACAGGTAGCATTTGGCATCATGCATCCTTCATACTTTCTCTAGCCTTAGTCTCTCTCTTCCTAGTTTTATCTTTATACACCACCATCCACTTTGATGACTTCCTCCTCTCACCCTCAAAGCTCCTTCCTCTGCCTGTCCTTTCTTCCTCTCTCAGTAATCTCACCTCTTCCCACTGTATTGGTTGTTACTTCAGATGACCTCCATAGTTCAAAAGCTTCCTTAATTTGGCCCTCAAGGGCACCACTTTAACCTTCCAGTCTCATCACTGATACTACTTGCCCAGGGTCACACAGCTTTTAAGTGTTTCAGGCTGGATTTGAACTCAAATCCTCCCGATTCCAGGCCTGCCAAACTGGTCACTCTGCAGCCACTCACTGTGTACGTCCTGCACTTTCTTAACTCAAAACCTTCAACGACATCACTCATGATACCCAAAGTGGCTACCTCCTCTTATCTTAGCTGCTAAAGCCTAAAACACAGCCGAGTATAGTGGAAAGAGTGCTGACTCTGCAGTTAGGAAGATCCAGATTCAAGTCACAATCTCTGACTCCTACTCTCCTCATTTGTAAAGCAGGAACAGGATAGCTAACGTACCTGCATCACAAGGTTTCTGTGTGGCTCATTTGAGAAAACAGATGTAGGTGCTTTTTAAACTTTAAAGGACGACAGAAATGTATCTTGTTGAATTCCTATACTTCAAAATTCAATGCAAATTGTATTCTCCATGAAGTCTTCCTTGATTCTATCTCATTGTACTGAGAGCAAATTAATGTTATTAATTTATGCAATATTTTGTATCATTCTTATATGTTCTATCGTTTTACAAGACTGAGTGCCATAAGTGCAAAGTCTATTTCAACATTTCTTGGCTTTTCTAATACCTAAAATGTTTTTACATTGAGGAGAGTGAACAAAGTAGTCTAATAAACGTTTGAACTAAGACTTGAATTTTCAATTGCCTATTGGACATCTCTACTGGAAATTCAGTATATCTAAATGTGATCTTACCCAAAATTGCTCTTTGTTCATCCTGCTGTTTCTTTTAAGGGACCATTTTCTTCCAATTTAACCTATTTAACAAAGGGAGATGATATACCTGCCTCCCACAGTGGTTGTGAGGCTCAAATAGGACATTGTAATAAAGACTCTGTACACAGAGCGCCTGGCAGATAAGGGGTGCTACGTAAATGCTATTATTCTCCACGAAACCTCTGACCATCCCTGCTGAAAGTCATCTGACACTCCTAATTCCCATTTGTCTAGACCTCTCCTTTGTACTTTCACAAACTACAACACAAGGCAGTGTATGGCATTTCACTACATGAGACTGGTAGGCCAACTTCACTTCATCTTTATACCTGCAGCACCTGGTACTTGCGGCACCTTGCGAAGCATCTTGCACATGACACTCAATGACACTTATTGTGCTTGAAATTGCCTGTTCATTTTAAACCCACTCCCCTCTAGGATAACACTACACAACAGCAGGTGCTCAATAAATGTTTACTGAAGCAAATTACATACAAACAATGATTCCATTTTTTGGAAAACCCAAGAGTAGACAAGTTGAGTCATCTTTTAAGTAAATGTAGTTTCAGTGGTCTGCCCCAGGCCAAGAGCAGAAAGACTAGAAGAATACGGGAACAAGAAACCACTGAGAAAAATGACCCTCATGAAGAAGAAACTTTAACGAAGTTACTTATAATCAATGAGAAGGGCTTGTCTTAATAACAATGTGATTTACTGAACTGAGAAAAAAAGAATGACTATCCAAAGCCTGACCCCAACATTCTGTTGACATTTTTGTGTGAAAGAACCATACATGATAGTATTTTGTTATAAGGAAACTCTTTGAAGAAACTAAACTGTTACGGGTATAATAGCTTTATACAGAAACACACACTAAACTGTAGCTATGAAGTTGATGGTTTCAAGACTGTAGAGGAAGATCTTTTTACAAGGTAGGGGTGTGTAGGGATGTGTGTGTCTATGTGCATGCACACAGGAAGAGGAAATTCTTACAAGATTTGGAAGGTGAAGGGGTGTGGTGTGTGTGTGTGTGTGTGTGTGTCTCAACACACATGCATGCTGGAAGGGGAAACTCTTATAAGGTTTGGAAGTTCTACTTCCTCATCCCAGAAATGAAGGAATTAAGATCCAAAAAGGCTAAAGAATTTTTCTAATGTTACAAAATTTTAGCAAAATTAGGATTTGAACCCATGTCTTCTGACTTCAGGCTGCCTCCATCAGAAATAAAAAAGCCTCTCAAAACAGGAACACAGAGAACACCAGAGATGCATGAGAGTTACACAGACATAAGATTTTATTTACTGGATAGTGAGATATCAGAGACGTGGCCAGACAGCAGCTGGTATGGAAAAAAAAGAAAAAATTCTGAGACTTTCAGCTCAATGTTAAGTCTACAGTATGATGCAGAGGGGGAAAAGTATATTAAGAGGTACAGAAATCTGAAAATAAGAAAATGATCACCTTGTTGCATTCTGTTCTGGTCAGATTATATGTTAAATATTATGTTCAGTTCTTGGCACTGAATTTTGGGAAGGACGTTGAGAAACTTGAGTGTCCTGTGGAGAAACAATCTGAATAGGAAAGGGCCATAAGACTTTAACATGTAAAATCCAGTTGAAAAGAGTGGACAGTCAGGATTTGTATCCTCTGTCCCTGAAGTCAATAAGAATTAGAGATTCTCTAGGAAGCTGAATATGGGTATGATAGCTATCTAAAGTATTTTTTAATATTTGATAGGGAAGATATTTTACACTTATTCTGGTTGGCTCCAGGGACAATGGTTGGAAGTCACAAAGAGGCAAATTTTAGCTTGTATTTAGGAAAAAAATTCTTAAAAATTAGAGTTATCTGTGTAAGGGCATGTCACCAGAAGTCTTCAATGGAAAGCTAGATGACTGTTTGATATAGGCAGAATTACTATACTGGTTGGATCACCTGATTTCTAAGGCTCATTTCCAAATCTACAGCTAACTACTTGTATTATTTCAATGATGAAAGCACTGTGAATACTGTCAAGGTACATTGGCTAAAACAATGGCCTTTTAGAAGAGGCAAGGAATGGTACTTATCAACTGTTTTAGTACTATAAAAAAAAGCTCCCAGTTAAAAAAAATTATGAGTTAATAGTATATGAGGAATGGTAGCAACCAAAGACTACTCTGGGCTAGCTCTTCTGATGACTACCCTGTAGAGTTCGAAAGCACTTCTGACCATGCTAACAGTTACCTCTTTATCACTAACTAAAAATTTCTCCCAAAGATTTATCTGAATTCTCCTACAATCTATAGTTAGTCCTAGAAAATCTCTACACCTCTAAATTACTACATATGAATATTTTTAAAAAAACAATCTTCAAGCTTGAAGAAAATATCCCTTAATTCAGTAAATATTAACTCAACACCCTACTATATGCAGGGCAGTGTGGAAGATGCACAGATGGATGTCTGAATAAAATCTTCTGTTGTCATGATACTAATATATACTACTACAATGTAGTCTATAAAATGCACAAATAAACAGTTATATATGATATGTGTAACAAAATACAATGAGAATTAAGATGAGTGGTAGGGAATTTCTACTTGAGGGAGTGGAAGAATAGAGCAGGGCAGGTTTCATGGAAGAGATAATATTTGAGCTCAACCTGAAAAAGATAGGATTTTAAAAAGCAGCACAGGGAACAAGAGCTGACTAATCAAAGGGAACAGCATGGAAAAAATGACCAGAGATGGGTAAATGTGGGCAGTATCAAGCAGTTTGGCTACTGCATTGGGTATATGACAGGGAATAGGTTTGGACATTTGGTTGGAGCCAGTCGGTATATTTTCTTGTTGAACCAGCAGTTGCTTTGCTAAGCATCAACCTGATGCCCAATAAGAACCAAGTTTTAAGAAACTCTACCTTGGTTACAAAATACTCCACCCAATACCAAGAGAGGTCTGAGGAGAACAGCCAAGCTCTCTATGTTTCTCAGAGAGCTGGCAAACTCTGGTCTCCAGTCTGACCTTCCTTGGGGCAATACTCTTTTTGTTAGTCTACATGTGCATTAGGTGTGACTTTACTCAATCATCGTAACTTTGACTTTCCATTCCACAGGGAAACCCTATCTTTTTCTGAATCTGTGGCACCTCGATGAAGAACCTTAATCATGTGAGCACAGTTATTAACATGACACCGACCACACTGGCTACCAGACAAACATGGATACTGTGATTTTTTTTCTTTTAAGCACAGAATGGAAAAAATAAAATCATCAGACCTACATTGAAAAAAATACAAAAAACTGAGAAAACTGAGGCTAAGACACGTTAAATGACTGGCCATGGTCACATAGCTAATAAACCACCTGAGGTGGAAGAAGGACCCTGAGGTTTCTCCTGATTTCAAGCTGAATACTTTTTTTTTTTAATGACACCAAGTCTCCAAACCAAGTGAGATTACAATTCCCAATGCATCATCTGAATGGTTGAATCTGAGTATATCTATTTTTTTTTGATTGATAGATATAAAAACTTAAATAGAACATGAGATGCACATTTTAGAATTGATGGTTTTGAGTTTCAGATTTATTTCTTAAGAACCAATTTAAAAACAGGTATCGAATCAATTTGTTTTGATGATCCATTTTCATGTTGGATCTATTTCTATGTTGTAATTTTCTTTTCTCTTCAGAGGATGTTAAATGACCAATTTTGGACCATACCATTTTTTTTAAAGAAAATACTAGCATGGGACTAGTTCTTTTTATGTAAAGAGCAGATAGGACACTTTTATCCCAAGTCACAAAGCATGAGGCAACAGGAGAATGCTAGATTTGGAATTACAGGACCTGAATTCAAATCCTGATTATTGGTAAAATGAAAAAGATTAGATTAGATTCCATGACTTTTAATGACAAAGTTTATGAAAAGAAGCATTCTTAGAACCTATAATGTGGATATTTTCCCCCAATTCCTTCATAAATATGAAAAAAATAGCATGTATTCATACATGGAGATGATTTATAACTAAATTTAAATATCATCAAACATTTTTACAATCTTAGATGAGGAATATGTAATGAACAACTGATGAGCACTATTTTATTAAGCTTCTCCTAGTTACAGTTATCTTAAAGGAGACAGAATTTGCCTCATGTTATATCTACATAGTTAACCCATTTGATAAAACTATGCTATGTTACAATTCAGCATTTCATGACTTCAGGTTGATATCAGAAACTCATCTGTAAATATTTGCAGGAATTACAATTTCATACTGGATGAAGGGTAGAAAAAAAAATCTTTCTGGCACAGCTGGACATTTTCTGTCCAAAGTAATTCCATATAATTCACTGAGAAAAACAATTCCTGTCCTTTTTACAGCTATAATTTGCACCACAAAAACCAAGTTTCCAATTAATTAGAGATTTCACCTAGAGGCTACTATGAGAATTTAATATCTGTATCTTTTGTCTCTAATATTGATGGCAACTGGATATTCTCCAGGAAAACCCAGATCCCAACAGTTTAACTGGAAGAGAAGCTAAGTAAGTTACAAAGCTGATCACTGCATTACATAGAACTGTAGATGAACTACATAAATTAAATATCATTTTCTATCATTTTCCAAATGATGTCCAAGTACACTTGTAAGATACCAAGCTGCCTTGGAAGAGAGGAGTTATTTTGTTATCCTGAGGAGGTCTGTTTAACTATTTATGGGCACTGATTTGGGGTCATTACTTCATGGAAATGGTTCAGATTTGACAGTTTCAAGAGAATCATTGTTTTCTGTCACAACTTTTGTTTCTTTTAGATGATCTAACCTGTAAATCTAAAGGCATCTCTTGACTTAATCAATGTATTTCTAAGGAAAGCATATATTCAACTCAATAAAAAGTTACCCAAAGGTCTCAATTAATTTACTGAAGAAAATTTAGGTAGCACAATTTTATAGTACACAGCAAGATGCTTTGTTTGCATTTTTTAACTCAAGTATTTGTAAAATTATCTTTATTCCTCCTCAGAGTCCCTGGAAGCTAAGGAGCAAATTAAAATATCCCAGATTCATTTACCCTAGAAGGGGAAAAATTAATCATTTCCCATATGTGTTATTTGATATTTTGTTCCTCTCAGTAATTTTTAGGAACTTACTCTTTTACTATCTGCCCTTCCATCATGTATTTTAACTATCTTTGCACAAATTTTCTTTGTTTTCTCTTAATTAATAAATTTGTAATCTTCCAAAATCCTGTTGCTTTTAAAAACAGCAAAAATATTCTACATCTTCTGTTGGTTGGGTTTTTAGATTTAAGTTATCCCAGTTATTTTATTCATCAATGTTAACTTTAAAATAGTATGCACAATGTCTTTTTGAAACACTGAAGCATTTCTTTCACTTAGTTTTTTTTTTTAAAGGTGGGTTTTTTTTAAAAAAAGCTTTTTTTAATCTATGTGAGATCATTATTTTCATAGGGTTGGTGCAAAGGACATGTTCAAAATCACAAAAGTTCAAATATCTTATCGGAAAAATAGAAACTTGTTCTTCTGTATTATCTCAAGAACCAATGTATGTTTAAGTTTCAAAATTTCTGTAAAATTCAGAAAAGTAATAACTTACATTTCTCTCACCTTCTCCCTCTTTCCTGCCCCACACTGGCAAAAGTTCAATTTTGGATAAAACATATAGAATAGAAAAAAAAATACCTTATTTTGGAGAAAAATATTGGTAATGTTTTTGAGAGTCAAAGATAAATTCATATAACATGAACTATTTAACAGATAAAAATACCTTATTTTGGAGAAAAATATTGGTAATGTTTTTGAGAGTCAAAGATAAATTCATATAACATGAACTATTTAACAGATATGGCAAATAATTTAAATAGCAAATAGGGCAGAGGTTCTTACTCTTTTTTGTATCATAGATCTCCTTTGGTAGTTTGGAAAAAACCTATGGATTTCTTTTCAGAATATTTTTAAATGAACATCATAATAAACACTAAAAGACAAAGGATTACATAGGAAATCAGCTATATTAAAAATTATTAAAATATTTTTCAAATTGACAGGACCCAAAGTGGGTACCCCTGATGTAGAAAGATTTGTTTCTGTGAGAAAAAATTGGAACTCAACCTCCAAAGGTGACCAAATTCATGCTGGGGATTTTAATAAATATGCACAAATAATATCAGAAGAAAATGGAAAATTCACTGTTAAACGTTCATTCTGAAATGTACGTTTGCGTGTCAAGAATCCTTGGAAGTGACCAAATAAAACCTTACATTTACTTAAATTCAACTCATTTTTATTAAGTACCTATGACAAATGAAACAACGGAGATAAAAATCTGAGACTCCTAGCCTAGATGATGTCCTGTTTTAAATCTTATGATTCAAAAAGTTTGAACAACTGTCAGTCTCTATAACAATGACAACTGCTAACATTTTTTTTTTCAGTGCTCTGTGGTTTACCTCTTTTGATCCTAGATAATTACCTAGTGAAGAAATGAAGGTATAGATAGACTGACTTATCCAAGAATATGTAACCAAGTCAGTGGGACCTAGGCCTGAGCTGGTGTTCTTTTCTCTACAATAAGGCCTACAAAGAATTTACCATTTAGAGGGAATATATACACCAAAAAAGGTGATACTCATTTGAATGAGAAAATAACACTGGAGAAATGTCATAAGGAGAGAAATCTGGAAGGTTTTCCCTTGTAAAAGTAGGTTTATCACTTTTGAGTACCACTGGAAAACCAAAATTGTCTTTTATTTTGCTTCTGTTAATACCTTGACATTTTCACATTACTTGTAGTACTGTCTCAATTCTAATAAGGCAGTTTAAAAGCTACTTTATGGAAATTTCAGAAATCCTGAAAATAACCTCATTTAGGGATATAGGATATATACGTGTATGCGCGCACACACACACACACACACACACACACACACACACACATTCTCTCTCTTTCTCTGTCTCTTACTTTAAATCAGAATCTATGGCATAATCAGGACCAGCCACAAGTCTCTGTGTGTGAAGTACCAAGTACTACTTGCATGACCTGCTAAAAAGTGACTCATACACAAATATACCTCAACTAATGGGGATAATAAAATGCCCACTACGCTTTGTACATATTACTGTGAGCAAAGTGTTTTGTAAAGCCTTCACAGAGGCAGCCTGATGGGGCTCAGAGTCAGGGGACTCGGTTCTTATTCTCAAACCGCACCTCAAGGCAAGTTACAGGAGCCTTAGAGGTCATCTAGTTCAACCTCCTTGTTTTGTAGATGAGAAAACTGAGGCCTGCAGAGATTAAATGAATTGTCCAAACTCACTGCCTGCTAACTGTCTACATCATTTCACTGAACCTTTTTATTCACAAGTCAAATACTTCACAGGGTTTCAGCATCAAAGTAAGCCTTAAAATGTGATATTATAAAATGGGGTTTGTGACGACATTTTGGGCAAGTTATATTGCTTTCTTACAATACATATTTAAGAAAAGGAAAAAGTCTATAGCATTCACTGAATGTTGGGAAGAAGTCGGAAAGACCTTCAACAGGTTAGATGGATACCCAGGGGCCAGCTTCATGGGAGAACAGGCACAATTATCACAAAGCACTGTCAAGCAGGGATGGGCTGTGGGGCCACAATAAGGGGCAATCTCAAATGATGAAAGAATATTTGCCCCAGTTTAAGAAATGAGCTCAATTTCTACATTTACAGTACATTGTTTACATCAATAGTATGTATTTTGTGGAGTTCTTTATTAAATACGTAATTAAGAAACATACTTCTTGGTGGTTGTTTTTCAATTGTGTCTGATTCTTTGTATGGGGTTTTTTTGGCAAAGATACTGGAGTGGTTTGCCATTTTCTTCTCCAGCTCATTTTACAAATAAGGAACTGAGGCAAACAGGGTTAAGTGACTTGCCCAGGACCACACAGCTAGTAAGTGTCTAAGGTTGGATTTGAATTCAGGTTCAAACTGACTCTCGGGCTGGTGCCAGCTAGCTGCCCATAAACATGTATACAGTAGATTTTTAAAATGACTCCTTTTTCTTTGTTATTAAACATGAGGAGCCTGGGATAGTTGAAATAATTACAGAGATAACTACTTACATTTAAAAATAACATTTAGAGGTTGGCAAAATACTGTGCAAACAAACATTCCTTCATTGAATCCTTACCTCTAGATGTGATAGACATTTCTACAGTTTAACTAGATAGTTAGAGCCATACAATTAAACACTGACAACCCAGGCTGACAAGTGGACACCAAAAGTGGATGAGCCTTTGCCGGTCATCTTGGTTTTTGTCTTGCTACTACTGGACTCCAATGACTCTGGAAGAGAGAATTAGGCTGACAACTTTGTACAGCTATGCCTTACTCAACTCCAATTCAAAACATTACCCATGTGATGCTATCAGTTCTCTCTGAAAACAAAAGACAAGCAACAATGACACACAGGCTGAACTTTCATTTCTCTTTCTTTTCTTATTACTTGGGGACTTGGTCTATGCCAATGGTGGCCTATAGTTCAAAAACACTAAAGGGAGAACATGGGATTGGGCCAAAGTCCTTGGCTGTTTCTCTTGTTTTATGTCTCTTTCTCTCGGCACAGGCTGGCAACTAGCAGCCAGGGTTCCTGAAAGGTGGGTGTTTCCAACCTACTCTATAATCTTTTGGGCTTGAGCACTTCTTTGGTGCTAACCCCTGAGGGAGGTGCTTCCTGAAACTAAAGGATTCTTAGAGGAAAACACCACCAACAGATTTAGCCTGAACGTGACAAGACTGGCTTGCCTGAAGACATGGATCTTAGGAGCAAAGTGAAATATCTGTTCAGCAATTTCATGAAGAAATGCCTTTATCCTTCAGAGAAAGAGTAACAATAATGATGGATTAGCTTCTTAATTTAGGTTAGTGCACATTTGTGAGTCATGTTTTATATAACCAGCTGTCACATATGATGCCTACTTTGTTCTTTTATAGAAGGGGCCCTCTTAGTCACTTTTATAGACCACAGACATGACCAATACCAAGATTTGTTTTACACAACTTTCCTAGAGCTAGAAAGAACAAAAACCAAAACAAAATAAAAAAAAACCTCTTGAAGTCACTTTTAGGATAAATTTAGCCTCCATGTGAGTCTAGAGCATGAGCACCTTGCACCCCAGGTTACACTGAACAAGAATAATGGAATTGAACTGAGTGATATCTAACCTTTCTTGCTTTAAGATTACAACCTTATGAAAGTATTGTTTTTTTACCTGCAAAAACTTGAAAAACACAGAACAAATGGTTGAAATGAATCACTCCCTGATTTTTGTTATTTTAGGTGAGCTCAATAAGGAATCATCTTTAAAAGTCTAGGAAAGCAATACAGTATAAATAAATATTATGACACTATTTGGGTTATTACAACCTTCCACCAAAGCCTACAGTGTTCTGGTAGGTAAGCTTTCACCCTACCAATTCTCAGGCTCTCTGGCTGCCAGCTACAATCTCCTCTCATCCAGAACCAGACTTCCACACTACTTCTGGGCATCATGATGCCTTCAACTCCAGCAGTCATCCCCATCTCCCTTTGTCCCATTCTCCCTCCCACCAAAGGAATGTTGGAAATTTTAACCCTTGGGATGTCATGCTCTCACATGACGCACCTTCCTCTTGTATTTACCAGTAGTCTTCCAAGGCAGCATTTAACATATGTTTCATCAACTGAAGAATTACTCTGATGCCTCACCATAGCATGGAGGTCACCCTGCGTTCTTAAAGACTATCCCAGCGGAAAAGAATAAGACAATCTAAGTTGGTAGAGGCTAAGCACCAGACTGGTAGCAAGGAAATTTTATTTTTAGCCTGAGAAACTCCAAAAGATCCTATACTGAGTTGTAGAGACATTGAAGAATAAAATCCTCAGCTGCTGAAAAGCAGAACTTACTAAGATAAAAGCCAGATAACCTGTGCCTCAGAAATTTCTCATTTATCAGGGAGAAACCATAATATTAATTTATGTCAGAAGGTTGTTAAACATAAGTCATCATAAAAACAAGTACCTACTGGTGTATACAGGGATCTGAGGTGATCTTTTGGGCAAGACTTGGGGTTTCATGGTCAAAGGGCACTCCTGATGAGGAAACTTCCTCTACCAAGGCAGATCAGCAACTCCTCTACAGACTTAAGAGTTATCTTGGGCACTGAGATGTTAAGTGATCAGACCAGACCACAAAATATAGGACTTAAACCCATGTCTTATTAACTTCTAGGACACATCTCTAGTCACCTCTTACATATGATCATGAGATGAACATAAATAATTAATACTTAAATAAAACTGCTAAGAAACTAATTAAAATTAAGAACTTAATTTGGTTAAAATTTAAGAAACATGTAACTGCAACAGCACAAACCAAAAAAAAATGGGATTAATGATCAAAAGCTCAACCATACAATTGCTGGCAAAGTATAGAAAAATTCCCACAGCCAGAATAAGTGGTAATGAAATTTTCTTTTGACTTAAAAACTCAAAGAAATTAAATATTTGATATGCAGTAAATAATAAGATACCACACGCTGTTTTTATCATCTTCATTTATAGACAGTAAATTCCAATTTCCCAAAGTTCAGTGACTTACACAAAGTAAATAATTTATTGACTGACATAATATGTTGTCACTATTAAACAAGGCTTCAATCAAGATAGAAGATATGGGAGGTTACTAGTATATTTTAACACATCAGTATCAGCAACAATAATCTGAAGATAAACAGACATAGACACAGACCTGAACACTAATCCCACAATAAAAAAAAAGGCTAAGTCAAAAATATCTTCCAAATCTCAAATATGCATTATTGTTTTCTTACTGACTCAGTGTTAACAAAGGAATAATCCTGATGAGTTCAGTTGTCTTAGTCATCAACTAAAAAGTCCAGAGCAAAGCTTTTTTAGCCACAAGAGAATCTTCCAAGTAAACACATATTTTAGGTTTTGAAACCTAAGATTTTTGCTGTCTAACAGCCCTTGATCAACAAAGTGAAAATGATTTATTGATAATACTTACTCCTTACCGACAGTCATAACAATGAAATTTCAGTGTTCATTCATCCATAATGCAATTTAACAAGGGCAAGTGACATTCCAAAGAGAAGTTGAGTAATATCAGTTAAATGCAAAACATATGGTTACTCATGTTAAAAAGTATTTTAAGTGTATGCATTTTGTTGTTATTGTTTTAAAAGTTCTAGAAAAAACTTTCACCTCATTTCAACACAGGGAATAAACACATGAAACTTGAACAACACTATTAAGTCAAAAAATTTTTTCAAAACATTTCTTTTTCAAAGTTTGGCACAAGCTGGAATATATTTTAAAAGAAACAAAAATGAAAATGAAAAAGTTTAAGGTTCAACCAATTTCAATAAGCTCAGGAGAGATGATCACTACAGTCTGTTCTATTTAAACATTTGACAGCAATCTATGAAGCTCATAAAAATGCAATTAAACTTAGTAACATGAGCTTATTATTCAGCCAGATACCAAGGTAGAATCCTGCTTTTTGTGCCCATTTCACAGGAGACAAAATTGATGACACAAAGGATAGCTAAGGATCATGCTTAAATGAATGACTAAAAAAATAAAGCTTCTGAGACTTTCAGACCAACATTTCATCCACCAGATATTTCTTATACATCTTTCCTCTTGAAAAAAAAATTATTACTATGTGTGGTCTCAAAAAAGACCTGAGGAAAGGCATCTCCCTTTCTTTCTTTGCAGAGGTGGTGGATGAGTGTGGAATATTGCATATACTGTCAGATGCAATGATTATACTTGTTGACTTTGTTGAATTGCTCGTTTAAAATTTTTTTTCTTTTTAAATCTTTTTTATGATAGATGGCTTTCTAGGTGGGTAATGTGGTAATGAAGGTAATATAAAAATCAAAGATGCCAAGAGAAATAAAATAAAAATGCAAATTTAGCAGAAATTTGCAGTACCCTTATTTTATGTGAGTGCCCACATAGGCTCAAGAAAGACTAACAGCTAGGATTTCTAATTGTTTTTTAACGTGTGTACTTTTATTTCAACTGATTTTAAGTCAATGCAGAGGTGCAGCTCTTCCCCTCCTTTAAGTACTGGCACCTGTCTCAAAGGGAGGCTATTAAAGTAACAAACAAAAAAACAACATCAACGCTAACATTGAGGAGCAACAAGGGAGCCACTACAGCTCTGACAAAAAAAAAAAATGGAACAAATATTAAGTCAGAAAATAGAAAACTTTTTTTTTAAAAAAAGGATTGTATGATTTATATGTAAGCAATTAACTTCCCCACTTCCAACTCCCTTAAATTTATTTATATTAAGTAGCTCCTTCCAAAGGGCAGGGCCACTTTCATAAAGAGAAGTACAGTTTGGAATGACTTAAAAAATGAAGAGTCCTAAAGACACACTCTGAAAATTTGAGGATTTTAATCTCCAACATACCTAGATTGCTCATCACCTTTACTATTCCAGTTTTTAAATCTTGAATAAAGCCCAAACAATAAATGAATGATACCAATCTAATCCCCTTTTGGGGAATACTCAGGTAAGGCAGTGATTTTGATTTTTCATTGTGTCATTATGGGCTATAGTTGAAACTTTTTGCATCTCATCACCAATGAAAGTGAACGTGGTGGCACCACCAGACAATATGGTATTGGCATACAGATCCTTACAGATGCCAGTAAAACATTCTATGACTAAGTTTCATGGATTCCACAGGATTCCATATATGGGAAAAATGGTCGGAAGAGAGCTATATGCAGCAGTGGATCTCTCCTGCTTTAAGCCTACAACGACACAACAAATTTCTTCTTGACAGCCCAAACAATTTCTCCTTCAGCCGTGACTATGAAGCTGTAGCCTCTCTCAGTTAGGAACTTCATGAGCTAGTACGTCGGGCCATAGTCAGTCAGATGCAAATGGAAGCTGGCATGGGACAGGGAATAACCTTCAGATACGGTCATAGCATGAGTCATACTATCATGAAATCCATCACAATGCCAGCAGTATGACCAGAGGCATACAGAGCAGCGCAGCCTGGATGGCAATGTACACGGCTGGGGTGTAGGATGTCTCACACAGAGTCTGTGCCATCTTTTCTCTGTTGCCTTTGGAATTCAGGGAGGCTTTGTGAGCAGTACAGGGCCATGCTGTCTCAACTGGTGACAATCTCATGTTCAACTGAGTGTTTCTGGTTCAGAACACTTCTCTTGCTTTGGGTCTCATTTCCCATGTAGCTGTATTTCTGGCCCATACTCACCATCATGCCCTGATGTCTTAGACAACACAGTCTAAAGGGCACTGTCTCCTGCAAACCTAGCTCTGTACATTTTAGAGCCCCAGTCAACAATAAAGACAGCAATAACATCATCCACACTGAACTTTGAAGCAGTAAGTTTAAATTCTTAAGAAAGAGAGGAAGTGGTGTCACAGCTAGAGGCAGAGGGGAGACAAATGCACAGTAAGTGGAGAAGCTCACAGCTTTTATTAAATTTCTAAATTTTCACATGAAATGCAAATATATTTGTAGATATGTGTAGGGGGCTGGTCTACACTAGCTTACATGTACTATAAGACTTCCTGTCTATACACAACAACCCAGTTATAATCATTGATTTGTCCAGAGAGCACCCAACTATTATAGTACAGGTAGACCGATGGTGGACATAGATTATTCAAAAGGAAAAAAAATCAACTGTCAAGTACTTATTAACATATAGCAAATATTCATTAATATACTTGATGCTGTATATAGTAAAAAGATATACTAGAGAACCCTGTAATAAAGTCCTAATTTTTAAAACTTAAAAGCAATTCTGCAATGCAGTTCATTGAATCTTTAATAAATTTGCTTAGAAATGCTGTTTACATGTTATCTGTAGTATCATAACAACTAAGCTGTCAAAGCTTAAACATGCACAAGAACTTGATAAAGACACTGCAAAAGATATGATTTTTGCCAACAATGAGCTTAGAAATTAAGGTGAGGAAAAGAAAATACATGCAGCAGTTGTTAAACAAAACCTTACAAAATGTGACCACAAAGCAAAGCAGAGTTCCAGAATTCAAACAGAATCAACCTCACTACTCATTACGCACTACAGAAAGTCTACAGTAGCCACAAAGGGAGAAATCAATGTCCGACGGAGTCCTCAGAAGAAGGCCTTCATGAGGGGCAGAAATCTGTCTGGTCTTTAAAGGAGTGAGTGGCTAAGCAGAGAGGAGGACACACTAAACAAAAATAACGAGTTAAGAATGAGATGGGGTTGGGTTGACAGGGTGAATGCTACAAGTAACGATTCATGCTTTTACAAAATTTATAGGACTGTGATGTTAGGATCCAAATTTGGCAGTTTTAGTTGTCAGAAATTTTTACAGATCTTTTGCATTTTTCTTCTTTTATACTCCTATCAGGTTTATCTAGAAATGTTCTTGGGATGATCTTGCTTAGTCAGGTTTCCTGTCAACTTTTGGTAAACATGTTTTCTTCCTCTACTGTGTTTTGATGTTTTTATGAGATGGCACTGCTTATAAACTTCCACTGTTGCCGTCTAAAAATGTATAAGCAAGTTTATATTCTAAGCCAGTGCTAGGCCCTATGCTATTTCCTATTTTTATCCATGATTTGGTTAAACACCTAAAAGACACATCTATCAAAAATGAAGATGGCACAAAACTGGAAAGGACAACTAATGCACTGTACGACAGTAAGGTCTTAAAAAAAATTTGACAGCTTTGGTGAGCTAAATGTAATGAGGTGAAATTTGATATGGAAAAAGCTATAAAGTATCTACCCATGGTAGCTGGTGAGATCACCAAGAAAGACAATACTGAAAAGCACTATCCAGAACAGACCCAAGAGGGACACCCACAGTTAATAAGCATAACCTGAAGATCTAGTAAAGGAGACAGAGAAGCGGTGGTTCAGACAGGTTGGAAAAGGATCAGAAGAAAGCTGTCTGCTGAAACTTAGCAGAGAGTATTCAGGAGAAGGTGACTGATAGTATAAAAGCTTACAGTATCAAAAACTAGATTTGGCAAGTAATTAAATGATCACCAAAGTGGTATCTTTGGAATCTGGTTTCTGAAAAGAAAGTGAAGAAACCAGTGTAAGTGTTAGTTTAGCTGAGAAGGGGAGGCAGATAAACGATGACCGCAGGGATGAGGTTTTTTTGGTTTTATATTTTTAAGATGAGAGAGACATGGGCATAGCTGCAGTTAGCAGGGATAGAGTGGGGATGATAGAGGATCCATCTCATCTAATCTGCTAAAGGAGAGAGATAGGATGGAATCAAGGATGCATACAGAAGGGCATGCTTTGGCAAGAAGAGCCCTATACTTACATGAGAAAAGTGGAAGGAACAGTTGGAGAAGACATCTAAGTTGATGTCAGATGAGAAAGGGACAAGAGGAAAGTCTCCACAATTGATTAGTAATATACAAGAAAAAGTCCTTAACTGAAGGAGGGGTCCTTATAAGTTTGAAGAGGGACAAAAATGTTTGGAATGGCCACTACGGTGGGCAGGATAGAAGAATGATTAGGAACATGGATTGCCTAGCTATATGATGATCCAGTTGAGACAATATACTATTAGTTTGTAGTAAGCTACAATGAAAGGCTTAGTGTCCAAGTCAAGAGAGGTAATAATCTTGTTCCAACCTTCCCTAACATCCAGAATGTTATGTAAATTTCTGGGTATCATGTTTGAAGAACACAAATAAATTAGAAAGTGCTAAAAGAAAGACAAAGCAAAATGGTATGAAAGTCTCAAAATTATGCTATATGAGAATCAATGGAAAAAAAACTAGGAATATTTAGATTGGTAAACATGAGGTAAGTTTTCACCTATTTCAAGGGGTTCTTAATAGGAGGTCTCAAAATCTATCATTCAACATGATTAGTTAATTTGTAACCCTGTTTTATGTATTTAAAAACAAGATTCTGAAATAGGCACCATGGCCTTCACCAGACTACCAAAGAGATCCATAATGTAAAGAAGGTTAGCAACTCTTGACCTATTTGAAGCTGTCCAGTGAAAGAGGAATTTGTTTTGATTAATCCCCAGAGGGAAAAATAAGGATTAATGGGTAAAAAGTTGAAAAGAGAGAAACTTAGATTCAAAGTAAAGAAATGTAATAATTAGTGGTATCTAAAAATAAAATTGTCTGCCTCCTGAAGATAGTGAGTTTACCCTCAATGAAAATCTTCAAAACGTGGATTTGTTAAGAATATAACTTCTGGAGGGTTGAGGCTGTTCCACATCTATTTTCATACCCACCAATGCCTAGCATATTGCCTGACACATAGAAGGTATTTCATAAATGTTTAGTGATTGAGTAGATGGCTTGAGAGGTCCTTCCTATTCGGATCCTGTGTTTTGATACTGGTATTAACTGTAACTCCCATCTCTTTTCATTTGGCAAGGAGATTAAGTGTTTACTAGGAATTTACAAGAGAAAGTTAAGCTCTTTTGTTCTCTTCAACATAGTAAAGGATTTACGTAGCCAAACTCCTAAGCAAACGGTGATAGCCAGTATCAGTGCCTGTCATCCATACTGCATTATTCAACCTTAGCAGTTAGTTTAAATAGGTCATTTTATCATTTTTATTTTGTATGATTGCTATATTTATTCTAGCAAGTCAATGATTTGACTATAAATAGTAAATTTTGGTTCCAGGTGTGATTTCATCAGTTTAGAGATCTCTCAATGTGGAAACTTCCACTACTCACACAGAGAGACAGTGTCTATAACACTCTTTTAGACAGCTGCCCCGTAGATAATGAGACAGTTAACTTACTTGTTCAGGG
The DNA here is from genome assembly GCA_028658325.1 of Potorous gilbertii. Taxonomy (NCBI): domain Eukaryota; kingdom Metazoa; phylum Chordata; class Mammalia; order Diprotodontia; family Potoroidae; genus Potorous; species Potorous gilbertii. Next base: position 298,085,617 of record CM053771.1, read on the forward strand.
TCACTTAGCCTATTGTGCATCTTTAGCAGAACTGGCATACAAGTTTTCCTGACCCCCAAACTAGTTCTCTATTCACAAAAGCACACTGCCTTTCCCTCTGAGTCTATATGGGTAGGTAATCATACTAAAACTATTAACTCAATGATTTCCATATTTTCTTTACCGAGAAATACGAATGAGTCACATCCTATCTCGACCTACCTGGTACAATTACTGTTCAAATATTCTCATAAGTTTACCTGATCTCTACAATCAGTGGGTCATTGAACAATGTTTTCTCTGTTACATCCTTCAAGGAATTTTTAAATATGTAAATGAAATGATGACTCTTTGCTGGAAGTGTTTTTAAAGTGGCATACTGCTCTAACGAATCACATTCTTTTCAAAGAATCAATTAACAAGCCCAGTGAGATCCTGCACTAGCTACATGTCTCTGTCATTTGTATGATGGTAAAGATTTGGTCCACTGTAGAATATTATTTACAAAAGCCTGTCTGTACTCTAACATAGTCACCAAAAACGCCTCTGATACAGTAGAAAAAGGATCAGCAAAACTGATATGGATGAGAGGTCTTTGTGACTGTTAATGTTTCTTTGTTTGCTTTACTTTGATAGTAATTAGGCCCAGAGTTTCACCCTCTGTACCCTTTCCACACACATCCAACCTTGGTATCTCTTCTTCCTTCAGAGACCATGTAAATCAACTTCTTAAAGACCTCACAACTATGATGGCTCCAGTATTAATCTCTTCTTTAGATATCTGGTGTAATTCAGAGTCTTTTCTTCAAAAGCTCACTTGAAGCTGCTGTTATTAGCATCCAAGGATAGTGGCTCTACTACTCTTGATGGTGGAAAATTATAAAATTGCAAATCTTTTACATTTTTCTTCTGTTTGTTGTACTATTTCTATTTCCATCTTTGCATGCCTTAGGAATGACTTTGCAGAGTTGGGTCAATTATCAAGCTTTCATTAAACGAGCTGTACTCTTCATTGCTTATAATGCTTATAAACTCACATCATTCTTCTCTGTAAGTTTAAGCCAGTGCTGCCTTTGAGTGCCTCTTTCTGCTTACTCAAGTAAAGTATTTGCTGATTAAGGCAGTTTTTCTTTTTGGTTCTTTTGGTCACCCTGGGATGGTAACTATTTATATCTGCTCAACTTCTACATGAACTTATTCTAGTCAATATCGAAGTCATTTCTTCCTTGTATTGTTTTGACATCTTTTGCATAATCAATACCTTGTTTAAATAGGTCAAGACTGAACTGCTTCAACTGTAGGCTGTATTTTTTAAACACTTTTTATTCTTTTTTCTTTATAATACATTTGTTTACTCTCATAATTGAATGTATTTAATGGTGTAACTATATAAAAAATGGTGTTACTATATAAAAGTTACTATAAAAGGTTATTATTCATATCAGTAATAGGTCACAGGTACATAGCACAGACATACTTCTCTGATCATATACAGTCATATATATATATATATATATATATATATATATATATGTGTATACACACATATCCAGAGAAAGAATTTTTGCATAAGTGTATTTATGTACATATGCATAGATTTATAGATTGTATACATATCTTGGAAAGGCTACAGTCAACACGTACACATTAAAGATATGCACAATTCGGTGTATATACACACACATACAAACAAACACACATACATACATACATGCACATAAACACAATGAACTAACCCAAAGGGTTACTAGGAGACCAAGCTGGATCACATTTGGAAAACTATGCCATGACTTTGATGATTCCTAACAGCTTTCTACCACGGTAGTAGAACTTCTCATCTTTTAAACACTAATATTTTCCAGTGTTTTTCAGAGGACATAATCTATGATGCTGCCATAAGTTTTTCTGCTTTTTTAAAAAAATTAAGTATCGAGAATCACCAATCTCTTCAATCTCTTTTTATCGCTCAAAGAACCTGGTATAGCTCCAATACATGCAAAGAAAACCTCCTGTTTAAAGAAAGCCCGTAGGCTTCTATTCTTATCTACTGAGTTAAATGTTTGGGTGTTTTTAAAATCAGCAAACATTAACAAGGTGGGGTCTTGTACTCTCTACACTTCCGAGCCAATCGTATAATTTCTAATGTGGTCAACTGTAGACAGTTTTGTGTAAGCTTGACTACTCCCTTCCCGTAATGACAAACAAGGCACATGACTCAGTGACTGCTGTCCTTCCGGGAGATGTTTTTCAGTAATAGCACCGTCCGTGCTATGTTCAGTCATTATGAATTTCCTCCTTGCTGTTGCGGCTGAAATAAGGGGCAATGGGAAGACGCAAAAGGCACCCAGGCAGGCTGCGGCCGAGTACCAATGACTGTCTGTACAAGCAGAAAAGAAAAGGGTCACGTCATGAACGACAGGCACTGTCAGTTTGACTGGGTAATTCTCCCTATCATTCTACTTGGTGACAAATCATGCAACACTAATTTTGACCAAAAAGTTAAAATTTCAAGGAAATCAAAATGGGGTTAAGCATTACTAATGACTGAAGACATAAAGACCTGGATTACCAGAAAGGGAAGCATACCAGTCATGTACTTAATGCAAAGGGTAGCGACAGTCCTAATGTTACAGACTCAAATAAGGGCCTAAGTAACATGTTAAGAAGATTCTCTTTGGAAATTTTACAGAAAAACATGGACAAGAATTTTTTTAAACAAATTTTATTTTCATGAAGATATCTACCTTCTTCCCTGACAACCCACCTTTTCTCATCAAAAAAACGAGAAACAAAATGATACCCATTACAAATGTGTATAGTCAAATAATACAGATTTCTGTACTGGTCATGTCTTGAAGGGGGATGGGGGGGAAGAGAGTGAGTGAGTGTGAGTGTGTGTGTGTGTGTGTGTGTGTGTGTGTGTGTGTGTGTGTGTGTGTGTATCTGTGTGTGTGTCTATGTGTATTACAGAATGAGAGTGGACGGGTTACGATCTCTAAGGGTAAAGGAAATAAATATACTATGGGAATCATGGATCCACTGTGTTCATAGGGATGAAATAATGCACATCAATCTAATCTAACAGTTAAGAGATTTTTTCAAACATGCAAAGAGCACCGGTATAGCTTAACTACAAATAAAGAATAGAATGTGATCAAGATATATAGAAGTTTCTACCAACTTAGGGTATGCATGTAAATATGTGAGAGTGGAGCAAAAACCTGCCTCTGTGGAGAATGTATACAACTTACATGGATGAAATTACCAATCTTGAGTTATCAAAGAATTATCTCCATATTATTATATAGGCATATTTAAACATCTTTGATATAGCTGTCACTATGAGTATCAGAATATTTCATCTCAAAATTAGCAGAACTGATGTTTCCTAATAAACTTTTTTGCTTTGGAGTAACCTATAAACAGGATCTATCACTTAAGTAGCTTCACTTCTAGATGGTAATGATGCTAACAATAATTTCTTCTATATAATACCAACAAACTGAAGGCACCTGAATAGTTTAGACATCTTAGGGTTCCTCAGTCACTAGTAACTAGAAGGGAACGTTGTCTAGTACTAGCTGCTAAGACGTATAATTAAATGGAGATAGGAAGATTTAATTCTGCTGTTTTCCCCAGGGAAATCATTAGTAGCTAAATGAAGTTGGTGTTACCTCTTCAAAAGAAATGACAGTAGTTGAGACTTGGACAAAGATCATTTTCCAAAAGAGGTCAACCTAGAACTTGATGTGGTCTAGTACTATGTCCCTGGTTTGATCTGGTCTCTATACCTGGCTCTGAGAACAAGTACCAGGAGTGATGATCAGTGTCTTTCAGTTATGTCATGTATCCTTTTCTTCACCAGGAGAAAAAGCATGTTTCTAATCATTTCTGATAAGTATCAGAAGAGCTATCACAGCACATAAACTTAACACAGTATGTACAAGGACTACTGCAATAAATTACTTGGTGATAACTAGGTGCTCTACAGGTCTCTCAGAAACTAGCAAGGTAAAAGGCAGTTACTGTGCATTTTACATTTTGATATCACAACACTAATATATTATATAAATAACCATATAATTATTCTATGACTAGATTATAATATGAATCATAATGCTTTAATCTTACAAGTTGGTTGCTAATTTAGCTTTAAATGTCCAAATGCTTTACAGACTTGGGAATTATTTCATCCACCACTCAAGTTTAGACACTCCTGAAGAGGTTAAAGCTTAACACTCAAAATAGTATATCATAGAATCCCAGTGTTTTAAAGCAAGAAAGGACCTTGGACCCTTTCATTTTACAGATAAGTATACAATATTGAGAAGGCAAAGCAATTTGACCAAGGTCAGAGGGTTAGCAGGTAGCAGAGCCAGGTCTATAATGTCCCTGGACTCCTTTCATAGCACCATAAAGCATACCTTCTCTTGCCAATGTTTTTCTAACTTCACTTTTCACTATGCTGGTAAACCTCTCCTCCTTAAAACATTCAAGCTTGCTATTCCCCATATATGGTAATATATAATAGTACCTACCTCTGCGCTTTTGCTTAAACTATATCATTAATACTTCTCTCCTAGCTATTCAAATTTCCTTATCTCTTCCCAAAAATTATCTGATTAGCCACCTGACACTTTATTTATTGCAAGGCTCCTCAACTTAAAAGGTCAAGCTTACAGTTACTACTAATAGGTCCTCCATTTAATTATCTGATTAATATTGGGAGATACAGCGTTTTCTCTCTTCGTTCATAAGCACCACTCCTAGTTAATTATTAACTTTGTTTATATCTGCATGTTTTTCTCCCCTGAGGAAAATAAGGAATTGTAATGCTAACCTGAGAGTTAAAGATCTTCCTCATCCACTAATGGGCCTGCTCATTAAGGGAAGCTTGAATAGAGGAGGCCCACATCTTTTGTTAATTATCTAATGAGGCACTAGTTCTCAAGGATGCCCTCTGGCTCTGAAAAGTGTATAAAAGTGAGATAAGGTTTTACCTTGGGGCTTACTCACTGGAAGTGTTTGTTTGGCCAGATGAGACTCTGGACAGTCACTAAGGAGAGTTCTCTTGCTCCACCACTTTGAAAACTCAGATGTTGATGCTTCTCTCTCTGGTAACTATGTATGTAATCATCAGACAGTTGATCTATCTGTTGATCTGTGATGTACGTATTGCTTACAGTCAGACAGTTGGAAACACCGTCTGTTGGTTTTATTTCTCTGTTTGTATTTTCACTGAAGTCCAGAGTGCTGACTTTTCCACCAAACTAAGTGAATGATATATGTGCTTGATTAAAGGGATTGTCGACCCCTCTAAAGCTGCCTTCTTTTTAGACTAGCAGATCAAAGAACCTGTACAGCAGGCCCTCTTGTGTATGTTGGGGTCCTTGTTTTTACAGGAATATAAAGTCTCTTTGTAAGAAAGGGATAAATCAGCTTTTACACATAAAGTCAAGTCATCTTCTTAAAAAAAAATCTACTCTGTTGGGGTAGTATAGCTGGAACTTATCCAAGGGTCCCAGGATCTGGCAGCAAACAGTAAAGGACATGTTCAATCCAGAGGAATGGGGAAGCAGCTAAGTATATCTTAATACAATTCCTCCCTATGCAGTGACACTGGGATTTCCTCCTACTTCCAGGATACTTCCCCTCCCTCAAACAAATTTAATTTCTAGTAAAGTAACTTGTCATTCAAACTGAAATGGCAGAAAAAATTCTTAAACGCTAACAGTATAACTACTCCAAAATTTCCAAAGGTAACTTATGAACATAACACAGGGTTTAGTGAGTTCATTTTTCATTTTGAATAATCCATATCTCCCATTATCATGAAAGAGAACAAAGTATTCATTTTCAAAAGAAGCAATATTTAAATTTAGACTCCAATAGATATACTTACCACACATGTTAATGTTACAGAAATCAAGTACCTTATTTTTAATGAAAATTTTATTTCTAAGCATCTCAAACAAATTTTCCTTGACTCCTAAAAGAAAAGCTCATACCACTAATCATCAAGAATAAAGACAAATAGAGGCTTGTACTACCTCAGTTTTCAGAGCAATGAACAAGCTATAGAGTGCTATATACCTACTATTCAATTTCAAGAAACAAACCATTTACATAGGGCTGGGTACTTTGTACTCTGAGGTGATTTTTAAGTGTGCTCATTAACCTACCTGATGGGTGATTTCATTTTGAGGCCCAGGGAGGGATCTTTCTTCATACACAGGAGGTGGTTTATGTGTGGGTGGAAGATCGATCCTGCATTAAAAAGAATAAACAATATGACTGCCACATATAACGAAAACAAAAGAAAAGTTGGGGGGGGAGGGTTCCCTATAATTCTGAACATGATTTCCATGCTACTATTGTCTCAAATATTTAATATTCAGCACTCATTTTCATTTACCCTTCAGAGTTGAGAAAATAAGCTGAATTAGAGCTTAGACAAAACCAAATTAACCCACATATTGCTGCTAATATCAAAGGTGCAAGCACATAACACTGTACACATTCCAGAGTTCGTAGAGATGGTTTTATCTTTTAAAAATCTATGCTACAACTTTTCATTAATGACATATATGTGTGTGATTATATATGTATATATGTGTGTGCACACGTGTGTGATAATATACATATGTAATCACACATAAGTGCCCACACACATATACATGTTTGATACAAGACATTCTCTTAAGTAACATTTATTAAAAGTAACTTTAAGTTTATTAGATAACTGGATAAGAAAAATATTTAATGCTGACTTTTTTTAAAAAGCACGCAATATGTGAAGAAAACTCAAAATATCTTGGCTTGTCACCAAAATATCAAGGTTCTCAATGCCCTGGGCAACTGGAAATCCTGCTTTCTAAAGAAACACAAACTTCCTTCTAAGATAGGGGAAAAACACTCAGGTTTTCTAATAAAAGTAAATGATTACTTCTCATAATAATTATGTAAACTTTACTAACATGAAACAGTATTAGAATGGTGTTTTGATTTCAAAACATCTGATTATAATAAAGCAAACTATAAGGTAAAATGTCTGAATTCTACCAGTAACAATCTAAAAATATGTAACTAAGAAATTAAATGCAAACTTTACCAGTCTTGGACATTGTAGTTATGATGCTGGATTTCGTAATAAAAAAACATAAACAAGAAATAACAGATGTACACTAAGAACTGCATAGTCATTAAAGTAATACTAGAAAAGCAAAAGAAGGAAAAATATACCGAACATCATATATAAAAAGTTCTAGATTGTTTTAGATTTGTAGAAACCTAACATTTGATAGTTACAAAGAGAACAGAGCTGTCCAAGCATGAAAATGAATGAACCATGCTAAAATTTCATTTAAACAGAACAGAACTAGACAAAAGAACTTCCTTAGATTCCATGTGAGACCTTACTTAGACAGGAAAGTTACCTTATCATAAGAAACTGAAGATTAGGAAGTTCCACAACATATACACAAGGTATATACAGTCTAGTCAAGCAGCACTTTAGTGAGACAGGCATTTAAGGACTAATCATCATTTGTGGCTTACCAAATGACCTAAAACTTGAGTCTTAGAAGAGCTAGAAGTATGTTATAGGGACTAGCCTGAATTAGGCATTTACAGTCCCTTCAACAGATAATTTTCTTTCTCTTTCCATATTTTTTATGTAAGGCAGAGGCTGAAATGTCCTCTCATTAAGATGTCTTTATCTGTCAAAATATGTACATTTAATTTTACTGTCTACCCTCAAATATTTATGAATTATATTTACAACAAAAATTAAAATTTCTGAATGCATACTGATTATTCACAAAGAAAACATGCAAAAAAAACAATACCCACACTTTATCAAGATAGGATGGCCTCTTCTTCCTAGGAGTCAGCAACACAGTCACAAAGATAGTAATGATAAAAAGTGCAAGGACAGCTCCAATGACAGCTCCAGCTACTGCTATGGAAGAGCTCTGCTTAAATGGAACATCTGAAATACAATACAGATTGGGCTTTTTGAGGTAACTGGTAAAGAGAAATTAATGATTGCATATTTTTATGCCTTGTAAGATAGAGGAAATGTTTTTGAATTAAAGCATGATACTCAAAAATAAGCCTGAAAGGCCCAAATCTGATTCACTTTTTGTGGCTACAGACATTACCAATTTAATCACTTTTCCTATGATTTCCATTCAAAATACTATCTCCATCTATACCCTTTCCTTGCTTTTCTCAAACAAGGTCTATGCCTTCAGTTTAGTGTTCACAAAGAACTATGACAATAAATTTCTCTTCCTAAGTTATTTTTGGAGTCAGAGGAAAAAAAAGGGGGAGCCTACAGGGAAAGACAAGCACAACATTCCAACGAGAGGTGATGAGATTCTGAATCAGAGCAGCAATCATTTGGAAAGATAAGCATGGGGATGAGATATTGAAGCCAACTGGATATTACAAAATCAACATGGAGAATCAAGGAAGATTCATTGGCTGTGACCATGGAAAACTAGAAGGGCAGTGTCCTTGACAGGTATAGAGAGGTTAAGATGAAGATAAGAGTTGGGAGTAGGGAGAAAAGAAATCATGTGTGGATTAGGTGGAGTTGAAGGTACCTATGGTGGGACATCATTCAGTAGAAATACCGATAGGGTAGTTGGCAATATAGGATTGCAGCTCAGAAGAGACTTGTGACTGGATATATAGATTTGAGAGTATTCTATAGAGATAATGGAATTCTTGGGAGCTGATGAGATCATGGAGAGGAGAGCCCAAGACAAGTCTTAGAAGCAGGTTTCACTGGTATAAGATAGAACATGGAGGACTATGTAGCAAAATAAGGTAGGAACAGTCAGACCAGTAGAAGTAGGAAATGCCATTGAAAGTTAGGGAAGAAAGAACATGAAGACAGGAAAGGTGGTCAACAGAATCAAATGTTGCAAGGAGGTCAAGAAAGATGAAGATCGCTCAAGAACCTCAGGAATGCTGAAAATCAAGTTAGTAATCTTGGAGTAGAGCAGTAGAATTGAAAGTCAGAATAGAATGGGCTAAATAGTGACAAGAAAATCAGGGGTATAGACAGCAATGTTAAGAGTTTAGCTAAAAAAGAAAGGCTATAGGCTTAAGACCTTGAAAGTGTAGACAGGAGGTCAAGGCAAGGTTTCTGAGAGTATTGGTGAATTTATTTACCACTAACTTTTCATTATGACATGAGTATATTTCTAAAAATCAGCAAAGGGAGTCTGATTCTTAATAGTCTGTAAACATTTACTAAGCACCTACTATATACCAGGCACTATGTTAAGTGCTTGAGATACAAAAATAAAAAAAGACAGCCCCCTGCCTTCAGGGGGCTCACAATCTAATATGGAAGAGAACAAGCAAATATCTACAAACACGCTATGTATAGGAGATACACATACACACACACAAGCATATACACAGGATAAAAATCAAATCATTAAATGAGAGAGGGCACTAAAATTCAAATGGGTTGAGAAAGGATTTCCACAGAAAATGGGTTTTTAGTTGGGACTCTAAAGGGAAGTTAGAAGTGGAAATGAGGAAGAAGAGTATGACAGCTATGGAGGATAGCCAGAGTCAGAAGTAGATCACTTTCCTTGTGGAACATCAAGAAGATCCCGTGTCATGAAGAATATGTGGCAAGGAATAAGGTGTAGGACAACTAGAAAAATGGTGGGGACAGTTGGTTATTAAGGGTCCTGAATAACCAACAGGATTTTATATTTGGTGCTGGCAGTGATAGGGAGTCATCAGAGTTAAGCAGGGAGATAATGTTTCTTTCTGTACTTTAAGAAACACTTTGGCAGCTAGATAGAAAGTGAATTGCAGCAAGGAAGAACCTAAAAAGCAACAGCAGGCTATTGCAAATAAGGCTTATTAATTACCTGGAGCTCCCGAATAACAAGAGGATAAAAAGGGGCATATTTTTGAGAGATGGTGCAAAGATGAAATCAACAGGCCCTGCCACGAGATTGGATGTGAAGGGTTGAAGGACAGTGAGGAATCAAGATTTATGAGCCTGAAGGACTGGGAGGACAGTGTTGCTCTCTACTGTAACAGCAATGTTACAGGGGGTGGGGAGTATAAGTGTTTGGAGGAAAAGATAACGATTTCTACTTTGGACATGTTGAGTTTAATCTGTCTACAAGCCATCCAGTTCAAATGTCTGCCAGTTCACCATTCAAAACTTGCTCTCTTTCTCTGTACTATCTTATCCATGACACCTCTGAAACAAACTGAAGATCATCATCCTCATTCTCTAAGCCAATCAGGAGTTTAGGCTCCTTCTCCTTAAGTACTACTCTGTGCAGGGTTGTACCTCAGCAGCAAAACCACTCAGTCTTGGGCAAAAATAATATTACACCAATATGCACATCTTTAGCTAACTATTAGAATTAAGACAAATCTTTATTGTGTTTTGAAATAGAATTTTCTGAATATTTAGTATGAATATATCTGAAACACTTATGGTAAAAAAGACAAAACCATTACTATAGAGAAAAAGATATTGAACACAACAAAAAGTACAACTGACTCTAATTAAACTGATGCTTATGCTATACTGGCAACAATATTATTTCTGCAATCTTCTGCCAGTTTTCAGCTTAAGTAATCTGATTCTGAATAAAGGAATGAATTTTCATGTCTTTAAAAAACTAAAATAAATGTATCTGTTTATATATTATTTAAAACCAAAGCTCAGGTTTCTTTACAATCTGGCTGATAAAAATGAAAGTACATTTAGACCCTGAAACAGAGATGTGAATATAAATTTCTTAGACAAGACAGAACTGAATATGACAAAGACAAAATATCAGTATTACTGGCTTCATTCACTTCATACAAAATTACCTGAAACTGAGGAAAAGAGCCCTTTTCTATTTTCATATTTAGTAACCCTTTATTCACACCAAAATGTATCTGTGATCTATATTTCTCTCATCATTTTCTTGACCAACATCTTCTTTACACATAAATTATAACAACACATCTGGCCTCCTTTCTTATGTGCCTCCCAGCTGCCTAATTCAAATCATACAAATATACTACCAAAACAATTTTCTAAAAAAAATCACTTCCCACATCTGTCCAAAACTCTACAATAGTTTTCCAATACTTAACACATACAAACTCCTTTTAAGACCAACCTTTCTTATCTTACCCTTTCCTAAAATATGCCTCCTTTTTGGTTTGGGCAGCCTCTGAACCATGCATGCTTAATCCTGATTTAAGATTTTATGCTCTCATCTAAGTATTATTAAGATCTAGATTGAATTTCCATATTTCCATTATTTTTCATAAAATTACAATTTTTTCCATAAATTTTCCCCTACCTTCATGAAACTAAAGATCTCCTTTTATTTTATATTGTTTTGTTACATAAACTTATAATACAATGTCTTAATCTGTGATTGAGAACTAAAAAAGACCTCAGAAATCATCTACCAACTTCATCATTTTACAAATTTGATAACTAAGGCCCAGAGAGATTTGACAACTTACTCAAAATCTTATATATAATAATAAGTAGAGACAGAACTTGGGCACAGGTCCTCCAACTCCAGGACTGAGTATGTGAGCTATCTTAATCTTCTGGTATTTCTCTCTAGACTAGACTATAAAAGTCAGGTGGCAATATACTTACATCTCTACCCAATTTTATACACTCCCCTAAAACACAATGTTGGGTCCAGAGTAGGAACACCATACAAAATCAAAGTGCTAGTTTTTTCTTCAAAATGGGAATGAACAACCATCACTGTCTGAATGCATGCATTAAATTAAACTTGCTGATGTGATTTCTTGCAAGCTTTCAACAAATATTTACATAGGAAACATTTATATTATATCATTTAAATTTTAATTTGCAGGTAACTGACACACATGCACAAAAAGGAGACCTACTAATGCATTATTCTAGGCGGTGATTCTCAAATAAATCCTATTCCAAAGAATAAATTTGGATCATAATCAAAATTAGGCTCAGTTAGGAAAAAATTGGTTTATCTTATTGTCTGCTTGCTTTAGCGTAACAATTATGGTTTCAGAAAACACAAATTACCAAAAGTAAAACTATCAGTAAAGAATAAATTTCCAATTTAGAATAGAAGTATTTAAAGTGAAATATAAAATTTTAGATAAAAATATTTAATTGCTTTCATTTGTAAGGGGGTAGGGAAACCAGGATGTAGAGAATTTATTCCATAGCAGAATGGCTAACCAAATTATTTATCTCCATGTACTAGGAATTAAATAGTAAAACAACTAATCACAAATACTAATTTGCAAGTCTACTGCCACCATCAAAATAAATATAGTTGAAAAGCCATATTATATGTTAAGAGGTAAGTCACACTGTTAAACACATTGATTTTAATTGTATTTTGCCAATGAAAATAAGCTATTGGAAAAGTGAAAATGTGTTTTTGGATTATTTATGCAAGAGAGATATTTGTGGTTTTATTTACCAAATATATTACTAAATAACACAAGTTTTATTAAGATAGAAGACTTAGAATGCAACATAAAATGCCAGAAATTCAGGAATGCAATCTGTTAGGAGTGCTGTATTGTTATTAATAAGAAAACATGTATTGTTTCACTACACAATCTGTTACTATTCAAAAATTCACTAGAGGCACCATTTCATACATTCTTGTATAATTTTTAAGAGGTAACATTACTTTCATCTATTACACAGGTGATTTTAGGAGTATCAAAACTTGAAATAAAATAAAACTCATGTAAAAAAGTGTTCTTTGGCAAAAAAAAAAAAAGTTTACTAATTCAGTCAACGACTGCTTTCCGTATTTTCTGTGGACCTAACATTAAAGTCCATACTCTACATTCTCTTTTATCATTATTCTTGTTTACGGTTTTAAAAAAGGCACAAGCAACTCAATATTTCATTTCTTTTGCTTCTTGCTTCTGAAAATATAAACTAGTTTCTCTTTAAACTTACAGATTTTCTCCCCCCCATATTTAAGTTTAACTTATAGGCATCCTTTAAATAAAAATACATTATATAAAGAATTTGCTAACCATTTCAATTATATAATTATCCCCAAATATAACTCCATCAAAGAAATTACCCAGAAAACAAGAAAGGTCTAATAACTATTTTTTTCTTGGACTACCTTTACCAAAAAAATAAACAATACCCCTCAAAAAAACATTGAAGGGGAAAAAAAAGACACACTGATTTCTCCACTGTACTTTCCTGCAATTAATTCAAATAGGCAAAAACTATTCAAAGCATGTGAGAAAAGAGTAAAATCATGGAAAAGGAAATAAGACCAAGATTTTTTTCTTAAATTAATCTCTTCTGCAGAGACAGACTCTTGAATTTTTATACATTGCTAGGTTAGTTAGCTGTGTACATCACTTGTATTCAAAAATTAATTTAACAAAAATGTTTATTTCACACAACTATTCATGTTTACAATCAGGTCTCTATATACAGCAAACATACATAATGTCATAAGAAACAATACTGAAATGCTTTTGAAAGTTAACACGAGTATCATCAGTCTGAAGTTGAGCTCTGAAACTTTGTAAAGTTTACCAAATTATTTAAATTGGTAAAGGATACACCGAGTATAGCAAATACTCAAAGGTCTGAATATTACAAAAACTGCTGAATTTATAGAAGGCGCAAAATAGCCCATATGAAAAAGTGAGTTCACAATTAGTAATTTTTTCTAAGACAACAAGCTATCTTTCAAAGATAACATAGTAAATTTTAATCTTTGAACATCTGAAACATAGTTTTAGAAATACATTACACATTAGTTTAGAGTTACTCAAGCTGAGAATTATGTACAATATCTGGTTTGTGATTGTTCTAAATATGAAACTTTGGTCAAACAAGAAGCCAAAAACGAATCTTAACATATAATAAGAGAGCAGATTTTTTTGTGTGGTCAAAACATCAACACTAACAGTAAACATGGAGTCAAAAATTTTTCCTTCAAAAGATTTACTTCAATCACAGTGTACTGTCTTTTTAAAAATACAGATACTGTATTTATTGTAAAGATCTAAATACTGTAGGTCATTTTAGGTGCTTTTGTCACTTAAAGTACATATTTGCAAAATCAGTTAACTTTCATATTGTTCCAAATTCATATTTTCTAGTAATTTGGATAACATTACGTTATGCTTATTAGTCAGTACTTAATTTTCTAAGATAATCTTTCAATGACAGACTTAATAAACTATATGTTTATCTTTAGCCTGATATCATATGTGCAATATTTTATTGGGAGGGAAATACTCATTTACAATTTTCACAAAAAGTTAAGGTAAAAGTCACAGTAACTATTTCATACATATTCACAATCTTATCTTTAGGTTTTAACCATTATAAAATCTTTTCAAATGAACTTGTTCTATAAAACCTTAACTTTTTGTTCAGAATTTGCATTAAGCCTTATTCAAAGAAAACAACCTCAGTAAATACCTCTACTTTGCTTTCGATCACAAGACTTGCCATTGGCTTTAATAATTCCATTTTCCCTTTAGTGTCACAGTAAAGAGAAACAAAACAAAAGTGAAAACAAAAACAAGCACGGAAAATCCCAGATACTACCTTATCAGTAAATAAATCACAAAGTGAGTTCTTTGGACTGCATAATATGTAAGCCATTGTGTGCTAATTCCAGGTCTTCACTGTAGAAACATTTAAATTTTAATTATTTCATGAAGATAAACAATTTTTGAAGATTTGGATGACATTACCTTCTCAAATACACATACTTCAGAAAAGGAAAAATACTTTTTACATTTGTTATGACTTTAAATTAAAACTCAACAATTTTCAAACACTGATCTATGAGCATAGAGAGAAGAAAAGTTTTAGGAAAATATTCTAGCAAACTGGATTAAGTATTAAAGTATCTACTAATCCTACAATTTACTGACTGCAGACAATCCAAATACTGAAACTTTAGGATCACTGAGATCTGATTATTTTTCTTTCACCTCTGACTAAAGTCAACCTTAAATGACTAGAAAAAATAAGTCTACAAAATACTGCAAAATATATAAAATCTTTAACTCAGAATGTATTTTTTTCTTATTTGCATTTTATAACCAGATCTGGTCTATACCTCATTCCATTTGCACTAGAACTGACAGTCTATCATTACTCCTCTACAAGAAGACATTTTGGAAGTAGCTAAGAAGCAAGAGACAGATTTAGCACTTATTATACCATAACTAATGTTAATATCACCATGGCATCATTTTTTTCCTCTCTACAAATTAAAGCATATGTGAATTTATTTATGAATTTCCATTCTATTTAACTTTTACATGCTTCTTAAAAAAACCAAACTATGAAGAACAATGGTATCACACAAAATCCTATTCATTTAATTAACTAAACCCGTTCACACTTAGGCAACTAAGTTTCAGTGCAAAGCATCTTTAAAAGTATACCTGACTGTAAGTCACAATGGCAAGGCTCACTTAAAATGAGTTAAATGAGTTTCTGTCAACCTTAGAAAATAATTTTTAAAAAGGGAAAATGGTTCATCAGGTTGCATGTTTTTGAATATATAAAAAACAATTCTTGAACAAATCTAAGAGTCAATTTTGATGTAATATCATTTGATGGTGAAAACCTTTGAGATCAAGAGGTATATGTTTAACAAAGTTGAGAATATAGTCTTAAGTAAACATTTAATACACAATGCCAAAGTAGTTGCTTTTTTTTAATTTTTGTACCAAAACAAATTATACATTTAACTTTAAGTTAACATTTTTCTTCTTACCTGTGCCACAGACCAATAAAGTACTCTGCATTAAAATTCAAATCTTGAGACAGTAGTACAGCATTAAAAAAAAAATATAAAGCAGCTCAGATACATTTAACCTAGATTTTACATTTCCATTTGTCAAGTTAGAATATAAAAAGTAAGCTTGAAAATCAACTTCAAAAAGCTTATTCTTCCTTCAAGAAAAAGTATGAACAATCTGAAAATGATCAACTAAAATGAATGAAACATTGTACAGAGTCACTTTCATTTAGTGGTTGCTAAACATACCACTCCCTCCTGGAAATTACTGAACCATCTACATGTGAAACTAAGTCATCTTCGTTGTCATCATAACTTTCATCACCAACGAACTTCATTCCCATTTTTATATCTTCATAATAATCCATTGGTCTTTCAAACCTGTTCAGATTGTCTATATTGTTCCATTGAGATTTATCAGGTTCCTCTAAATAGTCTTTAGATATTAGATTGTTAACTGGATGTTTATTTTCCTTTTTTACACTGTCAGGGTAAGAATCAAGCTCATCTTGATGAAGAACATCAATCTGCGATTCTTTTTGCATATCTGATGGTGGAATGTAGTTCTTAGCAAAGTAGTCACCACGGAACGTCCGTCTTCTCCTATAGAAGAATATTCCAACCAAAACACTTACAAGTATCAGGAAGAGAGCCCCACCCACTGCACCACCGATGATGGTGCCAATTGTGCCATCCTTAATTGTTGCCAAAGTTGATAATGGAAAAGGCAATTTTTTAGGTGGTGCATCTACATCTTCAAATTCAACTGTTGAGAAACGCCACTGAACTGTAGGTGGTAGGGTGGTAGTAGTAGGAGGATCTAATGGAAACAGCAAAGATAGACAAGACACAGAAAGGCAAAGAATGTCAATGCAAGCTATAATAGCAGCAAGTTGAAAAGAAGGCACAGTTGATGGATATATACATAGTAAAAAATAGTTTTTCATTCTTAATTTGATTAAGACCAAGGTGCCATGTTACTTCATTTGACCAATACACCTAAAAATTACAGCAACACTGATATCTGGTCATTAATCATTAAAGAAATTACATATGGTATAACCCCTTAAACTACTATATTAAAGATTAAGTTGTTGTTAAGTACTGCACACCAGGAAGGGGAAACTACTTGCTTAGTTATGTAAATTATGTTCCTGGGAAAAGCTCCTATAAAATTATGACTTAAGAAATATTACCATCAAGATAATTTAACTTCTCAGCCAGTGGCAGAGGGGAATAAAATTAAAGAACCACCAAAATTTTTTGGCTTTGTTTTACAAAAACTAAAAAAGAGAAATATTTAAGTTTATTTAAATTTAATATGAGGAGAATATCTTTAAAGAATGAAAAACTATGCATTCTTGGTAAGTGGGTAGAGTAAGCTAATCGTTTTAATTATTCTCTCAAAAATATTTTTCCTAAGTTAATAGACTGTTCAAATTCTGGAAGCCAAAGAAGTATTAAATATAGATCATTAGTAATTTTGAAAATAAAGAACATCACATTCTCACTTGTTTAGATGAAGAGACCACACTATGAGGGAAAAAGACATCTAAGTATTTTAGGCAACTAAAAAAATTCCAATACTATCTTTAAGAAAGAGATTCTTTCATAATGTGGGAATTGACATGAATAGTAATGGATAATATTTTAGAGAGAACATTCTAATAATGTTAAAACATTAGATGCAAATGATCCTGCATGTTGCTACTGTATTACCATGTAAATGTCCATTAACATTAAGTACTAAATGAGTGGTGAAAAATAAATATTAGTTAATTATCAATTAAAGTGGTATTTAAGGACACTTTCCAAAAAACTATGTTGTTTTAGAAGAAACTACATGTTACAAAGGTTTAAATTCCCTATATTATAAGACTAGATGACCCAAATGATATAACTTTGCAGTTTAGATTAGCATTTGTAATGAGTTGGTATTGAAAAAGGTTTTTTAAATGTTAGAACACACTAAATCTACATTTGGAAATTATTCTAGTAGCTATAGAAAAATACTTACTGAGGCCAGCTTCATCATGGAATGCCGTATGTACAGAATATGATGAGAATTTAGCAGGTACACAGCATATATACTGTTGAACATATAATACTAACTAGCTTCCTATAAGTTTAAATATATATAGGACTGTAATTCTGTCAAGCATATCAAAGAGGTGAATATTAGTTCTTACAGTGTTAATAAATGATACAGGGCTTTTAAAACTGTGGGAAGATACAGTACATAGGAGAATGTGAAGTAGTCTTGACATCTAATCTCAAGTTCAGCTTGAAGAGAAAAATTATAGGAGTTATAATATAAAACGTTTATTCATAAAATGTAACTTAAGAGAATTAGCACTTTATAAAATGAGGCAGAGGATGAAATGATTTTTCCTAAAGCATTTAGGGAGAGGGGATTTTAGTTTCAAGTGGCAAAATGTATCTTTGGAAAAAATATGTATGTGTAGTTCATTTTTAAAATATGATTTAGAACTGTTATTAAAATAAAAAACCATGAGTCAATTATACCCAGACTTTCTGAAATTAAATATTTTTGTTTCACCTTTCAACTTATATATTCTCACAATCTTCCTTAAAGATTTTAGTTTCTCCCAGAGAAAGATTAAAGTTTTTAACGCTCATATTTGGCTTTAATATTAATTAAATATTTATTTCTTCCTAATCAAAATTATTTAAAGAAAATTGATTTTTTAAAATAATAAGGAAATTTTTAGAAACTAGTTATAAATCTTAAATCAGTTCTTTTTCTCAGTTTCATACAAATATTCTCTCTCTATATGCATGCATATATATACATACATGTCACATGTACACACACACACACACACACCACATATGTGTGTAATCAACTAGTCTCAAAAAGAACACAAAAATTAGTTGCATCTTCCATATGGATGAACTGAATATGAACAAACTTTTTCAATACAAATACATATGCATACTTCGCTTTTCCCAAACAGTATGTTGTTTTCTAAGGCTTATTGTTTTTCTTTTTTTTTAAAATGAGAAAATGACTAATCAAGATCAATTCTAAATGAATCTGAACACATTCCTATATAAGTCTGATTGCTTTAATGTCAAGTCAGAGTTACAACCATTCAGACATCTGAAACAAACACATACTCAACGACGTAAAATACCTTTGAGAGAGAAAAAACAAGGGAAAAGAAGAGTCGTGGACAAGCTACAAAAAATAAATTCACTGCTAAATGGGTAGCTATAACTTTTAGAAAAAGAGAGTCAATTCAATTAAATAGTTTAATAATTCAATTCCACTATATTTCTGCAACATAGATGTTACAGTAATAGGAAATAATAAACTGGGTAATGTAATGGTCAATGTAATGAAAAACATGCTGTTATCTCTCTTTACAGTACTACATAATAAATGAAGAAAGAGAGAGCAAGATTCACTGGAGTGATTCATCTAATCATAATGCTGCCAATGAGCTGGATGGATATGGTTAAAAAAAATTACAGATGAAACACATAGATTAATGACTAAAATCTCAGGACAACAAACAACTGAGTAGCCTGGAAACACAGAGGTCACAATAAAACTTTTTGTCCACATGCAAAAAAATGCAATGGCCTAGCTTCATTTATGGGGGGAAAGATTTGGTTAATTTGGAATCAAAGTTCAGCATAACAATCTGTAAGAAAGTGACTTAGGAATTCTAAAAAGGCAAGGAAATTGCACAAGGTCTAATTCCATTCCAATTTCATATGATGTTTTAGTTGCCATTAACAATTAAAGTAAACATTTGTGCCAAATGGTAACATTCTCGCTCCTCTCAATCTTTTCATAAGAAGAAGGAAAAAGAAAAGATTTTGGAAAGAAGCAGAAGACAAAATAGAAATACTATTAAGCAAGCATAGAGGATCTACAAATCTTAAGAGTTAGATGGGAAATGGAGAGGTCAAATAAAACCACTTCCCACAGAATTCTGGGAATTCACATTCTTTTAGAGGAATACCCCTAAAAGATATTCATCCAACCAATCTAAAGCTATCTACTATTGAAGAGCTAACTAACTTACATCAGGCAGGGAATCCATTTTGAAAAGTTATTTAGTGTAAAATCCTTTACTGTATGGGGGGTGGGGGTGGGAATCTGCTTGTAACTTTTATCTATTGGTTTTATCTTGTGTTCAGAAGTCACATAACAGAACTCTACTTTCCTTTGCTGCTAAAAAGTCCCCCTAACACAATCCCTAATTTCTCTAAAAGGTCTTCATATGGCACTTTTTTAGACCTCTCACCATCTTGGTCAATCTCCTCTAGACAGGAATCAATCTGTCATGGTCCCATCCCACATAATTAATAATCAAGAGTAGTAGGACAATTCCTTCCCTTCTGGATAGTATCCTTTAAATAACAAAAACCTCAGATTAAAAGGAAACACAGTATGATGGAGGGAACAGGCCTAGCCTTGGAATCAGGAAGAGCTGGGTTCAAGTCTTGACTGACATACCAGCAGTATAAATCAAGGACAAGTTGTTGGAACTTGCTATTGGAACCAGTGGTTCCAGAAAACTCTCTGAGGCCATGAAATACCATGGAGCTGTTGATTTGCATTGGTGAAGAAAGATTTTGACAATAAAGGTTTCTTACAATCTTGAAATTACAATTTATAATTATAATATATTTGGTCCTCCAACCTGACTCCCTAACCCCAGCCCAAAAAGGAAAATGTATTCATAAATAGGCCTTCATTATCTCACACCTCTTCTATTTCAACAGCCTACTGGCTGATCTTCCCCCTCTTAAGTTTCTTCCTTCACTGGTCTATCCTCCACTCAGCGAAATGATCTTTTGTAAAGTGCAAGTCTAACCACATCACTCCTACTCCAAAGGCTCCCTACTTCCTCTAGCATCAAATATAAAACCCCATCTCTAAATTCCCAAGTCCTTCACAACTGAGCCCCTACTACATTTCCAGTCATGTTATACTTTATTCCTCTTTGCATAATCTATGACCCAGTAACATTGGCTTTCTTGTTGTTCTTTGAACACCACAGTACATTTTCCAACTCTCTGAATTTCCACTGACTGTCCAGTGGAATATTCCAAGAGAACATTCTGGAATACTCTCCTTTCTCTTCTTTGCCTTCAAAACACAGCTGAATTCCTACTGACTGCAAGGCACTTATTTTGGGTCTTTCCCAATTTCCCCACTGTTAGTTGCTTTCCCTATGTCATTTACCTGTATGTATGTTGTATGTACGTGGTTATTTGCATGTTGTCTTTCCCATTAGAATGTAAGCTCCTGGAGGGCAGGGATTGTATTTTGACTTTTCTGTGCACCCCAGCACTCAGGACAGTGCTCGGCACATAGCAACTGTTTAATAAATGTTTGTTGCTATTACTATCTGATCAGTATCAGATGATACTGATATTTTTAAAACATTACGAAATTGACAAAAGTGATCATTTTGTGCTTCACAGAATCTTTAACATAGTATTCGTTTTTAGTAATATGCAAAAGAAGCAGTTCTGAAGGGATTGAGGGAAACTTTTCATGGCCAGTCTTTTTTTTTTCCCCTGATTCACAACTACTGTCGGATGGACAGAATGGTAAAATCATAAGGGAACCTGCAAATCTTTTAATCAATACAAAGTCCCAACACTGAAGCCCACAGAGTTACAGATTTAGAAATGAAATGGATCTTTAAAGTCATGTGGTCAAATCTTACATTTTACAGATTACTGGTTGGTCTCAATTACACTGGAAGACTTCTGGGACTGGTAAATCCCTAAAATTGCTTTAGATGACAAAAAATATCCTATATTTTTCCAACTGGCCTTCTAGGGAAATGCTCATTGCCAGGGGGACACGGCAGGCAAGCAGGTAGTTCTCTAGTTCTGAAGGATAATAACCTTAGGAGAAATCAATGTCTAAAAACTATATATTTTTCATCTTTACATATTGGAAATTAAATTTAGATCATATTCTACCACAAATGAAAATTTCTATGAAATGGAGCATTACAAGTGGTATTTAATAAAAAAAAATCTATTAATATGAAGCAATTTGAATACTTCCTTAGAGTTCTTTGTAATGAGATGGGGACTACATTCTAGTTCATTAGCATTATAATGAATAAATGAATACCTTTTTTAAAAAGTTTGATCGAGACTTGTGATTCTATCAATTTATGGTTCTCCAGGTGTATAAATTCCCTCTACTGATGCAGACAGGCATGCATCTCCTTTGTAACTTATGGTACTGGTGTATTACCTAGGGCACTAAGATTTTAAGTGATTTGCCCACGGTCACTGGGAGGCAACATGTCAACCTAAACCTTTTTGACCCCAAGGCCAGCTCTCTAGCCTTACTTAATAAACCCATTTTGGAAAAAAAAAAAAGAAGTTCAAAAAATGCATTGGGATAGATTTCTACCCAAAGTAGAACATTACTTTTTAATAACTTAATAAATGCTCTATTTCACATCCATTTTAAATCAAGCTTTTAAGATATCAAAATTATCAAATTCAATCTTCAATTATTCTTGCTGGCATATCTATGTGTGAAATTAATTCTGTTGTGTGTGTATATGAACATTTTATATTCATTTATAGTCATGTCTTCTACTAAAGTCCTTCTACAATGATTCATAGTGGCACAGATGGAATGCAGGCCAAAACAGGTGAGTGTAAACTCTAGCAAGAACAATTACACTAGAAAAGTTTCAAGAAATTGTCCACCATGCGGTTAATATCAAACCTAAAAATCTATCACATCAGTATAATACAAACTACATTGTATCACATAAAAATTATAATTTATTCTTTCCACACATAAAGGCATACGGTCAAACCATATCATTATATTTTTCTTAATTCATAGATAAATACCTAGTCAATGCTTGACACTACTTACAGATACTACCACAAAGTAAGTTTTTTAGATTACTTATAATTATATAGAGGGTCCCAAAGTGGTGCAACTTAAGATAAATTTTAAAAGGCATAACCAAGCATAAATTCCCAATTCTCTCATAACAAAACCTATTTAACTGCAATTTTCATGGAAACTGAGAAAAGAAAAATAAAATCTTTAAAATTTTACATAAAAATATATCCTGATTTGACAGCAAAGTCTCAATTTGGAAGAGTCTTGATCTATATAAGTCACTATTATTCCCAATAAAAATAAACAACATATCAAAAAAGTAGGTCATTTGTTTACTTAAGGCAAATGAAGAATTTTTATGCCCTAATTAATATATTATCAGTCTTGAAAACTGAAAACTCAAAGCAAATAAAGAGGAAAGAAAACTTTGTTTTAGATTAGTTGGTAGAGGAACAAACCATTTTAAATAAGCTTATCCTATTAAATCCTTTAGTTTTCTCAATTAACCAAAGAAACCCAAAAGTAACACCCAAAAGGATCTTTATTTAGCTCTAATTAATATCATTAGGGCATATGATACAATACTTTAAAGCAGTTACATGGAGGGAAATGGAAACTCACCTAATATGTAGATGATCTTTTGGGCACTTCGTTGACCAAGGGAATTTGTAACCTTACAGATATAAACACCAGAGTAATTGTAAGTCAGTGGATTGATAAAATACAGAGTATTCTCTGAAGTCTCTAAACCATCAGGCCACTGTCCATCCAACCTGAAAGATGTTCAAAGAAGTTAAAGACATTCCTAGTATACACTAAATACTCATTTATTTAAGATCTAAAATACTGTTATTATTTGAAAAGAGGCAGAAGGTATGTTTAGAAAGCTAGCCTTAATATAAAGAGTACCTGGGTTCAAGTTTCTACCCTGATGCATACCGGTGGTATAACCCTAGGCAACTCATTTTACCTTGTAACTCAAGAAAGTGTATCTGTAGAGAAAGTTTTTTTTTTCCTGAAGTTCCCTGTACCAATGAAATCAGATCCAAAACATTTTAAAGTAACATTAGCAAAAGAAATTTTATTACTTAAATATTTTTTATTTTACAAATAATAACCTCTCAATTCCAGTTACTTCCCTCTGTTAATTATGTCTTATTTATCCTATATAAAGCTTGACTTTATATATTTTCTGCATGTTGTCTCGCCCATTAAATTGTATGTTCCTTAAGTCTTTAGTCATTTTTTGTATCCCTAGCACTCAGCAGAGTACCTGGCACATGGTAATTTCAACTATGTATACTAAACAAATAGCAGTTTTATAATTCAGTAGTCATAGTACTTTAGTTAATAAAGACTATTAACATTTTTTCTTGAAATGTAAGTACAGTAAAAAGTTAAGTCAAAATATTAGAAATGCAGAGAAAAAAATTTTTGAAGAACTTTAAATGATATTTCAACTTTTTTTCTTTACTTTGCACTTAGTAGTTATTTAATAGTTGCTGAATTGAGGTAAACCACATATATTTTAATGTCAATAAAAGCAGAAAATGTCTTGGATGTAGGAGCATTCAAATGACATCAACTCAACAAACAGCACATTCTATAATGTGGAAGGCCCTGTGTTAAGAATAGAAAATAGAAAAAAAAACAAAAACAAAAAAGTTTTGGCTTTCAAATAGTTTGCATTGCTCCTACAGGACCACAGTGAGTACCCTAGATACAGAAATACAAGATAATCTCAGTGTGAAGAGAACAGTAACATTTTGTGGGTTGATTTTAATCAGGGAAGGCTTTAAAGAGGAGGATGCTGTGAAATAGAGAATGAGGAAGGAAGGGACACAGGGAAGGAATACATTAAAGCCAGAGAATAAAGAAGGCAAGACACAGAATGCTGACAGCACAGGGGGGTAAAGTAAAGCTAAAGAGGAAGCTCATAACCAGATTATGATGGCCTAAAATGTGCTTAAAAGTTTGCATTTTTTCTTTATTGATATTAGGAGCTGCAGAAGGCATTTCAGCAAAGAAAGAACACAGTAAGACATGTGCCTAAGAAGGATTAATATCAACAGCTACAAGACCAATAATGAAGCTTTACAGATGAGTCAAGGCAGCTACTTCAGGTGAGAAGTGATGAAAGCCTGCACTATCCTTCCAACTGTCCCTGTGCCTCATTCCCTCTTAAATCTAGAATCTTTCCTTACCATATAGTGATTCCACCTAGGCTATCGTATCTGCTCTAGTCTCATTTAATCCCTTCAAAATCTTGATTCTATAGTTGTCCAGTCCAACTTTACAGTGTTCTCTATCTTTAAGTTCCTAGAGAGGCTGGAAGATAAGAGCAGATTGGGTGTTTTGTTCTTGAAGTCAAAAACTGGATTCAAATCTAGCCTCTTACTGGGCACTTTACTAGTTGTGGGACCCTGGGCAAGTCACTCTCCCTCTATGTGCTTCAGTCCTCTTGTCTATAAATACACCTGATATCCTTTTATTTTTCCAAAAGTGTGATTTTATTAACCTGCTACAATTCTGCCCTTCCTACTCTACCTATACTTACCCAGTTCCAAACTCCAACAGTAGATTAATCCCACCATTCTGGCTTTTTCCACTCCTATTGTAATACTGCTTAATGCCACTGGAAGAAGTCACAATCAGGCTGCCAGGGTCTATAACAAATCTGTTCTCCTATCTCTAGTGAGTCAGAGGCAAGTCTACCCTGTCACTCTTTTCTGAATGACTTTCTATCACTGACTAATTCCCATCAACATCAGCAGGGTACAATGGAGAGATGGATTTAGTTTCAGAAGCCTAAACTCAAATTCTGGTTCTGTGGCTGAATACTCCTGTGATCATAGGAATCACTTAATCTCTGAGTCTCAGTTCAGCATGTGTTAAACAAGAAAAGAAAACAAGAAGGCACCTTCTAGATGGCACCACCGAATGGAGAACTTCAAGGCACTTCCCAGCACTAAATCTAAGATCCTGTTATCTACTGCAAATCTTCTCCTTAAGCTATCTACTCTACTCTTTTTCCTCTTACATATCAGTTTATTGAAGGGGGAAAAAAGGGTCACTCATTAGGAGCAATCTTTTTCTCTAATTACCATCTCTAACTTATTCAACATCATCCCTCCCTTCTTTTCCCTTTGCCCCAGTCTAGGATAGAGGACATTTCTTGTCGTCCCTTATGGTCCCTTCTTGCAGTTTGCCCCTTGGATCACTTCTTTACATTTCTGTATCAGACTTATATATTCTATATCTTTCCCAAGAATCAAAGGTCCAATTCTAACAGTCTTTCCCCTACACTGATTAATGGAGCTTAGAGATATCAATTACAGAAATGGAAAGTAAAGGACATGAAGTATTGACATCTACACTTTTCAAAATATATTTTACATAAATTTTCCTTTTAAAGTTTAAAATATTTTGCTACCTGCTCCATTTAGACTGTGAAGGTGGTGGATTTGCATCCGCATTACACTTGAGATTAACATTCATTCTTCCGACAAACCAATTCCCATCATACCCTGTGACTGAAACTTCAGGGGCATCTACAAAATATAAACATATTACCAATGAAGAAGACAATGTCATCTGAAATGAGTTATGCAATACAAAAAAATATATATAAAGCATTTCCAAATATGAAAGATTTAACTTTGTCTTATTTTAGACATGTAAGTATAATTAATATTCTAATATTATGAATAACATTGGAGCCCATCTGAAAAATAATTCAAGAACCAAATTGTTACCAAAAGAAAAAGGCAAGATCCAGGAATTCCTAACAGCAATGGATGGCAGTACTAATAGTACTACAATACCTTGCGTGCTTTAAAGTTTACCTCATAATAAACACCTATTAAATGATTGATTCTTGCAGCAAACCTTGTGAAGCACTGCTGGTATTATTATCTGCATTTTACAGTTAAGGAAGCTGAGGTTCAGAAGTATCAAAAACTGATTGAAGGTCACACTATCAGCAAGTCGTCCTATCAGAGACAAGACCAAACCTGTATCTTCCTCACTACTCAGCATTACCTGCTGAGAGCCTTAGGAAGGACATATAAATAGCACACAAAACTTTCCAAAAGATATAACTAAAATACAGAAGAAATCAATTTTCAATGATCTATTGCAAAATCCTTTTGTGAAGAGCTTGCTATTTTCCATTTTTCCAAAGTCTAATAATCAGGATTTAAAGGAAGAAGAGGTGGTATGCATGTGTGTATCTCCTCCTTTCTTTAAATCCTGTATACATGTACATATACATAGACACATATACACACACACACACTCTCACACTCTCTCTCTCCCCGTGTGGAAAACAAGGGAGATAAAATACATAACACCTGAGTAAGGAAGACAAGATTCATGATACTGTGGGTTTTAGGGAACAATGTTAAAGGAGAACTGGCCTAATAAAAGCAATTGTCTTTGGGGAAAAAAAAATCAACATAATCAAGAATTCACTAAGTTTGCCTCACAAAGAAAATTATAGTTTTACATATTAAATGGAAGTGAAATATGATGAAACTGATCACCCACCCTGCAGAAGCAGTGACAATAAAGGCACGTCGTTCAGTCGCAAGTTGGTTAAAAAATAACGATGGTAATTATAATGATGATGCCCCAAGTTTCACAGATGAAAGAAATAAAAGATGTCAAATAAAATTAAGTCAAAGAATTACAATATTTAATTTTTTTTAAAAAAAGCACTCATCTATCATTAAAGTGTTCTTCTTAAGAGTGTCACATATTAAATGCCTGCATTTTTTATGAACTCAGACACCTTCCCCCAAACTATGTTTACCTTAAAAAAAAAAAACAACAAACTTGTTTAGGGCAGGAGCAAGGGAAAAAAAACACCACCACCACCACCCCAAGTCCCAAAAGTACATAATCTACAATCAGGGAATTCAATCATTATGAAGAGTCAATATAGAATACTCTAAGTTTTAGGACTGAGTACAAGAAACTATATGAAGAAAATGTCAAGAGTATGTTTATTACAGATACTACCAAAAAAATCCTTTCTATGCTTAGATATAGAAGGAAAAATAGTAGATACAAGAAAAAATTCCATACTAATATTATTTAAGGATGGGAGCTAAGATGTATGAGTTTAATAAAAAGTTAAGAGGTCTTGAAGGCTATGCAGAAAAGAAATAAGATTCAGTTATCTGTATTCTCCATGCTTCTCTCCTAAAAACATTTTCAGAATTGAAATTATTGGAGAGCTGAAGAAGCAGTCACAAAATCGATATCATACCTGAATACAGTGCCCACGTTTAGCAACAAATTAGGAAGATGGATCTCTGTAGTTACAAATAGACTTCATTTAGCAAGTGACCACTCTTACTAGTCAGTCAATAAATAAGCACCAACTATGTGTCAAGAATTGTGCTAAGTGTTGGAGATTAAAAAAAAAAAAGAGGCAAAAGGCAGCTCCTGCCATCAAGGAGTTTATAATCTAACAGGGAAGACAACAAGCAAATAAGTATGCACAAAGAAGCTAAATACAGGAGAAACAGGAAGTAAAGGGATGGGGCACTAGAATTAAGAAGAGGTGGGAAAGATTTCTGCAGAAGACAGGATTTTAGTTGGGACTTAAAGGAAGCTAGGAGGCAAAAATGAGGAGAGAGAATATTCCAGGCATGGGGGAAAAATGTCCAGAGCTGTGAGATATTTTAATCTGAGGGGAAGGGTATAGGAAAGGAAGGGGTGGTTATGAAGGTTATGAATTTGAACACCAAATAGGATTTTGTATTTGATTCTGAAGTTGTTAGGGAGCGCATAGAGTTTGTTTTGGGAGAGGGGAAGGGGAAATTAGTTGGTCCTAAACCACTTAAGCAGTTGAATGGAGGATGGAATGGAGTAAGGAGACACTTGAGGCACACTGACGCACCAGCAGGCTACTGAAATATTCTGGACATGAGGTAAGGAGGGCCTACACCTATAGTGGTGGCAGTGCAGAGAGAGAAGGGGGAGTATTATAGAGTTGCAAAAGTGAAATCATGAAGCCTCTGCAAAAGATTGGTTGGAGGAAGGAGTAGGGGAGAGATGGTGAGGAATAGAGGAAAACTCCGTTTGTGAGCCTGAGGGACTGGAGGATGGTGGTGACCTCTACAGTCATAGTGAAACGTAGGAAAGGGAAGCGGTCAGGGGGAAAGTTATAAAGATTCTGCTCTGGACATACTGAGTTTAAAATGTCTTCTGGACGTTGAGTTAGAGATATCTTAAAAGTAGCTGAAGATGTGAAACTGGAGGTTAGTGGAGAGATTGGTGAAAGGTAGGTAGATCTGTGTATCATCAATGCAGAGTAAATCTATGGGACCTGAAGAGATCACAAAGTGAAGTAATACTGGAAGGAGAAGAGAAGCAAGTAATCAAGTTGCACATCTGGGTGAAAATATAGAAGCAGATATTAAGGATGAGAGATGTGAAAATAAGGTTGAATCTGATCTGGATGTCATATGAAGAAGGATAGAAGAAAAGGTGGTTCATCCTGATGAATATCTGGTCACTGGATCCAAATGGCTCTGGAGGAAAAAGTGAGGTTGGTGACCTGCACAGCCCTCCCTTATTCAAAACAAAGTCAAGTGCAAGTCATGTCATTATTTCTCTGACGGCATGGTCTTCTTTGGCAATGAAGGACAAACAAATGAACACGAACACGAACACACACACTTACACTTAAAAAAGAACTGTTTTAAATTTTTTTTTTAACTAACTCCTGTCATTCAGGAAAAAAATCAGTTAAAATCTTAAAAATATTAATCAAGATAAAAAAATCATACTCATATATTTAAAGCTGGAAGCTGGAAGAGACCTCTGACTATTTGATCCAGTCCCTTAAGGGACTTAGTCAAGGACACAGACATACAAAGTAGCAGAACCAAAATCTAAACTTAGGTCTAGTGACTCCTAATCCAGACTTCTTTTTACTATTCTGAGGATTTCTTAGATCTAAGATATGTTTCCCAACTTACTTTTATAAATCTAATATGGATTAATTTTGGCAGAACCGAAAAAAGGTAAGATTCTATTTTCTTTAAAAAGCCCACTAAATAAAAATTGCACATGTATTGTTTTGTACTGTTAATGGCAGATGGGAGAGGAAAGAGGAACTTGTGCTATAGGTGTGAGAATTTCCTAAACTGATACATACAATAGCCCATTTATATCTTAAAACATCAGAGCACTGTCTGAAGCTCAGAGAGGTCAGTGACTGGTCCATGGTCCCAAAGCTACTAAGTGAGGGGGCAGGATTTGAACTTGCCCTTGAACTTAATTTTAAGATGTTCAAAAGCTTCACCTTCACTTGTCAGTAAGTAACATTCCCATTCTTAACCAATATCACCAGGTTAAAAGTACTAAAGCTTAATAAATAACTAAGCGTCTGAGAGATCACCACCAAAATACATTTTCATGAAAACCAAGTACAGAGTAAGAAAATGAAAACTTATTAGTACCTTGAAAGTTTGAACAAATAACTGAAATAAGAATTTCAGAACTTGAGCAGAACTGAGGGATCATTTAGTCCCAGACTCTCTTTTGTAGAGAAAAAAATGGCCCAAAGAGATACAGTGCTTCAGAAGTTCGGTCCTAAAGACTGAAGAGTAAAGTCAATGGCAAACCTGCCAACAGGACTCTGTATCCTGACTCCCTATACTGCTATGTTCTTTCCACATCACCATATTGTTCCCCAGCAGGCAAGGACTAATTTATTGTGAAATTCAAACCAAAATTTAAGATCATTGCAAGCAGTTTGGAAAAGATAAAAAAGCATAAAGCCAAGGACACAGTATACCAAAAAATCCCTACATATATTTACACACACCCATGCCCTCAAAACTTACTTCTGTTCATTGTTTAGCCAGATTTTTTGTTGTAATTGATGGCACAGGGAGGGTCCAGATACTCCCATTTAACTCGTTACCTTTACCCAGACATTCACAAAACTTTTTATCATCTAGGTCACAAGCATAACAATTACCAAGCCAACTTTTCCTTTTTTCCAATTAAGTACACCAGAATAACCACCTTCAAAACAATTAAAACCAATTTTCTGGTGCCACACAATTTACAGTAGCTATGCAAGAAATTAGGACAACAAATTATGATAAGTATAAATTGACAGATTTGTTTACAGTGAGGTCTCATTAGAATACTATGCTACAAAGTGGAATTCCATAAAAAGGTGGTTAGATTTTGTACCACATCTCAGGGTTCTCTTAGCACTATAAGGACGCAGTTATAAAATTGAGCACATGAAAGTACTAGAAGATATTGAAGTCAGGTTTCAGAATATTAAACATACAAAGAAAAAGCAGACCCAATTTTCAGACAAATCCATGAAAATCTATGTAACTTTGAGATTAATACACAGTAATAAGCACAAAGTATGCACTCAAATACTTGCTGATGGCTGAATTAATAAAAGACAAGATAGTACTTCATTACGAATGTGAAAATTATCTGACAAATTCTCAAAATTTAATTCAACTTAGCCCTCTTTAAAACTCAATGTTTACCAAGTGCAAAAATAAAGTTCATGGAATAGTTTATGTAAAAAATTGCAATGATAAAGAAAAATTCTAGGAAAATAAAAAAAAATGGTCATCAAAATGTTTTAATTATATGTAGCACGTACTCTTAAAATGTCCTAGAAGAAAAACATGCTCAAGAAAGAACAGTGTAAAAAAAAAAGAGTGATGGTTTATGGTAAATACAAATATCACTTACATTGTATATCCAACATAAAAGAGTATCGAATTTCCTTTTCCAAAGCAGGATGCCTCACAACACAAGTAATACGTCTTCCTCGAGCAAATTTAGTTGGAACAAGCTTATATTGGCTTACGATGGTCACAGTCTCATTTGGAAAAGAAGTTACAGTGGATTCCATTTCACCAAGATCACCTTCCCACTCAATCTGTGCAACTGGTTTTCCAGTGGCTGCTGTACAAATGGCTGCTACTGTTTCATTTCCACCATCAATTAAAGGGTATGGTCCCTTTTTTAAGCTCACAGTAGGTTCAACTGTTAAATTTAAAAAAAAAATGTTAAAATTGAAAATTTAGGTTTATTCAAATAATACCAAGCACTCCTAATATGTATGGCTTACAATCTACCTAATACCACTCTTGGGTTGACAGTCTCTAAGGCAGTGCAGTGCCACTGTCAACTCTGTAGGTGATTTGCTATTTTATCAAGTTAAAGAATGCTGGGAATACATCCCATCAAGTCCTGGTTTCAAATGCATTTACACCAACATTTGCTGGCTGTGACACGGGTGTATCTTAATTCAGGTGTTCATTTCCTAAACATTGGCTACAGGTGAATTTCTATGAATTGAATCTTGTTTTCCCACTAATAATTATTATAAATATATCAATTTGTCAAGGATATGTAATTTCATTAGCTTCAAGATCAACAAAGATCACAATCTCATAACTGAATGCAGGGATCTTCAAAAGGCATTTTGTCCAAAGAGTTCATTAACCTATAGTCAAGTTGGTTCTTGGGTAACCTATGCGGCGCATCATCAGTACTGCAACTGAAGCCTTTCCAGATTAGAGAAGCCTTTAACAAACCCAAAATCAGCTTCAAACTGTGATATCATGTTAGAGTGAGGTTTTATAACAGTGTCATAATTAAATTGGAGCTACCTTCTTATGGGAAAAAATTGGCTTCCATACGTAATAAAAATCACACTTAAGAATGTACCGTCTTTTAAAATAAAAGTGGTTTTATTTTTTAAATACATCAACAGTGACTATAAAGAATATTACTGTTCTCTTTGAGTTAGATCCATAATAGATGTAATATGTATTTTTGGATCCCCTAAATTAAGTGTAGGATTTCTACTTTTAAGTATAGAAGTCTGGTCTTTTAAATTCCCAAATATCATCTCATCTATTTAAATACTCCTGATGAGAGCTATATTGGCTAAAATATCATTGAGTATCTTTTATAAATTCTTTACTAAGTGGGATAAACAAGCTATTAGGCACCAAAGAAAGCATCATTTTCATAACTTAATAAATATGCATTTCCATGCAATAGTTTTCCTCTAAAAGTAGATACACGCTTACAAAGTAACATCAACTGATTACATAGATTAAATAAGAATCAAATTACAAAAACAGTACTATATGTCAACTTAAAAAGGAAAATGTTATTTAATTTTTACATTTTCTCTAAGATGTATTATGATGTTCACTGAGCCATCTGTGAAGTCAACAACACTTACAAGGAGGTACTGGACTCCTGCAGAAAAGTGTTTACTATAAAATCAGAGTCTAAACATACTCATGATAAGTTAGGAAACAGGCACCTTAATGAAGTTTGAAGATATTTAACAAGACTGTCTTAGCCCACTCCCTTAAATATTTTTAACTTCCCTGTATTCTCTGTAACCCCAGGGAGAGAGATCCTGCAGGTGCACATCCTCAAGTTCATTCCATGGAGAATTCCCAGAGTCCTTCTTACTGTCAACCCACCTGCTAAACAGGGTCTGGCACACCTTGTCATTTGCCACTGGATCTATGATCATTTTGGCTAGAGTTGGAGTTAGAGATTGCCTAGAGCAGAATCTATACCCCAATCTATGCCCCAAAACTGCCTCTTCTTTACAATAACAGTGAAGAACTAGTAATAGGAGCACAGATATTTGCCATCTGTCAAGAGCTGTTCACAACACCTAACCTGCTAGGAAACAATGCTAAGATTAAATAAAGCAGAATGACCTAAGCAAATGGCAAGGCTAGAGGTTGACCTATATGGCAGGCATAGCTTGATCCTCACTTTTTTAATCAAAGTATAACTTGTACCCTTCTTCTCCAAATGTCATTTTTTTCCCTTTCTCCCTACACCTAGAAATCTATACTATCAATCATCTCACAATTCTATTTTAAGTCTAAAATTCCTACTTTATAAAAAAGCTTTCTCCAAGCAGATGAAAAAAGGTCCCTTTTTTCAATAACGATTGAAACAATAAAAAATTAAATAAAATGAAAGTTTATAAAAGTTAAAGACTACCATTTCATTTTTTTAATCTAGTACTTTGTACCTAGTATTATAAGATCATAGATTTCTCAATGGAAAGGTTATTAGTTCTATATTTTGAACCTTAACATTTTTTTAAAAGGAACTACTTACTAAGAAGTATCTCACTACTTTAACGATGCTGAACTAAATAAATATTCTATAGTCAGTTCTAACACACTTGATCTCACACCTCACTATGTGTTCCCTTTTCCTTTAGATCAGACAAGGTAATTTAAAACAGTTTCTCTCTCTGTCTCATCCCACTCACCCAGATTACTTTCTTCCTAACTAAAATTTTTGCTTTATACCTTACCAGCTATGTGAAATCTTTACTAGTTAACAAAATCTGGAAACCAGAATCCTTCTGTCGCTTTCACAAAAGGAAAAGCACCTTTTCATCCAACTCATCATTCTTATCCCTAACCTTTGTCTCCCCTTTAACTGTCAAGTACTTTTCTTACAACAGAGGGTGAAGGTACAAATTTTATCTTCACTAACCTTTTCTTTAGAGGAAATGCTTTAAAAATAATAATTTTAAAATTGTAATTATAGACAGACTCCTGGCAAAAAGACAAGCAAAAGTTATAATGTAAGTTCTTTGGTTAAATCTTACCCAAAGACTACATCCAGCCAAATTTACAATTAATGATTAGTTGAGATAGCAACAGAAAGAAACCACAAAAATCAAAATGCTTCAATTAAATGTATGTTTTCTTGGAACACCTCATTTATATATATTTATATAATGGTCAAAATTGTTTCCACCAGTTTATTTTCATTACATTTGAATTGTTTCACTTTTAAATTATGCTCAAAATAACTAGACCATCGGTGGCAACTTTGAAGATAATGTTACTCTAGATGATGAACCCTCCTTTCAATTCTCACTGCTATCAAGTTGAAGGTTCATCACTCTTGCAACAATCTTTCTTCCTCATGATGATGTATTTACCACAGTTTTCATGTCAGCATTTTTTTAAAATGGGAATAAAAGAGGTACACATTGATTGGGAAATGGCTTCAAAAAATCCTCTCACATATGAGTATCATGAAATATTATTATGCAAGAAAAACTAACAAATATGAGGAATGATGAGAAACATACAAAGATCTGTAAGAATGGATAAAATGCAAAATAACATACACAATGGAACAACATAAATTAAGATTACTAAAGTCAAATTCTAAGTTAAATCAAAGAAGGTACTAGGAAAAAGATGAAACAGCTCCTCCTGGGGGGTGGAGACAAACGGAGACTACAGTAATACCTACTCAGATATTTGTAATGGATGTTTTTGCTTACTCGTTCTTTGTCAAAGCCTTCAATCTGCTTGGCATGGTAGAACGCAAAACAAATAAGGTAAAAAAAAAGACATCAATAAGATTTATTTTCAGATCAAAGTAAACTCGCACTACAGTGCCACTTATAGCCTCAGTTTGTTCATCTACAAAAAAAAGACTACACTGAATGACATCTAAGGTTACTCTACATCAAGCATTCTGATTCTATTATTCCTCTGAATTCATAGCATCTTCTCATAATACATGTACTTCTTTCATTGTTTAACTTTTCATATATTTGTTTTGCATCTCAACCAGACTAAGTTCTTTCAAAACTTCTTTTTATTCATTCACTCTATTCAGCACCAAGACACTCATTTTTAAAAATACACCGGAGACCTAAAGATCTATGTTGAAAAAGCTAACTGAAGGATTCAGAAGCTTCCAAATTTATTTTAGTTACACTCACACCAAACATTATAAAGCAGGGGAGTGAAAACCTATAATTGTACAAAATACAGAAAAATATCTGTTATAAAGGCCATCAGTTCAAAGAGAACCAGCTGAGACGCCCAACCTATTCTGCTCTAATAAGTGCTTTTTTGATCTATTAAGTGCAGTTAAAATATTCTCCAGCTATGTGAGAATGTGAATTCCCATTTACCAAAGAAACGATTAGCATTTTTATGCATTATATATTTCTTGCTATGAAATCTTCAACAATTTCATTGTAGTGAAATACTATACTTGTAAAGATTATTTTCTGTGTCCTTTAGTCAATCTATATTACAATCTGGTTTTCCTAATTTTTAAGATTAGAAAATGTTTCTGTGATGACAGAAATGCTAAAACAAAAAAAACCAAAACAAAACAATAAAAAAAAACAAATCAGTTATGTGAGATAAATACTATCACAAATAGTAGATGAGGTGTACTGTTGTTACTTGTATGTGGCAAACACTCCATCCCCCTTTCCTGCCTTTGCTCAGGATGTCTCTTGGGCATGAATGTTCTCTCTCTCTCTTTTAGAATTCTAGGCTCCAAATTAAAGCTTGACTCGATTGCCCCAGGGTTTCCTGGAAGTACACTCCTCCCATCCCAAAATTATTTGTTGATCTGTGCACATGCTGTCCTCACACTCCCACTATCAATAGAATGGAAGTTCCTCAAGCTGTTGCTTTTGTCTTTGGATCCAGAGTGCCTCACACAGAATAGACACAATAAATTTTTGTTGAATTTAATTGAATCCAAGTAGAAAGTCAAATTAAAAGAGCTTCAAACTTACATACCTATTACAAAATGTAAAGAACCTTTAATAGATTCTGTGATTAGTGCTCCTAGAAATCTGAATATCTACAGATTGATGCTTATGTTCATAAAGGTACCTGAGAGAGAAGGATCACAACTATCCTAACAATCAGAGTAATCAAAAAATGAAATGGGGGTTTTCTTCATTTAATTAACAGATTTCCCCTTCACTAAAGGTTTGTCAGGTAGATTGAGATCAGTTAAGGGTTAGACTAGATGATCTGCGGTCCCTGAGCGTTATATCAGTGAGTCAGTCATAACAAGCAATCAACCACGAAGCTAAGGGTACTGGTGAAACATGGCCAGGGCCCATTTGCATGGTGAACTCTCCAAAAGTGAAGAGTCATTACATTACGTTGCCAAAGCTCCTTATCACTACTGGAAGAAGGAAACCCTTTTCCCTTGGCTAGAGTACTGTATAACGTTCTTTTTATTTTTTTCATTTGTTCTTGCTCAAACACTTAACAGGGACATGTTCCCCAAATTGAACTTACCCATATCCCTCCATACAATTTATATAAGTATTTCCAAAACATCCCAAAAGCAAGGAGCAGACTCTAATTCTGCTATTTGCACCAAAGAGGAACCAGAAAAAAAATGTGAAAATGCCTCCTGTGACAGATCTGGAAGGTAATTAAGTGTCTTGGCTACAATTTTGGTTGAGAGTTCACTGACACTGTCCTTGGATGAGTTGAAGTTAACAAGAGCAAGATTGCGGAATGGGAGCTGGGGGTGCACAACACAGGGATGAGTCAAATATTAGTAGTTGTTATTGTTATTTCAACAAGCCATCAATTAAAACTATTTGTCCATCAGAATAGCACAATTACATTAAAAGTCAACTTTTCTATACTAATTCTTTCATTGCTTTAGCCTAAGTGAATATGTGAAATAAGAAATTGAATTTGTTTGTCATTTCAAAAATTTCAAACTCAGTTTTACAAGAGAGAAACACAGAAAAGCTAACAATAAACGTGAAAACTAAATTATGAAAAAGAGTTAGACTATTATTTGAAAACTTAAAAAAAAAAACCATTTTTAGTTTTTAATGCCTCAATGGAATGATTGCTAGTTATGTTATAGTTAATATCATGCCAAATTTCTAATCAGATCTTCAGCAGAACAATTTAATTCTCAAGAAAGCTTTCTTACAATTGTTTACCATCTTATTTCCAGAATTACAACTATATTACCCTAATTAAACCTCTCTAAAGTAATTCATAGATGTTGTAATTAAATACAATATTTCCAAAATTTCAAGGCAAATAAAAATAAAAATTCAAGAAGTTCAAGAAATCTATTCAAATCTAAGAATAAATTTTACTTTAAAACATAAATTCCATATTTCAAATATGCTTCAGATAATATATTAGATGTTTATTATCTTAAAATTCCTGTGTTTCACAAACTGCAAGTCACTAACAGCAGAACCGACTTAAATAATTTTAGTTATTTAAATAAAACATCAGAGGAATATAAGGTATTTAACTGGCTGGTTGTTTTGGTTTTTTTTTTTTTTTATTTTTGCTTCTACTTGGGAAAACTGCTACGAAGAACTGATACGCAAATAACCTTTCAACTGAATGTTCAACATTGAGACCAAGTCAGGGAAATTCGAGTATTTTTTATTGAAAATTTAAGTCATCTTATACCTTTTAAGTCTTCAAAAAATAAATCCAGAGGTTTAACTCTCTTTCTGAATGGTATCTGAAAACAACTGCTTTATTACCTATGAAGATTAAGCCTAGATATTATGGATATTATTGCCTAAATCTTCTGTAGAATAGTAAAGATCCATAATAGGTGTAAAAAAAAAATAGTCTAAAATATCTACAGGTTGTTTCAAGGATACCAGGACTTAACCTAACATGAATTTTTTTTTAAATCAGTTAAAAATGGAAATGCTATGACAATTTGGAAATCTAAGGAGAATACAAATGATTTAACTGTTAAGCTGAAGCAACTCAGGTTCAGAACTATTTGTCCAGGAAAAACATTTTTAAAATAAATACTTAATGTTAAATGTACACACATGATTCACATAAAACTACCAACACAAATGATGAAGACTTTAGAGTTAGGAGGAAATTCAGTATTCAGTACTATTCTAAAGTTTCAACCACTTCATCTCCTTGGAAATATCTTCATCATACATATACATAACATATTTATAAACATTATTCAAATATACCTACCCAGTACAGTTACAGTTGTAGATGACTGTGCATTTCCTAATGGGAATGTAACCGCTTTACATATATATTCTCCTGAATCAGAGAAGTCTATGTTGCGGAGAACAATTGTTGCATCATTAAGTGAATGATTTTTAAATAAGACTCTCCCTTGATAGGCCTCCTGAACAGAGAATCCATATTGAGGATGATGAACTGCAACAGTCTGTGAACTTTTGCCTTGAATCTTCTCCCATGAAACTTGTGTTATAGTTTCGTTTACTTCAATTATACACTTCAATGAAACATTCTTCCCCCATACTGCTGTGACATACGGTTCCACAATAATTGGTCCAGCTAAGGCACCTAAAAAAAGGTATTAGTAAAATTAATTAAAACAGAAGACACCTATGAAATTACAACTAGATTTTCTCCTTCAAAAAATCTAGAGAATTTTCAAATGAAGATTCTGAATCGCCTGTCCTGGAGATGATAGATGAAACACTCCAATCTATCTTCCCACCCCCTTTACTTCTCAGTCACATTTCTCTCCTCCCTTACCCTCTATTATTTGTTACCAAAACATGTTATGGAAAATAAGATACAGGAAAACATTAAAAATTACGCTGAATCAAATCAGTCACCATAATAACGTACTTTTACATCCTATTTTGTCACTTTTCTCGAGATCCCCAATAACTCAAATAGTGCCAAACAATGCTTGCGGAATTAAATATAACAATACTAACACAAAAGTGCAATGAAATACCTTCAACGGTATGAATATCTCAACCTTTAAATAAGCTCAATTTCACCTCTTCTCCCCCAAGGCATGGTTGCAAAGAGTCATGTGTTTATGAACATAAAGCACTGGAGGGGGTCTGACTGAAGAGAAATGATCATATTTGAGTTTTTTGGTTTTTTTACCTTCCCAGCACAGATCTTTGCCCAAAGGTACCAGATAACAATAAATA
The DNA here is from genome assembly GCA_028658325.1 of Potorous gilbertii. Taxonomy (NCBI): domain Eukaryota; kingdom Metazoa; phylum Chordata; class Mammalia; order Diprotodontia; family Potoroidae; genus Potorous; species Potorous gilbertii. The sequence goes on from CM053771.1 coordinate 298,125,077, forward strand.
ATTGCTAAATAAACAAATGATTATTCAATCATCACTAGAAAACTAAGAAAAATTCCTGATAGTGGAATACCAGGGCAGACCTATGTATTAATTAATTAATAATAATAACTTAATTAATTAAGTTAATCTGCCAGGAGTGTTTCAGACCAACTGGATCGACTAGAGAAAGGAAAGGGAGGTCACTGCAATACTCTAGGAGAAAGTTAATGAAGGCTTGCCCTAGGATGGCAGCAGGAGGAATGGGAAGGAGGGATAAAAGTAAGAAATATTACCAAGGTAATATAGATGACAACTGTTTGGATGTGTATCTTGAAGGAAAGAGAAATCAAGATGCTTGTGAGGTCAGAACAGATAAAAGGTAGAATTGGTGATGTGTCTAGTACAGAAACATGGTAAGGAATATGCTTTAAAGAAAAAGAAGCTCAGGTTTGGACATGCTCAATTTGAGGGTTGAGTGGAACATCCCAGGTATCCAGGAGGCAGATGAAAATGTGGGTCAATAGCATAGGGCTGGGAAACAGATTAATTCTGGAGTCATGTGGATATAAGTGATACCTGAAGCCCTGTGAGTGAAAGAAGGAAAGAGCATAAAGAGTGGAAAGAAATGTATATGCCAGCATTAAAGGTAAGTCAATGAAAAGGAGGAGGTAAGGAGAGAAATACTGTTTATTTACAAAAAGTTAGTAGAGCTCTCTGGTCAACATGCTAACTCAGTGGAGGTAGGCTGATAAGCTCCCACATGTCTGCTTCAGCAAAAACCTGAAATTAACATCAGACTGAATAATGACCACAAAATCTAATGAAACAACCAGATCACATGACCAAAGAGATGGTAGACTTACAATACTTTCTCCAGTCCTCACTAATTCTCAAATCTCCACAAACAACAATCACACACTAAAGGAAAAGCAATGACAGCTTTCTCCATAGATTATCGGATAAGAAATGCTGAAAGAAAATTGCAAAAACACTGGCAAGTATGGGCAGATGGAAAATGAAGTGAGCAGAATGAAAAGGATAATTTATAGGACATCTCTGTAAAGAAAAGCAACTTTGAAAGACTTAAGAACTCTGATCAAGGCAACAACCAAGGATATCTCCAAGGGACCTATGGGGAGCTATGATAAAACATGCTATTCACCTCCTAACAAACAGAAAATGGACTCAAGATGCACAGAGATATACTTTTTTGAACATGATCACTGTGAAATCATTTTTATTTGACTACACTAAGAACAGGTTTTTCCTCTTTCAATTTTTTAATTGAGATTCATGGTTATTATTATTGATAACAAAAAAATAAGGTCATTGAAATGTTTTATTTAAATTCATAGAAGAGAATAAATTGAAAGAAGCACAAACAAGCAGAAAAATTAAAAAAGTTACATGTGGAATTTATTATATACTTTTCCAAAAGCAGTAAGTATGAAATGGAGATTCAGAGTTTTTATATATTATACTCTGAATTCTGCTATACAAATGGAACTATTCTCTTTTTTTTGCCGTTTAAATTAATTTTTTTTCCAAAAGTGCCCCCTTCCCTTTAAAGAGTTTGAAGATGTCCTTTTCGATACTGTAAGTAGCTAGTTTCTTACTGCATTATATATGCAGGTAGGCTGATCTTGCAATTTGGGCTAGATGCATAACTCAATTCATCTTCTAGTGTGATGGTCTCCAAACCTTTTTAAAAAACTGGATGCCCCTACTAAAAAAATATACTAAATCTATACACCAATGTCTATATTGACATTTATAAATTTTATGCTAGCACACTATTACGTACTATATAACATTTCTTTGGCTTGATTAAAAAAAAAAGTTACTAGAGACAGGTGGATATGGTGTCATACAAACCAAAGAAGAGAGTATCAAGAAGGAATGATCACTGTCAGCACACCAATGATCCAAAAGATCGGTTATCTCACCAACTGCAGGGGCTTTTTCAGGTTTAGTCATAAAAGGGAAGAGATATAATTAGGACAATAGCTAGCAAGGATGGAGAGATCAAGAAAGGACTTTTTGAGGGTGAGGGGGACAGGTATATTTGCTTGCAAACAGAAGGAAAACGGCTTGTAGATGAGGAGAGATTGAAGATAAGAGAAAATCTGCTAGAGAAGACAGGATGGAATGAGATCACTTGTACATGTAGAGGGATTTGATCTTGGCAAGAAGAGTCATCTTTACACGTGAAACAAAGGTGATGGAGACAGGGAATGAGGAAAAGGGAGCATTTGGTGAATGGCTTCAGTTTTTTCTGTAAAATATGAGGGAAGAGTTCTCAGGTGAGAGCGTGGAGAAAGGAGGAACAGTGGAAGGTTTAATGAGGGATAAAAAGGGTTGGAAAAGCTACTGTGGTTAGAGATACAGTGAATCAATTAGAATGGTGTAAAAGAACTGCTCTATTGCAGTGAGGGCACACTAGAGATTATATAACATAAATCCGTAACATGGATTTTTGCAGTCAGTATGAAGCAGAGGCAAAGGACTGTCAGAATAATCCAAGGCAGGATAAGAACAGAAATAGTTTAAATAAATGTGCACAGAGATAAACGTTTTTGGACACGACTCTTGTATGACTACACTAAAAACAAGGTTTGTTTTGTTGGTTTTCTGTCAATGTTAGTATTATTGATAATGAAAAAAAGGGTGGCCACTGAACATTTTATTTATGTCTCTTTCCTCACTTTGAATTTAACTCTATGATATTCTCTTTTTCTCAGCCTCTTATCCTCTTATATTATTTCTGATCTCATCCCTACCTTCATATATTCTGAAAGTTTGCCCAAAAAGTCAATGTGTAGAAGGAGAATATAGCCAGGGAAAGAGGCTAAGGTTTTAAGGTAAAGGGAAGAGTGGAACAGGAGATTATGAAGGAACTTCAGAGTTAATGAACATGGTGAACATGGAGGTGAACACTTGTTAGCAGCAAATCCAAGATTAAGGGTATGACCATCTCTGGGTATAACTTAGTTGGAGTTGAGGAGGTCACAAGAAATATAATAAACTGAAGAAACACAAAGTAAAAGTATATGATAGAATATATGCATATGTTGAAATCTCCTAGTATTAGGAATTGTTGAAGAAAAGAAAAAATTGTGAGGCTGGTAGTGACCTCAATGAGAAAGGAGTAGAGGGGAGAGAGATTAGAGCACAGACTACCCTGAAATGACTCTCCAGCACTTCCCAATTCTTTTCTCCAAAAACTGCAAGATCTTTGGATGTAAAAACATACTGATTATGTGAAGTATACGTGCTTTTTTGGGCTCTCTCATTCATGATTCACAAGCCAAATCTTCAAATTCACCATCCTCTCCCTTTCTACTTTTGCACCAAAATCACTAAAAATCAAAGATGATGTCAAATTAACTTGGAGAGTTCAAAATAATGTCGTATACCAATAAGAATTTATTTAAAATGGCAAAGTACAGTCCCTGCCCTTAAGGAGCTTACAACAAGGAGCTCTTATAATTTCTCTGCTTCAGCAAAAGAGGTTGGCACATAAGCCACAATTATCTTCTTCGTAGTCTTCCTGCCATCTCGATAAGCACTACATTGAGATGAACCAATATACTATTCCATCTGAAACATCATTTGTTTTCTTTTCACATTTTACAATCAAGACTTTTATTTGCATATGAACTATATCCTTCCACTTCACAGCAACTTCCCTTTGTCCTTTGCTTTTGTAATGAGAATGTCAAGATTGAGACAATTCAGTTTCCCCAATAATGTGTTCTTCCTATCAGACAAGGATTTAACATTAAAGTACCAATAATTTAATGTTAAATATGTGATGCAAGGGCCATGCTTAGCATTTTCTACTCCATTCCCCCACTGCTGACCTGCCATTATCAACGCAGAAGCTTCCACATGGGACTGACACCTATTTTGTATATTTTTCTTTATTGCATGGGATGCATGGTTGAAGAATTAACCACATGATCAACCTACAGGTGATTAAAGCTCTATTTAGCATATCTGATCCTAAGAAAGTAGAAATCAACGTGTTACTAGGACCACAGGAAGTTTTCTAGCTTGCTCCCTTCCATTCTTCCCCGCTCCACCATTAACATAACCTTCAAGAATTCCACACCAAAAGAAGGAATCAGAGTTGTCTGTGAATCAGTGTTAAACACTGCATTAAAGTCAAGGAGTATGACTAAGAGGAGTCCATTGGATCTGACCATTAAAAATAACTGGTGATAACAGTAGAATAAAGACACATTGCAAAAGGATTAACTACCATTGCTAAAAAATGCATGCAAGTTACAGACTTTTGTAGACTCCAGGGGTCTGACAGTGAAGGGGGGATAAAAAAGAAGTACTATAGTAGTTTCAAGGAATATCAAGGTCAAAGGAAGTTTTATTTGTTTTAAGAGCAGGGACTGCATGAATGTAAGTGCTAAAATGAACTGTTTGCAGGAGGGACTCAGCATACAGCTGAGTATCTAGCTGCATAAGGTTTGCCTATAAGAAAGAAAATAAACTACTTCTTCAAAAACTAGAAAGACAAAAAGATGGGTAAAGATTTTTAAAAGTTAAAAGAGAGAAGTCTGGGGTTTTAGTAGAAACTAGTAAAGGCAATTCTTATCAACTTTAACCTATTCACAGGAAAGTGACATGCTGAGAGAGTAATGGGCAAAATATAGAGGTTGGTTTATATAAGATAAGGTTTAGAACAGGCAACAACTAATAAATACAAAACAGTCAATTATTAATTTAAAGCCTATTTAACCATAAAGATCAATCAATTATCTATTAAGCAATAGCATCAAACACTGTCCTTACAATATATACAAATTTCCAGTCAAGTAATGTTCTATTCAGAATTTTATCCCATCTTCATCAAAGCAGCCCCATGTCTGAAAACAAACTCCCCTATGAGGCTCCACATGCCTCTTCTCTGCATGACAAATTATTTGGAGGTTAAAAAAAAAAAAAGAAAAGAAAAAATGGAAATAGATAATAAAGAATTCCTGGAAAGTGGCTTAAAATGGATCCTAATGCCTGAAACAGGCATGAGTGGAAAAGGGCGGTTCCAAAGAAAGAAAACCAAATGGTGACAAAAAGGAAGAAAATCTGTCTATGAGATATTTTTTAAAATGACCTGACTAGCTCTAAGGGATGAGCAAATCTGGGCAAAAACAGTTAAGGAATATTAATTCAAACCAGAAATAAAAAATTAAGGGCTCTGAATTGTCAGCTATGACCTAGAAAAGGGACATAAAGGGGTTCTCCTAGGTGCTATACATATTAATGAGACATAATTTCTTCATTTCCTGGTTCTATAGTGATCTCTTTTCCCACAATTACTTCTAGTTTTATATAAATGATGAATGATGAGCACTTTTAAACAACTAGACCCGAATTTCTGAGAAGGTAATGTTAATGTGCAAAGACTGAAACAATTATATGACAAACCCCTGTCAAAAGTCAGAACTAGGAAAAGTTATTCAGTTTTGCAATATCATGCAGAGGGGTCTAGAAGAAGTGAAAATTTTTTGTGTAACATATGGCCATACACGGCCATTATATTTATAATACATTTTCATATATTAAATGGAAAGCTTGCTTTCCATTTCTGCTTTCCATGGAACATTCCTATTTCTTTTGTGTTGTCACACCATGCTACAGTAAAGTTTCAAAGTGGGATAAATAAGTGGGATAAACTTTTCAAGCATAAGGGGAGGGTAATCAGAATATTACATGTATATGTGACACACACACATAGGCACATATTTATTAAAAACTGATCCTTCGACTGAATATATATACAGAAAGAACCCACACCTCAAAGATTTTATAACAGGATCAAGTGAGAATATATGAAAACACTATATAGGCAATAACACACAACACAAATGTAAAGTGACAAAATTTTAAAACATTCAGGGACCTCAAAGTCCACCTAAAACCAACCATTATCATAAGGAGAATGCAATCTATATCTGGTACAAGTGCTAGTTTTCCTTTGAATATTTATATTGAGAGGTATCTATTACCTAGTAAGGCAACCATTCCACTTGTAGCTAGCCCTAACCCTTAGCATTTCTCCCCCTAACAACAATCTTGACACCCAGAATTAATCACAATATTCAAGCAGTAGTATGACCTAGGCAGAGTCTTTTGCATTTTAAGATTTAAAGTATATTAAAAATGCTGATTAGTTATTAGTTTGCAGTATAAGTGAAAAGACATGTAATGATAAGCACTCAATTTTAAAATAATTTTTCAACCACCCTCCTCTTTCAACATTAGCATTCTAGAAGCAAACCATCTTTTTCCTCAGTATCATAGAAAGTAATAGCAGCAGAGTATTAAACTCACTAGAAAATATCATCTTAGTTGTTAAATATTTAGGAAACTTTAGTGAAAAATACTGTGACATATAGGGCATATTATTAATAATTGTAGTTAGTAATGAAAGATGGTACAATAGCACTTTTTCTAATGTGACTTTAGCTATACTTAAGTACCTCTCAACTATCATCATAATCATTTATCTAATCTTTTCTCATTTATTTTAATTAACAAGCACTTATTTTTTTTTTTCCTTACTCTCAACCTCACCCACATGGAAAAGCCTGGGGAGGGAGAAGAAAAACAAAACCAAACCCCATTAGGTTAACAGGAATAATCAAGCACAACAAATTCCCACGTTGGCCACATCTAAAAATGTCTCATTCTGCATATTTGGTCCATCACCTCCCTGTCAGGAAGTAGGTAGCATTTATCACCTTCACTCTTCTGGAAACACAAATAGTCAAGTCATTGCAGTTATCAGAGTCAGTTCAATCACAGTCAATTAAAAATTGTTCATTTTTAATCTTACATCTCAAGTTAGATATTAGTAAAGAACAGTTATAGCTAATTACTTCTGCCTCCTTTGCTCCTATAGATTGCTGCAAGGAGGAGCAACAAATCACAAAATAGAACTAACTTCCAAAGTCCTATGTTAGTTACCTAGAAACAAACAGATCATTCCATTTTTGCCTACTTAATTCACTCTCCCACTGTCCACAGCACTGTCCCAAATTGAAGCTCTTTTCAAGTCTTCCACCCCTCTCTGCTGAGGACTTGGCCTCATATTAAATAATTGAGGTCATTTATACAGAGCTCCTTCTTCTCCCCTCATTTTCTACTCCTCATTTACTTCTCTTTCATATGAAGAGGGCAGCTAAGCAACACAGTGAATCTGGAATCAGGAAGACGAGTTCAAATCCAGCTTCGGACACTTATTAGCTGTGTGACCATGGGCACACTTAAGTATATAATCATGACAGCCTCAGTTTCCTCATCTGTAAAATGTGCTGGAAAAAGAAATGGCAAACCACTCTAATTCTTTGCCAAAAAAATCCCAAATGGTATCAGGAAGAGGCAGCCACAACTGAAATGACTGAACAGCAGATCAAGAGGCAGCTGTCCCTTCTCATGGACCAAGGTCAACCATGCACCTTTTCCTCCCATTCCTTTCCCTCTCTTCTAACAGAAAACCATCAGTTTCATCTCTATTCAAAACTTCACATCCTACTTATCATCACTAGCTATCATCCCATCTCTCTCCTTCCCTTCTCAGTTAAATGTAAGTTGTCTACATGGAGTGTCTCCGCTTCCCTCTTCTCACTCCACTAACCCCTCTGCAATCTGATTTCTGACCTCATCGCTTACATGAAACTGTTCTCTCCAAAGTTACCAAAGATGTTTTAATTGCCAAAATGAATACCCTTTTTGAATCAATCCCCCCTTATTCTTCCACCTATCACCACAGATTTTGTACATCTTTTCAGCCTGAATATTCCTTCCTTTATAGGTTTTAATGACACTTCTCTCTGTTGAATCTCCTCTTACATGGCTGTGCGAGTTCTTGATCTGTAGCTATCTCACTAATCATGGGTATACCCCAAAGTTCTGCTCTAGTCCCTGTTCTCTTTTCCCTCTATATTATCTGTGCTGATTATCTCCAATTCATCCTGTATGTATCGCCTTTGTACATAATTGTTTTCATGTAATCTCTTCTATTAGACTATGAGCTCCATGAGAACAGGGACTATCGCTTTGCTTTTCTTTATATTTCAAGTGCTGAGCCTCAATGCCTGACACACAGTAGAAGCATAATAAATGCTTGTGGACCATATAATTTGGTGATCTATCAGCTCTCAATTCAATTATCAATTGATATCAAGCTCTCAATTTCAATTATCTCCACAATACAGACCTAGTCTCTTTCCCTGCTAATCATCCCTCACCTTTAGGACACATTGAACTGGATAAAGCCATTTCACATTCAACATGCCTCATACATGTTGTCCTTCTCCCCCAAATCCATCCCTGCTCAAAATATTTTTATTACTAATGAGGACGCTGCCATTATTCCCCAAGTTATCCTAGTTCATAACATCAGTATTGACCTTACTGTCACTCCTTACTCTCTCTCTACCTTAGTACCTTAAGCAGTGCCAATACTAATCTATCTTCATAATAGCTGTTTCATATGTCCCCTTCTCTCCACTCACACAGCCACAGCCTTAGTTCAGGCTTTTTTCACCTCCAGCCTAGATTACTGCAATAATCCCAATGATCTCCTAGTCTAAGTATCAATCTACTGTGATCCATTCTTCACCCTGATGCCAAGGTGATTTTCCTAAAACCAGTCTAAACCATGTCAACACAAACGCACACACACACACACACACACACACACACACATTCTCTCTCCCCGCCCCTCCCTGAGCTCCTGTGGATTCTTATTATCGCAAGAACCAAATAAAAAGTCCTCTTTTTGTTTCAAGTATTCATAATATGGTCCTCTGCTATCTTTCCAGTCTTCTTATACCTTTCTCCCTTTCACGCATTCTACAACGTACCTAGAGCTGCCCTGGTTTACTTGGAACTTTCATCGACTCATCTCCTCATCTATTACAACAGTCTGCTACTTGGTCTCCCTGCCTCAACTCTCTCCTTGCTCCAGGCCCTTCTCTACCAAGCCTTCAAAGTGATCTTTCTAAAGTTGTCTGACTAAATCACCAAGTCCCGACCCCCCCCCCCCATTTAATCAACTCTATCAGCCTCCTATTGCCATCAAAATCAAATAAAAATTAATCGCTTTACTGGAGCAGTTAGTGAAATGGCCAATAGATTATTCATATTTTCTCAATTATCAATAAGAGATGATGACAGTCTTCAATTGATCGAAAAGCATTTACTAAGAACTCATGTTCCAGACATTATAACTGGGAATGCATTAGATACACAATGAAAGGCAAAAATATCCCATATATCCTCACGGAGCTAACATTCTAATGTATCAGGGAGAGAACAATGCATGAGTATCTGGATACATACACAATACATACAGAATGGAAGCTTTGTAAAGTGATTCATTTTTCAGCCTCAGTAAATCTTAAAGACACTAAGTTTTCAAGGACTATAATCTATATCAATGGATACACCATAAACAGAAATATGTAACTGGGAGAAAAAATAAAGTTTCTACAATTTCTTCATTCAAATAATAAATGTTCCTACAACATGCAATAATAATTGAAAAATGTGCTGGGGGATATGTAAAGACAGCTTATAGTCTACCAATGGTAAGTAACACAATAACAAAGAATTAAACACATTGTACAAAATAACTTAAAGATGGAGAGAAGACTAATATGTGGGTGGATTGAAAATGGATTCTAATAAGAGGAGCACCTTAGCTATACTTTAAAGGAAACCAGGTGATTCAATGAAGTGGAGGTGGAAAGGACACTAAAATCATTTAATCCATCATCTAAACTCATTTTAAACAAAAGGAAAGAAATGTCAGAAAGGTTATGTCAGATAGATTATGTTGTTGAGCTGGAATCTGGACTCAGATCCTCCAGAGAGATCTCTCACCTTTAACAGGACCATCTAGTTAGCTACCAGTAAGAAGCAGAGTCTATCAGAAACTCAAACTGAAGCACAGAAGAGAAAGCAATATTTTAACAAAAGTTAATATATGATAAATACCATATGGGTGGGAGAGAAAAGTGCTATAGTTCAGATAAAGAGAGTACTTCCAACAGATATACTTAAGGAAAACTACAGGAAGGTCAAGAAAAGTATTCAAAATTAATGATAATTGGAAATGGGAGAATCAGCAGAGGAGGTAAGGAAAAGGCAAGAATGCAAGAACTGGAGTCAGTCAATCAATAAGCATTTATTAAGATACTAAGGGACAAGAAGTGCAGTGAGTGCTGGGGATACAAACTAAAGTAAAAAAAGCAAGTCCTTCCCCCAGAGGAGAGCTCACAATCTAATTAATGGGAATAAAAAATATGAAGGAACCAGAAATATTCCACCTATCTGTAACTACAGGTTGCTTTTATATAATGAAGTAGTGGGAGATAAAGGTGGCAAAGTAGTTTGGACCTGGATAGCAGGACATCTGTTTCCAGGCCTTTATTATACATTTTCCTTATTATCCAATGGGAAAGCACAGGATGATAGATAGATACCTCAAAGGCCATTCAAATCAAATCTTCTCATTTTTGAGATGAGGACACTAAAGTGACTCATCCAAAGTCATAACAGCTAATAAGCACAGAGTCGAGACAAATTTTTGAGTGCTGTTAAAAAGATAAATGATTAAAAGGCAAAATCAACGTTTCAGGAAGATTAATCTGATGGAAAACCCAATAGATTGGAATAAGAAAAAACTAGATACAAGGATACCAACAAAAAGGTTGCATAATATTGCAGGCCCATTAGGGTGGTAGCAGTAATAAAGGAAAAGATATAAACAAGAAATACTGCAAGATTCTCTCCTTCTTAAATGATGATTCCCACGGCCTAAAACTGGTAAACAGATTCATAGTGAGAGATAATAGGCCCAACTTACAGCTATAAAGATAAACATCTGCATGTAAAAAATCTATTCCTTTCTAAAAATATGTAATATTTTATGGCTTTGATGGCTGTAACTCAACAGGGGCTCAATGAAAACATGAAGATCAAGGGAAGGCCAACTAAAATCATCAAAAGAATTGAAGAAATTCTACATGATCTTAAGAGTGAAAATAGAATTCTTTCATAAAAATGTGTTCAAAGTCTTTGTTTCATTTTCCGGAAAGAAAAACCAATTCTTTTGACACCAATATTCTTCAAGTAATGGTATATAGTTGCAAATAACGAAACACCACGACCTTTGAAGAATGTAAATTATAGATGGCCCAGGGGACACCCAATGTTGAGAACATACCTGTACCTTCTCCTCACTCTACTTGTACATCTTAGAATCCTTAAACCCTTCAAGACTGAGATCAAGTGTCATATATTCCACAAGCTATCCTGGATCCCCTAATAATATCTTCTCCACCACATCAAAACAAGTAAATAAATGAATGAATAAAAAATGTTCTCTTTATTTTGTATATATGTTCTATTTACCAATCTATGCTAATCTAATGCTAGATTATTTTTCCTTAACAGGAGAGAAAGTCCTTGAGGGCAAAGACTATCATATACTTATAGATGGTAGAGACCTCAGACAACCAAGAATAATACAAATAAAAGGTCCTATGCAACCAGAGTAGATTCCATAAGAAAGTCACTAGCAGTCCTTACTTTGACTGCATTGACGAATGGTATTTTGGCTCAAGATAGAGGAAAACCTTTCCAATAATGAAAGCTGTCCAAAATTAGAAGGAAATATTTTATGATGTAATCACCACCATAGTGCCTGCCATATAAAAGACTTAAATGTTTTTTAAAAATGTATTCATTCACTATTCAACATTTTAGATACATAATTCTTCACAATAACACTACCTCATCAAGTGATTTATAAGTATGTTCTCAATACTGTTTAACAACAAAAAGGAGTGCAAAATCAAAGCACTTAACACTGAGCAATATGTTACACATAGTATGTGCTTACCAAATAAATATTTATTGAAGTGAATTAAAGTTTTAGTACCAATTTTTTTTAAACAAAACATTTTTGCTTGAGGTAGCAAGACCTAATTATCCAAGAAAGTTTACTAGCTAGAAAGCATCATTCCCAGAAAGTATCACATAGCTGAGGTCTTACTGTATATTATATAACTTTACTATACACATTGTGTTCCTGTATCAATGACCCAGGCCACTACAAATTCAAAACTCAAGCTATCCAACTTGATAGGGATGGAGAGCTAGGAGAAAAGAGCAGAGATCATCTAACTTTTATCCCTCCTCTTTGTTGCTTTCAGCTTACCTTAGCAAATACAACAGATAAACCTCTTTGTTCCTTTGATCCCCAAGCCTCCCTTCTATATTTTCCTCCTTTCTCTTCACCTCATTTTCTGTATATTAAAGGCACTAGGCTGCAGCTTGTACATTTGCCTTTAATATGTCTCTATACATATTTTCTCCTTAGTCTCTACCTGTTACAGAAAGGAGGTAGTACATGAGTTGAGGCTTTCAAGAAGATAAAGGGCAAGATGAGGAATGAGTACTCTTCTGGTATGGAGATGATGAGTGCAAAAATCCATGGAACCAGGAAGTAACAGCTGAGTTTGGGGTTGAGTTACTAGTCCTGGTCTGACTAAAAAAATATAGTGGGTAAAAAGGAACATGGTAACATAAGCCTGGAAACCTTACTAAAACCAGAGTGTAACTGTCAAGTTTTCCAAACTGATGTACCACAGACAAGGACCAACATAACTGAACATTTTCAAATACGAAACCCACCATAACAATCCATTTTATTCAATAAACATGAAGTTCAAACTACACCCAACAGAAGATAAACCTGGTAAACTCACTTCAAATGACAGCCAATGTGATTACTTAATACAAACTAAGTTCATTCAGATTTGAGTTGGTGCCTATCACATGTAGACAAGAGCCTTCCACTGTCAGTTGGTGTAGGCTGGTAACACAGAAGAGTTGTACCATCAAAGCTTACTGCATTTAAACATTAAATGTCAAATGTCAAAATTTGAAGTTAATCTCTGTGTGGAAGCTAAAAGTACCACAATAGCTACTATATTCTCAATATCATTCATTCTATAAGCAGTCAACAAGCACTTGCTAAGAGCCAAGCACTTTGCTAAGTACTAGTTTCTAAAAACTAGTCCCTGCCCTCAAAAAAGCATACAATTCTAGAGAAGATAGCATGTACGTAACTAAGGACATCGAAGATGCCCACAGAGTAGATGACAGTAATATGAAAGGAATCAGGAGCTGAAGTGACCAGAAAGTCTCCTGCAGAAGGTGAGATTTAAGCTGACCATTAAAGGAAATCAGGAAACCTGGGAGGTAAGGAGGAAGCACATTCTAAGAATTGAGGAATCTATCTCAAACCTGAGGAACTGCACAACAGGCTACTGTAGTTGGCTCGGAGAGCATGTGCAGGGGTAGAGGGGTATAAAAACTAGAAAGGTAAAAGGGGTCACATTATGTAAAGCTTTAAATGGCAAACATAGTTTTTTATATATGACCTGAGAGATGAGATGGAGAACCAACTGAGTTCCATAAGGGTTAGGGGCATAACACAATCAGATTTACACTTTAGAAAAATCACCTTGACAATGGAATGGAGAGTGAACTGAGGTGAGTAGGGAATTAAGACAGGGAGACTAGTCAGAAGACTATTGCAATAGCCCAAGCAAGGAGGATGAGGATTTCAACTAGAGTTGAGGCTATATGAATGAGTACAGAAAAGGAAACATGCAAGATACAAAATGTGAAAGTAGAAGAGACAAGATTTGGCAATGAACTGGACATAGTGGAGTTAAGCATGATGGGTTGAGGCATATGACAGGTTTCAGGGCTGAGTAACTAGGATGACAGCGGTACACTAAAAAGCAGTAACAGGGAAGCTCAGAGGAGGGACGGATTTTTAGGGGAAAGGCAATTATTTTTGTTGAAGACATGCTGAATTTGAATAGGTTCTAGATGTCTAAAAGACACACACATAGGAATCATCTGAATAGAGCTGATTATTAAACCCAGGAGAGCCAATTAGAACATTAAGTTGATAATATTAAAGCAAGAAAGCAGAGACCCAGGATACCACAATATACTAAGCAAATTCTTTATCTCCACAAAAAGATGCAACTTTTAAAAAATTAAAATAACTACAGAATGGCCATCAATAACCATTCTAAATTTAAACAATTAAAATTTAATCATTTTAATTGTTGTCCTTTTTTTATAAATGAAGTGATATCCCTCCATGATGGATAAATGTAGAATGGGTATAAAAAGAAAATTCATTGAAACAGCTGAAACCACTACAAGCAAATAAGGTTTAAGTCATGCACCTACTTAGACACTATGGGCTAAGCACTTTAGATGCAAAGAATGGACAAAAATGCCCATTCTCACAAGGATCTCTGAAGCAAAAAGGGGAGACTACTACATGCAAACAAAATGTGTAAACAAGATGTAGAAAGGATAAAATGGTGATCAGTTCAGAAGGAAGGTGCCAAGGTATATCTAGAAAGACTTCTGGCAAAGATGGGATTCTAGCTGAAACTAGAAGAAAGGCAAAGAAGAGAGGAAGTGACGAATAAAACAGCAGAGAATCTCAGGCATGATACCCAGTGAAAATGCTCGGTCAGGAGATGGGAGTGTCTCATGTGAAGAACAGCCAGGACAGTGTCAATGGACTGTGGTGTACATGATGGCGGAAAAGGAAGACTGAAAAGATAAGAGGCCATGTTATGAAGGCCTTTAAAAACTAAACAAAAGGGGGCGGAGCCAAGATGGCAGAGTAGAAAGACTCCCATATGCTAGCTCCGAACCCACAGCCCGTAATTATCTATAAAGAGAACTCCCAACAAATTCTGGAACAGTGGAGTCGCGCAGCAACGGGGTGAAGGAGATTTCCGTTCCAGAGAGCCCTGAAAAACTGACCGCAAAGGTCCATCGCACACCAGACAGAAGCAGAGCCCAGCCCTGCCCTGGCCAGGCAGCACGGAGAGGAACAGATCCAGCAGATCTTTGCAGGCTTCAGGGACCAAATCTCCAGCAGCTGCGAAGGTCCCTCTACCCACAGACGCACAGGTCAGGGAGAGAGACGTCTGGACAGGCTGAGGGGGAGCGGGGTGTCTCCATGACTCGGCCCCCTCAGGAGGCAGCAGCAGAGGCAGCAGGCGGCCAGAGGCTCCCAGAGTAGGCAGGAGCTCAGCAGGAGCTCCAAAACAGAAGTTCTCTGCATAAACCCCCTGAGGGAACTGAGCCTGGGCAGCGGCCCTGCCCCCACCTCAGCAGCAGAACTTAAGCTCCCACTGAATAGCAGCCAGGTCTGCCGCCAAAAGCCCTGAGGCTGGGGAGCAGCATTTGAATCTCAGACCCCCAAGCACTAGCTGGGTGGACCCAGGCAGGGGTGGAGAGGACTCTCAGAAGTCAAGTAACTGGCTAGGAAAATGCCCAAAAAAGGGAAAAAAAAATAAGACCACAGAAGGTTACTTTCTTGGGGACCAGATGATTCCGCCCTTCCTCTGACAAAGAAGAAAACTGCTTACCATCAGGTAAGGACATAGGAGTCAAGGCCTCTGTATCCCAAACATCTGAAATAGATATCCAATGGGCTCAAGCCATGGAAGAGCTCAAAAAGGATTTTGAAAATCAAGTCAGACAGGTGGAGGAAAAACTGGAAATAGAAATGAGAGATATGCAAGAAAAGCATGAAAAACAGGTCAATACCTTGATAAAAGGGACCCAAAAAAATGCTGAAGAAAATAACACCTTGAAAAATAGGCTAACTCAATTGGCAAAGGAGGTTCAAAAAGCCAATGAGGAGAAGAATGCTTTCAAAAGCAGAAGTAGTCAAGTGGAAAAAGAGGTTCAAAGGCTCACTGAAGAAAATAGTTTTCTCAAAATTAGAATAGAACAGATGGAGGCCAATGACTTTTTGAGAAACCAAGAAATCACAAAACAAAACCAAAACAATGAAAAAATGGAAGAGAATGTGAAATATCTCATTGGAAAAACAAGTGACCTGGAAAATAGAACCAGGAGAGACAATTTAAAAATTATGGGACTACCTGAAAGCCATGATCAAAAAAAGAGCCTAGACATCATCTTTCATGAAATTA